>JAIOJX010000031.1:111886742-111969242 GCA_022376925.1 Tragulus kanchil | reverse complement strand
AGAGCTGGTGCTCTGTGACAACAGAGGCCACCGCGATGGGAGGCCCACAGGAGCCAAAAAACAAAGATGGATGAAAATACACAAATGAAAGACCAATAGAAGTGGCCCGCCTATCCCCCTCCCTCCCCACCCTACCCCCTCCAAAAAATGATAAATAAATAAATTTTAAAAATAAATGAAAGTAGCTTGAAAGAAAATAAAAAAATTATAGTCTATCTAATGTGGAACAGATTCCAATAGTGGAATACTATGCAACCAGTAAAAGTGTGCTTTCAGAGAGTAATAAGAATGGTAACAAAATATTCTTGATGTATGTTTAAGAAAGATATGAATATGATACATAATAAGGTTGTGACTTTGTTACAAAATATATATTAATAAAAAACTAACTGCAGGGACTCCCTAGGGGTCCAAGGGTTGGGACTCAGCACTTTCATTACTAAGGCTTGGGTTCAAGTTCTGGTTAGGGAACTAAGAGCCTGTACAGCTGTGCAGCATGGCAAAATTAAAAAAATAAAAGATGCAAATATAAATTATATTATTGTAAAAAAATACTCAAAAAAGTTATGTTATCTATTATTAACACACATTACTTCATATACTTAGAAAAAGCTAAACAAATATTTTTAAAACTCTATCTAGGTCTACTAGTGGCAAAGAACCTGCCTGCTAATGCAGAAGATGTTAGGAGAACATGGGTTCAATCCCTGGGTCAGGAAGATCCCCTGGAGGAGGAAATAGCACCTTACTCCAGTGTTCTTGCCTAGAAAGTTTCATGGACACAGAGGGCTGGTGGGTTACAGCTTGTAGGGTCGCACAAACTCTGACACAACTGAAGTGACTCAGCATGTACACACACACACACACACAGAGAGACAGGTATACAGGGGCTGATGAGAACCATCGACCTGGGGCAGCAGAAAGACCACAGATGCTGCTCCTTCTCTGATCTTAACTGGATTGATTCTGTTGGAATAAATCTTCCACCGTGGGAGGAGGCAGGATGCTGCTTGCTTCTTGGACGACACAGCCAGCAGAGCTGAGGGGATGGGCCAGCCAGGAACCTGCAGATGACCTCTGGCCCCGCCCTCAGGGCTTCCAGCCGCAGCTCTCAATTCAGCCTTGCAGAGTTACCCACGCCTGAGAGACAGCACACAAGGCCGTGGTCAGAGGCCCCTGAAAGGCGGTCATTCCAAATATGTAATGAGATTCTTTAACTCTCTCTCTCTTTCTCTCTCATACACACAAACACATACACACTACATCGCTAAACAAGACTAGATGTTCAATAGTTTTATGGCATTTACTCTTCAGAAGCTCACAGGCCTCCTGGATGTCTGTTCATTTAATATTTGGGCTTCCTAGGTAAAGCTGTATCACCTATCTGGTGTGTATCACATGCATCAGCCGCCCATGGAGCCCTCAGGGTAACGGGCACACAGCAGGGTGAGCCCCAGCCCCAGGGCCCTGACGACAGCCAGAATCCTGCAGCCAGGCGCTCACCCCTTGGTGGCAAGCTCACAAAGTGACAGCTTGAAGTTGTCACTATCTCTGTCCCCTGCCCTCTGTTTCCAAGAGCTTAACAATGCTGAGTCTCATCCGATACCAGGCCTTTCTAAACCAAGTCTCCCTGTGTCTGAATCATTGGCTTCTCATTGCTGTGGGTGTTCCACTGAAACATGGGTCATATGTTATCTATTATTAACACACATTACTTCATATACTTAGAAAAAGCTAAACAAATATTTTTTAAAATCTAGGTCTACTAGTGGCAAAGAACCTGCCTGCTAATGCAGAAGATGTTAGGAGAACATGGGTTCAATCCCTGGGTCAGGAAGATCCCCTGGAGGAGGAAATAGCACCTTACTCCAGTGTTCTTGCCTAGAAAGTTTCACGGATACAGAGGGCTGGTGGGTTACAGCTTGTAGGGTCGCACAAACTCTGACACAACTGAAGTGACTCAGCATGTACACACACACACACACACACACACACAGAGACAGGTATACAGGGGCTGATGAGAACCATCGACCTGGGGCAGCAGAAAGACCACAGATGCTGCTCCTTCTCTGATCTTAACTGGATTGATTCTGTTGGAATAAATCTTCCACCGTGGGAGGAGGCAGGATGCTGCTTGCTTCTTGGACGACACAGCCAGCAGAGCTGAGGGGATGGGCCAGCCAGGAACCTGCAGATGACCTCTGGCCCCGCCCTCAGGGCTTCCAGCCGCAGCTCTCAATTCAGCCTTGCAGAGTTACCCACGCCTGAGAGACAGCACACAAGGCCGTGGTCAGAGGCCCCTGAAAGGCGGTCATTCCAAATATGTAATGAGATTCTTTAACTCTCTCTCTCTTTCTCTCTCATACACACAAACACATACACACTACATCGCTAAACAAGACTAGATGTTCAATAGTTTTATGGCATTTACTCTTCAGAAGCTCACAGGCCTCCTGGATGTCTGTTCATTTAATATTTGGGCTTCCTAGGTAAAGCTGTATCACCTATCTGGTGTGTATCACATGCATCAGCCGCCCATGGAGCCCTCAGGGTAACGGGCACACAGCAGGGTGAGCCCCAGCCCCAGGGCCCTGACGACAGCCAGAATCCTGCAGCCAGGCGCTCACCCCTTGGTGGCAAGCTCACAAAGTGACAGCTTGAAGTTGTCACTATCTCTGTCCCCTGCCCTCTGTTTCCAAGAGCTTAACAATGCTGAGTCTCATCCGATACCAGGCCTTTCTAAACCAAGTCTCCCTGTGTCTGAATCATTGGCTTCTCATTGCTGTGGGTGTTCCAGATCATTCCTGATTCATCCTCCCCATCCATGAGGTCACTTGAAAATGGGTTCTAGGGAAATGTGAGTTGTGGCCATATCCAATGGGGGCAGCAAGGTCAAGACTTGGCAGGAATGGCAAGAGAAAAAACTGCAAATAAGAAATAAGAGACAGACACATTCACTTATTCACTGAGCGTCTGAGATAAATGTACGAGCTGCTTTGAGCACCGTGCTATGTGGGGGACATTAGCCTGTCCCTACAAGCCCCAGAGGGTGACAGATAACTATGAGCTCCTGGGAGGGCACCCTTATATGACAGTGCAGCCTGTTCAGGAAAAGTAGCACTTGCTATATTAAAAACAACAGACACCCCAACATAGTGAGTGAATGAATGAATGAATGAAGACTTACAGTAGAGTGATCTGTCCCAGTCTGGGGTCAGGGAAGAGCCATTCAAGCTAAGATCTGAAAAAAAAAGAAAAAATGATGGGCAGGAACTAACCCAGGGAACACACAGGATCCCTACAGGAGTAAGAATAAACACCGAGCAAGGAGGGAGTCCTGAGTGTTTGGGACCAAGCACAGACGGGAACTTAGGTCTGGTAGGGATAATTCTGGTGGTTTCTCCAGGAAGAGTAAGAAGTGGTATTTTACCACCTCTGAGTGGCTCAGAGGTAAAGAATCTGCCTGCCAATGCAAGAAGTGCAGGAGACACAGACTCAGTCCCTGGGTCAGGCAGATCTCCTGGAAGAAGAAACGGCAACCTTCTCCAGCATTCTTGTCTAAAAAATTCCATGGACAGAGGAGCTTGGCAGACTATAGTCCACAGGGTTGCAATGAATTGGACACAACTGAACATGCACACACACACGTGACCTCCTGGGTGGCCCATCCACAAGTGCCATCCTTCCCTCCAAAGCAGGCCATCTGAGCTGCATCTTTTTTGAGTGGATGTGTTAAGAAAACCCCAGCCTGAGAGCACTGGGGCTCTGCTGGTGGGAGGTCCTTGAGTCACAGCCATGAACATGGTGGGAGGAACGAGGGACATCTGATTGCAGAGACTTGTCTCTGTCGGTGCAGTTCGAGCCTTTCATGGCTGACAGAGAACGGTCAGAAGGAGACTGGAGACGCACTCCTGAGAGCTCGGCTTGACAGCTTCCTGTACAAGGAGGTGGACTGTGGCCTTTGGAGGAAGACCTCGGCCATGGCGAGCACCGCCCATGGCAGCTGGTCTCAGGAGGCCACACAGCACCTCCCCATCTGTGGAGGCAGAGGCTGGACACTTTGGAGGAACTTCTGCACGGGAGCCCGGTGGCTCTCCTCAGGAGGGCTCAGAATCCCCGTAAAGAATCTACATCCGGCCCTCATCTTCACGCCCTTCCTCTCCCTCTGCCTTGGGCCAAGGTGGGTGTACTGACGACTCTCACTGTCGCAATGGTGATTAAAAAAAAAAAAAGACAAACAAAAGCATCCAAGTGGATTAGTCATGAGTCAGTAAGGGGTCCAAGTGTGGTCGAGCCAGGGGCTTAAATTCTGGAACAAACATATGCCCATTGGCAGCCCCACATCACACTGTCCTCTTAGCAACTGGGCAGTAAAGCAGCTTCTCAGTCCTGGAGATCTGGGCACAGTCCTCTTAGCATGGAGTGGCACCTGAGTGTAAACACCGAGCAAGGAGGGAGTCCTGAGTGTTTGGGACCAAGCACAGACGGGAACTTAGGTCTGGTAGGGATAATTCTGGTGGTTTCTCCAGGAAGAGTAAGAAGTGGTATTTTACCACCTCTGAGTGGCTCAGAGGTAAAGAATCTGCCTGCCAATGCAAGAAGTGCAGGAGACACAGACTCAGTCCCCGGGGCAGGCAGATCTCCTGGAAGAAGAAAAGGCAACCTTCTCCAGCATTCTTGTCTAAAAAATTCCATGGACAGAGGAGCTTGGCAGACTATAGTCCACAGGGTTGCAATGAATTGGACACAACTGAACATGCACACACACACGTGACCTCCTGGGTGGCCCATCCACAAGTGCCATCCTTCCCTCCAAAGCAGGCCATCTGAGCTGCATCTTTTTTGAGTGGATGTGTTAAGAAAACCCCAGCCTGAGAGCACTGGGGCTCTGCTGGTGGGAGGTCCTTGAGTCACAGCCATGAACATGGTGGGAGGAATGAGGGACATCTGATTGCAGAGACTTGTCTCTGTCGGTGCAGTTCGAGCCTTTCATGGCTGACAGAGAATGGTCAGAAGGAGACTGGAGACGCACTCCTGAGAGCTCGGCTTGACAGCTTCCTGTACAAGGAGGTGGACTGTGGCCTTTGGAGGAAGACCTCGGCCATGGCGAGCACCGCCCATGGCAGCTGGTCTCAGGAGGCCACACAGCACCTCCCCATCTGTGGAGGCAGAGGCTGGACACTTTGGAGGAACTTCTGCACGGGAGCCCGGTGGCTCTCCTCAGGAGGGCTCAGAATCCCCGTAAAGAATCTACATCCGGCCCTCATCTTCACGCCCTTCCTCTCCCTCTGCCTTGGGCCAAGGTGGGTGTACTGATGACTCTCACTGTCGCAATGGTGATTAAAAAAAAAAAAAAAAGACAAACAAAAGCATCCAAGTGGATTAGTCATGAGTCAGTAAGGGGTCCAAGTGTGGTCGAGCCAGGGGCTTAAATTCTGGAACAAACATATGCCCATTGGCAGCCCCACATCACACTGTCCTCTTAGCAACTGGGCAGTAAAGCAGCTTCTCAGTCCTGGAGATCTGGGCACAGCCCTGCATTAAACTCTCAGCTGCCCAGATTGGGCCATGGAACTGTCTGGCACCAGCCTCCAGGGACTGGCTGGAGGCAGCTCACTGACTCGGACTGGACCATGAGCTTTCCCTGGAACTGGGGCCCAAGGAGGGAGAAGGGACACAGTTTCTAATCCCACCCAAAATCACAGACTGAGAACATGGTGAAATGCTTTTCTCCAAGGAAAGCTAAGGTGCTGTCAACAGAAGGAGGAGGAAAGGAGCTGGACCTCTAAAAACACCTGTCTCCCCAACATGGAAGGACATCCACTCAGAGCTCCCAGGTCCCACCCCACCTGCCCCAGCCTCTGCTTCAGCCCCAAAGAGCCTCTCACAGGAAGGACTTGGGGACACCCAGAGGGGAGCTCATCACCACATTTACACACTTTATAGCATGCTTAGGGAAAACCACCTGTGACATCAAGAAACCTAAATGTCTATCGACAGTTGAACGGATAAGGAACAGGGGTACCTATATACAATGGAATACTACTCAGCCATAGCAAGAAGTGAAGTTGTGTTATTTGTAGTCATATGGATGAACCTAGAGTCTCTCATACAGAGTGAAATAAGTCAGAAAGGGGTATCGTATATTAATATGTATATATGGAAACCAGAAAAATGGTACTGATGAACCTATGTGCAGGGCAGGAATAGAGATGCAGATGTAGAGAATGGGCTTGTGGACACCGCAGGGGGGAAGAGTGAGGGACAAATTGAGAGAGCGACCCTGACATAGATGCACTACCATGTGTGAAAGAGCTAGCTAGGGAGAACATTTTGTGTAACACGGAGAGCTCAGTTAGGTGCTTTGCGACAACCCAGAGGGGTGGGGTGGGGAAGGTAGGAAGGAGGCTCAGGAGGGAGGGGATATATGTCTACTTATAGCTGATTCATGTTGTTGAAAGGTACAAACTAACACAACATTGGATAGCAGTTATTCTCCAATAAAAAATTAAAAAATTTAAATTTAAAAAAAAAGAAAAGCCCACCTGTGAAAATGAGGTTGAATTCTCCATTCTCCATGCTCACATTTGCTGTTAAAGCCTGGGCTCAGCCCAGCACTGCTGCTCTGAGAAGGTACACCTTCCTGCTGACTTCAGTTACCCTTCCAGACTCACCAGCACTGACAGCAGAGGCTCTAAGGTGAGAAGGGACCTGAGTTTGGGGGGCTTTCCCTTTGCTTTTCCTCCCAGCTCTCCAAGACGTTTTTCACAAAACGTAATACTTTTCTCTTTGGAGTCAAAAAAAAAAAAAAAAAGGATTACATCTCTGCCTTTTCTCCCTTCTTATAGAAATATTTATGATCTCTCCACTAAATAATGTATTTGAGGATGACTGTACATAGTGTATAGGCATAAAATAGGATGCAAGATCTTAAATTATGTAAACATAATTAGACTGAAAATCCTCTTCCACAGCCCCACGTTGAGGCTTCTACACGGAAGGGATCTATTTCTCATCACACATTACACACTTTATAGCATGCTTAGGGAAAACCACCTGTGACATCAAGAAACCTAAATGTCTATCGACAGTTGAACGGATAAGGAACAGGGGTACCTATATACAATGGAATACTACTCAGCCATAGCAAGAAGTGAAGTTGTGTTATTTGTAGTCATATGGATGAACCTAGAGTCTCTCATACAGAGTGAAATAAGTCAGAAAGGGGTATCGTATATTAATATGTATATATGGAAACCAGAAAAATGGTACTGATGAACCTATGTGCAGGGCAGGAATAGAGATGCAGATGTAGAGAATGGGCTTGTGGACACCGCAGGGGGGAAGAGTGAGGGACAAATTGAGAGAGCGGCCCTGACATAGATGCACTACCATGTGTGAAAGAGCTAGCTAGGGAGAACATTTTGTGTAACACGGAGAGCTCAGTTAGGTGCTTTGCAACAACCCAGAGGGGTGGGGTGGGGAAGGTAGGAAGGAGGCTCAGGAGGGAGGGGATATATGTCTACTTATAGCTGATTCATGTTGTTGAAAGGTACAAACTAACACAACATTGGATAGCAGTTATTCTCCAATAAAAAAAATTAAAAATTAATTAAAAACAAAGAAAAACTCACCTGTGAAAATGAGGTTGAATTCTCCATTCTCCATGCTCACATTTGCTGTTAAAGCCTGGGCTCAGCCCAGCACTGCTGCTCTGAGAAGGTACACCTTCCTGCTGACTTCAGTTACCCTTCCAGACTCACCAGCACTGACAGCAGAGGCTCTAAGGTGAGAAGGGACCTGAGTTTGGGGGGCTTTCCCTTTGCTTTTCCTCCCAGCTCTCCAAGACGTTTTTCACAAAACGTAATACTTTTCTCTTTGGAGTCAAAAAAAAAAAAAATGGATTACATCTCTGCCTTTTCTCCCTTCTTATAGAAATATTTATGATCTCTCCACTAAATAATGTATTTGAGGATGACTGTACATAGTGTATAGGCATAAAATAGGATGCAAGATCTTAAATTATGTAAACATAATTAGACTGAAAATCCTCTTCCACAGCCCCACGTTGAGGCTTCTACACGGAAGGGATCTATTTCTTCCTCAGGTAAGTCAATACAGGTACCACTGTCCCAAAGAGTCAGATTCATTCTCGTGGGTGTTTGGATTTTTTAACTTCTCTCTCATGCACCCACATAGAAAGTTCAATGGTTTCTTTCATTTCTGAATGTGTAAGAAGATGTGCATGGATTTTAAAGGCACCAGGCCCGTGTTTGTACAGATTTTCTCCTTCTCTGCCCTCTTCTTACCACGGCTCCGCTGAGCAAGGGAAACAGACTGGGGACCAGTAAGGCAGCTGGTCAGGGAGGATAACCTGGGAGGGAGACCCGGCTCTGATATGCTCTCAGCAAAGCTTGAAGACTTCCTCTCCACATGCCCTTTCATCACTTGTCCTCCGCTTCCAGGAAGGAGGGCTGCCTCCTGCCCCGATCCCCTACTCTGCTTCTGGTCCTTAGAAAGCCTGGCCAGTTAACACCATATGACTAATTCAGATGCATTGTCAGGGATCGAATTGCAGCAAAATATTTCCAGTTGCCCGTCTCTGTGTTCCAGTTGTCCCTCTGTTATCCGTCTAAGTAAACATTTGTTCTGCTTATCATTTCTGAGCAAAGACATGAATCACTCGTCCAGAAGAAACCACCGTGGCAGCTGTTGCCTATTAGGAATTGACATTTGGGAACAGAGTCTGCTAAATGGGGACTCCAGACCTCCAGACTCCAGTCTGGTTTTGGTTTGTCCTCTTCCTAGAAAAGGAAGCCCAGGGCACTCTGGACGACCAGCGGCCAGGTCCACCTACCTTCTGTGGTGGGATACTGCAGCAACCAGAAGCCTTTTCTTCTACTGGCTTGTGGAGGCACCCCAAATCCCATGCTTAGCATTGCCATTTAAATGCAAAAGCTATTTCCAGAAGGCTCGAGGCACCACGTGAGGTGCCTATACATGGACCAGTTAGCTGCCATTGACAGCAGGTTGCAGAGCCAAGCCCTCTGCCAGACCCTGGCTTCTGAGGAAGGAAGGAAGGAAACCTTAAAATGAGAGGCTCTTGGGGTTGGGGGGCTTGTCTGGTTTTGCAGCGACTTGCATGGAAAACATACTTTGTAATAGGCTCTGTGCTGGGCATTTCTAAAGCTTTGTGTCAGTGATTAAATCCTCAAAACCCAACCATAAAAGGTGACATAATCAAAGCAGGCAACAGACAAAGAAACGGAAGTCTGGGATCAGAGAAGGCTTTATGCCTGGACTGGATTTGGAAGGGCATGAGGAGGAGGGAGACCAGTGTTTGCGGGAGTAAGAAACAGCTTTTACAAGTGTGGGTAGGATGGGGGTGCTCAGCCATAATTCTCGTGGGCAAGTGTGAAACCAGGTAGAGTTGAGGGTACAAAATTTGAGGGAGTGCCAACCCTCTCTGAGGGTTCAGGGTCTCAGCTGGGCAGCCCTCCCATGGGGGGATGGGCAGTGCCTTCATCAGATGATTCTTTAAGCATTAAATTCCATCAGTCTCCTGCAGCCCAATACCTAGGAGGAGTCTGCATGCCCAGGTGCTCAATAAATGCGTATTAGTGGGGACAGGAATATGTTTAAAGATGATCTCCGTCATCATGACTTAAAAGTTTTCCTAAAAAAAGACAATGAAAAGAATGAAAAGAGGGGCTTCCCTGGTGGTCCAGTGGGTAAGGACACCGCCTTGCAGTGCAAGGGGTGCTGGTTCGATCCCTGGCCTGGGAAGATCCCACGTGCTGCGGAGCGGCTGGATCGATGTGTCCAAAACTACCAAGTCGGAGCTCTGGAGCGCATGCATTCAGAGCCAGTGCTCTGCCGCAAGAGAGGCCACTGTGATGGGAGGTCCACACGGGCCAAAGAACAAGGATGGATAAAAAATAAATGATAACTTAGAGGCAAAAAAAAAAAAAAAAAAGAATGTCGGTTAGTAGAAAAAGCCACTCATTGCATGACTTCTGGCCAATAAAAATCTCACATAGCCATCCAATAAAAAAAAAATAAAAGAATGACAAGATGAGCCATCCATTGGGTGAAAAAATTTGTAAATCACCGATTCGTTACAACAAAGAATTTGCCCCTTTAATATATAAAGAACTCTCAAAACTTCACAGTAAGAAACCAAACAACTCAATAAAAAAAACAGGCAGGTACTTTCAGAGACACGACAGAAAGGATTTAAGGATGACAAATCAGTGCATGAAAAATGTTCAACATAATTAGCCATCAGGGAAATAGAACTTAAAACCATAATGAGATACCATGATATACCTATTAACATGACTAACAACAACAGCAACAACAAAAAATGACTATCAATACCAAGTTCTGGCAAGGTCTAGTAGTAGGAACTCTCATACACTGCCGGTGGGAAGGAAGAGTGGTACACTAACTCTAGAAAATGGCTTGGTCATTTCCTGTAAAGGAACGTTCACCCTGTGCTGGGCGGGGCTTAGTTGCTCACTCATGTCTGACCCTTTGCAGCCCCAAGGACGGAGGAGCCCACCAGGGTCCGCTGTCCACGGGGACTCTCCAGGCAAGAATATTGGAATGGGTTGCCATGCCCTCTTCCAAGGGATCTTCCCAACCCAGAGATTGAACCCCAGTCTCCCACACTGCAGGCATGTATTTCACTGTCTGAACCATGAGGGAAGCACAAGAATACTGGAGTCGGTAGCCCTTCTCTTCTCCAGGGGATCTTCCTGATGCAGGTAGCAGCCTGGTGTCTTCTGCACTGCAGGCGGACTCTGTCAGCTGAGCGACCAGGAGAGCCATGTACATTCACCACATGACCCACAGAATCCTACTCCTGGGTACCTGCCCAAGTGAAATCAAAATCTATCTTCCCACCAAAACCTGTATACAACTGTTTGTAGCAGCACGATTCATAATTGCTCAAACAGGAAACAACCCAAAAGTCCTCCAGGGGAAGATGCATAAAGAACTGTGATATATCCATACAATGGGGCATCGCTCAACAACAGAGAGAAACAAATACTGATACACGCAATCATTTGGATGAATCAAAAATGCATTCTGCCAAGTGAAAGAAACCAGTCTCAAGCAGTTACATACATAGGACCCGATTCCACTTGTTTGACATTCTTGAAGAGTTACATTTTGGGGAACAGATCAATGCTTACTAGGGGTCTGAGGTCAAGAATGGGGGTGTCAATAAAGGGTAAACAAGATGGAGTAGGTTTTTTGCGAGACGAGAGAGTGATGGAACTCTTTTGTATCCTCACTATACTAGGGGTTACTGAGTTTACACCAGTGTTAAATTTCCTAGAACTTGTGTTACGTAAGAAAAAGTGCCCTACTGACTTGCTTCAGCTCCATGTGAGGAGAGGGAACTGGGGGCCTGTGCTTAACAGCAGACCTGCCCTAAATCTCACTGCTTTGTGTTTGATATTCACTCTAGCCTTTCAAGTCCCACCTTCTAAGTAGCTGGGGAGGACGTCACAGGCTCGGGAATGGAGCTGAACGGCCTCCCACGAAGCGTGCCCCTGTGCCAGGTATGGTGTCTCCTGAGCCACGTTGCGGTGAGTCCTGAGCTACCCGGGGCTCTGGCTGGCAGATCGATTCCTGCACTGCTGCAGACATAGCACAACAAGCCTCTCCTATCCCTGTTCCATCCTTTCCAGTATCAAGCTATGGCTGTTGGCTCGTTTTGTAAAAAACAGTTTGTGTTTCTGCTTGGCATCCTTCTTCTCTCATTTATTTACCATTGTATGAGTTTTGTCTGTTTGTTTATGGGATGATTCTTTACAAGGGAAAGCAGCAGAAACTTCTTGGACCTACCAGCTTAACCCAGACATCAGCTTGGGAGTCAGTACCCTGCTGGCGTGATGTGGCTACAGACTGTGTGGGATGTAGAAAGGGCCCTGAAGTAGAAAGCAGCCTTTTTAGATCCCCTCCCTTCAAAATAGATATTTACCCCACCACTACCCTGGGCCCAGTGGCCACAGCATCCTGCCAGGACCAGGGTCCCTGCCTGTTCATGGGCCCCCTGAGCCCCTGATGTTTCCCTTGCCCACCTGACCGGATCACCCACACAGCTGCCCTTGTCACCTTCCAAGATTGTCCATATGACGGTGTCACTTCCATTGTTTACGTCTTTCCTTTGCTTCCATATACCCACCTCTCTATTCACTTTTCCTGCTTCGTTTCCTTCACAGGCCCCTCCTGAGCGAGTTTCCCTGCTACTAGAGAAAATGGTGTAACTAAAGGGTAAACGAAGATTACATTTTGGAACAGATCAATGCTTACTAGGGGTCTGAGGTCAAGAATGGGGGTGTCAATAAAGGGTAAACAAGATGGAGTAGGTTTTTTGCGAGACGAGAGAGTGATGGAACTCTTTTGTATCCTCACTATACTAGGGGTTACTGAGTTTACACCAGTGTTAAATTTCCTAGAACTTGTGTTACGTAAGAAAAAGTGCCCTACTGACTTGCTTCAGCTCCATGTGAGGAGAGGGAACTGGGGGCCTGTGCTTAACAGCAGACCTGCCCTAAATCTCACTGCTTTGTGTTTGATATTCACTCTAGCCTTTCAAGTCCCACCTTCTAAGTAGCTGGGGAGGACGTCACAGGCTCGGGAATGGAGCTGAACGGCCTCCCACGAAGCGTGCCCCTGTGCCAGGTATGGTGTCTCCTGAGCCACGTTGCGGTGAGTCCTGAGCTACCCGGGGCTCTGGCTGGCAGATCGATTCCTGCACTGCTGCAGACATAGCACAACAAGCCTCTCCTATCCCTGTTCCATCCTTTCCAGTATCAAGCTATGGCTGTTGGCTCGTTTTGTAAAAAACAGTTTGTGTTTCTGCTTGGCATCCTTCTTCTCTCATTTATTTACCATTGTATGAGTTTTGTCTGTTTGTTTATGGGATGATTCTTTACAAGGGAAAGCAGCAGAAACTTCTTGGACCTACCAGCTTAACCCAGACATCAGCTTGGGAGTCAGTACCCTGCTGGCGTGATGTGGCTACAGACTGTGTGGGATGTAGAAAGGGCCCTGAAGTAGAAAGCAGCCTTTTTAGATCCCCTCCCTTCAAAATAGATATTTACCCCCACCACTACCCTGGGCCCAGTGGCCACAGCATCCTGCCAGGACCAGGGTCCCTGCCTGTTCATGGGCCCCCTGAGCCCCTGATGTTTCCCTTGCCCACCTGACCGGATCACCCACACAGCTGCCCTTGTCACCTTCCAAGATTGTCCATATGACGGTGTCACTTCCATTGTTTACGCCTTTCCCTTTGCTTCCATATACCCACCTCTCTATTCACTTTTCCTGCTTCGTTTCCTTCACAGCAGTTCACTCTACCTTCAATCATGTTTATTTTCAGTCATTTCACTTGGTTGTTTTCTCTCTCCCTGGAAGCTGTGGTTGGTAAGAGCGGGCCTTGGTCTTCTCCACTTCTGCACTTGAGCACCTACTAAGCATGCTAGTATTTACTGAAGACATGCAGTTCCTTTAAGCCTCAGTTTCTTCAGCTATCCAAGGGAGGCGATAAATTCTGTGTGCTTTCCCTCTTTGGGGTTTGTGGGGATGAAATGTGAAAAGGAGGCAGAGAAGATCCCGAGGTCTGTGGCATTAACAATGCCTCTGATCGTGCTAAGGCTGCTGCCTAAGTATTCTAATTTGGCAGGATGCTTTCTTGTCATCACAAGCCCCTGTGGAGGCTGAACTAGAAACAATAGCCACAATGTCCCTTCCTCTTGAGAAAGCTGGGACTCTTGAAAATAAATTAGCAATGCCTCATTCTCAATGAAAGAAAAAAAGTCTAGGGCTTCCCTGGCGGACCAGTGGGTAAGGAGTCCGCCTTGCAGTGCAAGGGACACTGGTTCAGTCCTTGGCCCGAGAGGATCCTGCGTGCAGTGGAGCAGCTGGGCCGGTGTATCCAATTACGAGCCAGTGCTCTGGAGCACGTGCACCCTGAGCCAGTGTTCTGTGATGAGAGAGGCCACTTGCTGTGGGAAGGCCCACACAGGCCAAAGAATAAATACGGATGAAAATAAATAAATAAAAAACCAATAAAAGAGGCCAAAATTTAAAAAAAGGCAAAAGAAAGTCTAGGGGAGATTCATAATTTTATTTTTTCTAAGTGTACAGGACAACATAAATCAAAAGGAGCAATGGTCTACCTTGTGCTTGGACTACTTTGACCCTCTTCAACCTCTGCCAATTTTTATCTCATTTTTGTTTAACTTTATACATCAGAGTTTAATTTGAGAACTGCTTGAGAAGACAGTGATGTATAGGTTACATCAAGTGCAGCTGAAATTACCCTGTCCCGGGGGACTTGAGGCTGAAGGGAGGGTCCCCGTCCTGTTTTAGGGGTATAAGAGAAGCGGTACAATCTGCTCCTTGAACCCAGCCCCCCTCCACCCAGAAGGTTTCAGCGCTACCTCTTGTTTATTGATCGAGCCAGGTTTGAGGAGCTCACAAGACTACATCCGTGCAGGGCTCAAGCTGCCCAGTTCAGCCCCAGGATCAAAGCACCGGCCACGGGGGACAATATCATTTTAGGAGCCAGACAAGGAGTTCTATTAGCATTGATTTTTCCTCTTCTTTAAAGTGTTATCTTCTCTAGGAAAGTGTGCCCAGCTGGCAGGATAGTCTGGCCAAAGAGAAGGCTGGCTTTGCTGCTCTGAATGCCCAGAGCGGGGCCTCAGATCCCATTCATTCCTCGATAAGAATGGATGCTTGAATGAATGAATGAAAGAATGAATGAGCTGCCTTCAATTTTCTCACTAGCGTTGGTGATCTAGCTGGCCTCATGTGTTTTGGGGAGAGGATAAACACAAATGTGAACATCTGGGTTAATGACTTAAGGATGGGTGAGCGGCTGTTGGTCCTAGAAACTTTCTCACAGATGCTGGGGACCAGGGGACCTTGTGATCTTCTCATTCACCTCTCCTCTGTCACATCCATGTTCACCAAGACACCCTGGCTGGGGGCTGGACAACTCCTACTAAACCCATCCAGGGACAAGCCGGGTAAGCAGTGACCCAAGGGTTAACCCTTTTTTTTTTTTTAATGTCCATTTCCTTCACAGCACTTATCACAGTTTGAAATTACAGACTTGTGTAATTATTTGATTAAAGTCCGTCTCCCCACTAGACCCTAAGAACACTGACAAGTTCTGTAATTAATTCAGAAGGAAAGTCTGTTTGTTCACCTGTATCTCCAGGGCTGGGCACAGGGCTTAACATCTGAGAAGCACTCGATAAATATTTCTGAATGAATGAGTCCAAAACAAACTGGGCTGGGGATGTGCTGAGATTTGTTACTAGTGAGGCAGGAAGAAGGTAAAAACGCCCAGGTACAATAG
The DNA here is from genome assembly GCA_022376925.1 of Tragulus kanchil. Taxonomy (NCBI): domain Eukaryota; kingdom Metazoa; phylum Chordata; class Mammalia; order Artiodactyla; family Tragulidae; genus Tragulus; species Tragulus kanchil. Next base: position 111,953,854 of record JAIOJX010000031.1, on the reverse strand, counting down.
TCATATTACACATGACCACTTGACCTGCCGTCAGTCCTAAAGGCCAGGGTAAGGAGTGCAGGAGGGCAGAGCCGTCCTGTTTTAGGGTTTTTATAAGAGAAGCAGTACAATCTGCTCCTTGAACCCAGCCCCCCTCCACCCAGAAGGTTTCAGCGCTACCTCTTGTTTATTGATCGAGCCAGGTTTGAGGAGCTCACAAGACTGCATCCGTGCAGGGCTCAAGCTGCCCAGTTCAGCCCCTGGATCAAAGCACCGGCCACGGGGGACAATATCATTTTAGGAGCCAGACAAGGAGTTCTATTAGCATTGATTTTTCCTCTTCTTTAAAGTGTTATCTTCTCTAGGAAAGTGTGCCCAGCTGGCAGGATAGTCTGGCCAAAGAGAAGGCTGGCTTTGCTGCTCTGAATGCCCAGAGCGGGGCCTCAGATCCCATTCATTCCTCGATAAGAATGGATGCTTGAATGAATGAATGAAAGAATGAATGAGCTGCCTTCAATTTTCTCACTAGCGTTGGTGATCTAGCTGGCCTCATGTGTTTTGGGGAGAGGATAAACACAAATGTGAACATCTGGGTTAATGACTTAAGGATGGGTGAGCGGCTGTTGGTCCTAGAAACTTTCTCACAGATGCTGGGGACCAGGGGACCTTGTGATCTTCTCATTCACCTCTCCTCTGTCACATCCATGTTCACCAAGACACCCTGGCTGGGGGCTGGACAACTCCTACTAAACCCATCCAGGGACAAGCCGGGTAAGCAGTGACCCAAGGGTTAACCCTTTTTTTTTTTTTAATGTCCATTTCCTTCACAGCACTTATCACAGTTTGAAATTACAGACTTGTGTAATTATTTGATTAAAGTCCGTCTCCCCACTAGACCCTAAGAACACTGACAAGTTCTGTAATTAATTCAGAAGGAAAGTCTGTTTGTTCACCTGTATCTCCAGGGCTGGGCACAGGGCTTAACATCTGAGAAGCACTCGATAAATATTTCTGAATGAATGAGTCCAAAACAAACTGGGCTGGGGATGTGCTGAGATTTGTTACTAGTGAGGCAGGAAGAAGGTAAAAACGCCCAGGTACAATAGTCATATTACACATGACCACTTGACCTGCCGTCAGTCCTAAAGGCCAGTAAGGAGGCGAGGGAGGCATTATAAGGTACCTGGATTTGGGGACTAAGTGAAGATGTCAAGGGCAGCAAATATCTCTGGCAGCTTCCCTGTCTGGACCTTACTGTTTGATCCAGCAGATATTAGCTACTTGTGTGGCAACTGAGCACTTGAAATATTGACTGGTCTGAACTGAGACACGTTGGAAATGTAATACATACACCAGTTTTCCAAGGTTTACATGAAAAAAAAGATGTGAACTACATCACTAATAACTTTATATTGATTACATGTTGAAATGATAATTTGGGGGCTCTGATTAGTTACATAAAATATATAATTGAAATTAAGTTCACCTCTTTACTTCGCTTCTTTCTAAGTGGGGCTACACCAAAATGTAGAACCTGTGTGGCCAGCATTATATTGTAGCACTGTTCTAGAGGAAGTCTCTTGGAAGCATTACTAGCTGGTAAGAAGTCTTCACATGAACATCCACCACCGGAGAGACGGACATTCTACTGCAGCCAGCACTATGCTACACAGTTTACTGCCAGGTAAAGGTTTATCCCTTGAATCCAGTCATTTTATTTTGGGAATGTCCTTCTGAAGAAGTAATGAACTGTGAAGAAATTCTTTATGTATACTTATTAATTATAGCTTTGTACTACAAATGAAAAAGAGAAAAGAACTTAACCAACTAAATAGCAGAAGAATAACATTAACTCTGTCAGATCCATAATGGAATATTATGCAGCCCTCCAAAACCTCATTCACCAAGGATTTTATGCTAACATGGCTATGTGCTGTGACAATGCTCAATTGAAAATACAGAATTCTAAACTGCACACACAATGTGACTGTAACCCAAGAGGGAAAGCTCAGAGGAAAGCAAGAGGGAGCCATTACCATTGCTGTCTTTGGAGGAGATCATGAGTGACTTCCTTTTTCTTCTACTTTTACAATTAAGTGTGACTTAACAAGCTTCTGATAAAAGATGCACATCTTTCAGGAATATGCATATGATTTACCTGGGATTATACAGATCTGTAAACAACAAAACTGTGAAAACAAAAAGTCAAATAAAAATAATTAAGTAAAAAAAAAAGAAGAAGAAGAAGAAGAAAACAAACAAGAAGACGCACATCTTGACCCAAGTGAAAAAGCCCTGTCTCAGGAGTTTCCCCAAGTGTTGTCAATGGCTCCTGGTGGAAAAGCTCACAGATTCAGGATTATCCCACTGAAGCACGAACAGTCACAGCAAACTCTAAGCACTCTCTGCGGCTGGTGCCTGATGGGTCAGTTAGTCCCTTCACCAAGATACCATTTCCTCTGTAGACGTAAGCCGCCTCGAGAACAGCTGTTGTAGTTGGATCCCTGCCCTTTGCTGGAGCCCATCACAGAGCAGGCACCGCCCATATCCCTGTGCGAGGGCGTGGCATCCGTGCTGGATTCCCAGGCCTCCTTTCCAGCTGTTCCCTGCGCTGCATGTGGGAAGCTGAACTGGATGTTTCAACCTTGCCAGTGAGCCTGGGTTCCCAAAGTGGCGTTCTAGAGGAAGTCTCTTGGAAGCATTACTAGCTGGTAAGAAGTCTTCACATGAACATCCACCACCGGAGACGGACATTCTACTGCAGCCAGCACTATGCTACACAGTTTACTGCCAGGTAAAGGTTTATCCCTTGAATCCAGTCATTTTATTTTGGGAATGTCCTTCTGAAGAAGTAATGAACTGTGAAGAAATTCTTTATGTATACTTATTAATTATAGCTTTGTACTACAAATGAAAAAGAGAAAAGAACTTAACCAACTAAATAGCAGAAGAATAACATTAACTCTGTCAGATCCATAATGGAATATTATGCAGCCCTCCAAAACCTCATTCACCAAGGATTTTATGCTAACATGGCTATGTGCTGTGACAATGCTCAATTGAAAATACAGAATTCTAAACTGCACACACAATGTGACTGTAACCCAAGAGGGAAAGCTCAGAGGAAAGCAAGAGGGAGCCATTACCATTGCTGTCTTTGGAGGAGATCATGAGTGACTTCCTTTTTCTTCTACTTTTACAATTAAGTGTGACTTAACAAGCTTCTGATAAAAGATGCACATCTTTCAGGAATATGCATATGATTTACCTGGGATTATACAGATCTGTAAACAACAAAACTGTGAAAACAAAAAGTCAAATAAAAATAATTAAGTAAAAAAAAAAGAAGAAGAAGAAGAAGAAAACAAACAAGAAGACGCACATCTTGACCCAAGTGAAAAAGCCCTGTCTCAGGAGTTTCCCCAAGTGTTGTCAATGGCTCCTGGTGGAAAAGCTCACAGATTCAGGATTATCCCACTGAAGCACGAACAGTCACAGCAAACTCTAAGCACTCTCTGCGGCTGGTGCCTGATGGGTCAGTTAGTCCCTTCACCAAGATACCATTTCCTCTGTAGACGTAAGCCGCCTCGAGAACAGCTGTTGTAGTTGGATCCCTGCCCTTTGCTGGAGCCCATCACAGAGCAGGCACCGCCCATATCCCTGTGCGAGGGCGTGGCATCCGTGCTGGATTCCCAGGCCTCCTTTCCAGCTGTTCCCTGCGCTGCATGTGGGAAGCTGAACTGGATGTTTCAACCTTTGCCAGTGAGCTTCTGGGTTTACCCAAAGTGGCGTCCTGGCAGGGGAGAGGAGGAAGGGAAGACAAGGTGATGTCATTCCCTAATCACCTCGTTTTGGGACTGCTCAAGATGGCGGCTTTCAGAGGCCCTCCTTCCAGTTTCCCGAACCAGCTCTCTCATCTCATTCTCCTGAAGCTTCAAGACTGTCACGGCTCTGATCATCTTCCGTTGAGCTTTCCCTTCCCCTCTGTCAGCAGCCTCTTCAGGAAATCCTCCCTGGATCATCCTCCTAGGGTATGTTCTTCCCAGTGGGGACCCCAAACTCACACGGGACTTCATGGACATGACGGCATCTGTGCCACCCAGGGTACCACGAAGCGAGGTTCAAGGCACATCCTACCATGCCCGGTGTCCTTGAGCCTCGTGGTGTGAAAAGAGGGAGCCGAGTTCTGCAGCCAACTGACTCGAGTTCAAATGCAAGCTCTACCCCTGCTAATCGCCATGAAGTCCTTCATGCCTTCCTTCAGTGCCTCAGGTCTCACCTTCCTCATCTGCAAAATGGGATAAGAGCGTCTACATTGCAGGAGTATTGGTATTGTGCAGATGAGACGAGATAAGATACCTGTATTTCTTAGCATGCAACCCAGTGCTGAGTGAATGCCAGCAAATATAGCTCACCGTCTTACTGCTCTTTTTAACCGGGACAAAGGCCACATCAGACCACTGCTTTCAGAGACAGGCCGCTTCAGGACAGCCTAAATGCCCCTCTTCCCTGCCCAGGGCTGCAGAGACTGTGGGGTGGGGGAGGGGAACCACACCCAGCCCCACACTCCACTCTGCACTACACAAGCACTCCATGAGCTGAAGCGGGAGGAGGGTGGCTGGCCGCAAAGCTAGAGGAAGGGGTAGGCAATGTGAGAAAATCACTTGTTTATTTAAATAGTGTACTTATTGGAAAAAAAATCCAGATAAGAAATATGAGGATCCATGGTAATAATCAAAAGAGGGAAAGGGGGATATATAAATTACAAATAAAAAAACACAGGAAAGAATTATAAGACACTTGAAATAAAATTTCCATCTTTAAAATATCTGGACTTCCACCTCAGAATGGAAAAAAATCCAGATAAGCAAAATAGGAGCTTCTGGATTTACCCAAAGTGGCGTCCTGGCAGGGGAGAGGAAGGGAAGACAAGGTGATGTCATTCCTAATCACCTCGTTTTGGGACTGCTCAAGATGGCGGCTTTCAGAGGCCCTCCTTCCAGTTTCCCGAACCAGCTCTCTCATCTCATTCTCCTGAAGCTTCAAGACTGTCACGGCTCTGATCATCTTCCGTTGAGCTTTCCCTTCCCCTCTGTCAGCAGCCTCTTCAGGAAATCCTCCCTGGATCATCCTCCTAGGGTATGTTCTTCCCAGTGGGGACCCCAAACTCACACGGGACTTCATGGACATGACGGCATCTGTGCCACCCAGGGTACCACGAAGCGAGGTTCAAGGCACATCCTACCATGCCCGGTGTCCTTGAGCCTCGTGGTGTGAAAAGAGGGAGCCGAGTTCTGCAGCCAACTGACTCGAGTTCAAATGCAAGCTCTACCCCTGCTAATCGCCATGAAGTCCTTCATGCCTTCCTTCAGTGCCTCAGGTCTCACCTTCCTCATCTGCAAAATGGGATAAGAGCGTCTACATTGCAGGAGTATTGGTATTGTGCAGATGAGACGAGATAAGATACCTGTATTTCTTAGCATGCGACCCAGTGCTGAGTGAATGCCAGCAAATATAGCTCACCGTCTTACTGCTCTTTTTAACCGGGACAAAGGCCACATCAGACCACTGCTTTCAGAGACAGGCCGCTTCAGGACAGCCTAAATGCCCCTCTTCCCTGCCCAGGGCTGCAGAGACTGTGGGGTGGGGGAGGGGAACCACACCCAGCCCCACACTCCACTCTGCACTACACAAGCACTCCATGAGCTGAAGCGGGAGGAGGGTGGCTGGCCGCAAAGCTAGAGGAAGGGGTAGGCAATGTGAGAAAATCACTTGTTTATTTAAATAGTGTACTTATTGGAAAAAAAATCCAGATAAGAAATATGAGGATCCATGGTAATAATCAAAAGAGGGAAAGGGGGATATATAAATTACAAATAAAAAAACACAGGAAAGAATTATAAGACACTTGAAATAAAAATTTGCATCTTTAAAATATCTGGACTTCCACCTCAGAATAAGCATAGCTTTTAAAAGCTCTTTGAAAACACTTCCCTGCTCTCTTTGTCACCTTTCTTCATAAGGCATCTTTAACTCCCTTTGGGAAACTTCTTATAAATGAGGATTTGCCTCTCAAGGGATTCCTCTGGTTAGGAAAGTGTTTTATTAAAAAATATATGTTTGCCACAGAATGCTGAGCGATATAATTAGCTGGTCCCTTCTGTTTTATTTTAAAAGGCTGTATGACCAAGTTCTAATTAAACATATTCTCAGGACATTTGAAATGTGAAGGTGCCTCAGAAATGGGCACTGAAATAAAGGAAGTGAAGGCTTGGGGGATGAGAGCCGGAAGGCAGGCGCTCTGGTCACAGTGTACCTGGTATTTCGCCTCATTTCTGTTCCTGAGTGCACAGCTGCCATGACCCATAAGGCTGTCCAAGGCCCCTGCCCTTCATCTGGGAGACAGAGGGTCCTGGGCTGGGATTCCGGGATCCTGGGTGTGTGACAGGAAATCATGTCCAAAGAGAGAGTTTTTAAGGTCCCCGCTAGCCCTGACATTCTGACTATATCTGGATGTGTTCCTCTGGCTAGTTTTTGCCACATAGCCTAACAATGTTCCAAATGCCCGTACTTCGTTTGTTTTGTGAGTTCAGGAATAAAACACAAGGCCATGGAATCCAGCTCTTGATGGCTCCTCCAAGAGAGGCAGTGCCACGATCTCATTGGCAAAATGAGGGATGCTTACCTATTTCCTCCTGAAAGAAGCAAGCAAGCGGAAAACAGAAATACTCTGCCTGCACACAGCAGGACAGGCTGGGAGTCTAGAGGAGTTTAGCCTCAAAAAACCTCTTCTGAATGCTCTCATCTTGGGCCTGGGTAGTACCAGTCCCCCTTCTTTGCAAAACATTTTCATATCCATTGAAACCTCCTGAGAAGCAAGCAAAGCTCTCAATCCTTGCTGATGGGGACACAAAATGGTAACAGTCACTTTGGAAAACAGTTGGGCAGATTTTTTATAAAGTTACGCATACTCCTACCATGTGGGTGTGTGTGGGGGGTGGTGGTGCTCAGTCGTGTCCAACTCTTTGCAACCCCATGGACTGTAGCCTACCAGCCTCCTCTGTACATGGAACTCCTCAAGTAAGAGTAGTGGAGTGGGTTCCGATTTCCCCCTTCAGGGGATCTTTCTGACCCAGGGGTCGAACTTGGGTCTCCTACACCAGCAGGTAGATTTCTTTACCACTGTGCCACCTGGAAAGCAGGGACTCTTACCTTCAACTCAGCAATCCCGCTCCTAAGCATGGGGATGTAGTAGAAATGAAAACTTATGTTCACACAAAAGCTGTATGTCCAGGTTCATAGCAGCTTTCTTCACCATCACCCTAAACTGGAAACCACCCAACCTTTGATAAGCAAGGGATCAATTAAACATATTCTCAGGACATTTGAAATGTGAAGGTGCCTCAGAAATGGGCACTGAAATAAAGGAAGTGAAGGCTTGGGGGATGAGAGCCGGAAGGCAGGCGCTCTGGTCACAGTGTACCTGGTATTTCGCCTCATTTCTGTTCCTGAGTGCACAGCTGCCATGACCCATAAGGCTGTCCAAGGCCCCTGCCCTTCATCTGGGAGACAGAGGGTCCTGGGCTGGGATTCCGGGATCCTGGGTGTGTGACAGGAAATCATGTCCAAAGAGAGAGTTTTTAAGGTCCCCGCTAGCCCTGACATTCTGACTATATCTGGATGTGTTCCTCTGGCTAGTTTTTGCCACATAGCCTAACAATGTTCCAAATGCCCGTACTTCGTTTGTTTTGTGAGTTCAGGAATAAAACACAAGGCCATGGAATCCAGCTCTTGATGGCTCCTCCAAGAGAGGCAGTGCCACGATCTCATTGGCAAAATGAGGGATGCTTACCTATTTCCTCCTGAAAGAAGCAAGCAAGCGGAAAACAGAAATACTCTGCCTGCACACAGCAGGACAGGCTGGGAGTCTAGAGGAGTTTAGCCTCAAAAAACCTCTTCTGAATGCTCTCATCTTGGGCCTGGGTAGTACCAGTCCCCCTTCTTTGCAAAACATTTTCATATCCATTGAAACCTCCTGAGAAGCAAGCAAAGCTCTCAATCCTTGCTGATGGGGACACAAAATGGTAACAGTCACTTTGGAAAACAGTTGGGCAGATTTTTTATAAAGTTACGCATACTCCTACCATGTGGGTGTGTGTGGGGGGTGGTGGTGCTCAGTCGTGTCCAACTCTTTGCAACCCCATGGACTGTAGCCTACCAGCCTCCTCTGTACATGGAACTCCTCAAGTAAGAGTAGTGGAGTGGGTTCCGATTTCCCCCTTCAGGGGATCTTTCTGACCCAGGGGTCGAACTTGGGTCTCCTACACCAGCAGGTAGATTTCTTTACCACTGTGCCACCTGGAAAGCAGGGACTCTTACCTTCAACTCAGCAATCCCGCTCCTAAGCATGGGGATGTAGTAGAAATGAAAACTTATGTTCACACAAAAGCTGTATGTCCAGGTTCATAGCAGCTTTCTTCACCATCACCCTAAACTGGAAACCACCCAACTGTCCTTTAACAGATGCATGAATAAGCAAACTGCGGTTCATCCATACCAACTGTTGAAAACACTCAACACCTTGGATAACTCTCAAACACTGAGTGAAAGAAGCCAAACCCCAAAGGTTGCGTTTGGGGTGAGCTGTAGGTGTGCCTGCAAAGTCCCTTCAGTCATGTCCCACTCTGTGGGACCCCATGGACTGTAGCCCACCAGGCTCCTCTGTCCATGGGATTCTCCAGGCAAGAACACTGGACCAGGTTGCCATCCCCTCCTCCAGGGGATCTTCCTGACCCAGGGATTGAACCCATGTCTTTTAAGTCTCCTGCATTGGCAGGTGGGCTCTTGACCCCTAGAACCACCTGGAAGCCCATTTGTGGCGATGGAACTTCCCCAAATCTTGATTTTGGTGGTTATATAACTCTATGAATGTCAAACCTCAGAGAACTATATCCCAAAGGAGGGAATTTTACTCTGTGAAAATTAAAAATAAAGTCAAAGCCCAGGCAGTCTTGTTGGTAAATGCGGTGGTTGTTTGAGGCTGCCCCTCTCTTCATTTTATCTTAAAAGGGATTAAACCTATCCAGGCATGATGTTCCCTGTGGATGGTTACTGTCCACAGAAGTGGCCCCTGAAAACTACAGGGAAAAATATAGAATACATGGGCCAGTGACACCTTTTTTATTGAATTCTCTTTCCTCTTGGATATGGACAAAGAAGCAAGCATGTTCATTTACCACTTATGACCACCACAAAAAAAATCAAACAAACTGCCTTGAGACTAAGATGATGCTGAGAACATGGAGCTAAGAGAGGACAGAGAAAACTTGGTTTCTGTTTGTATAACTGAGCCAGGATTTATCACTAGACAATTTCCTTAAGCCAGTGTGAGCGGAGGGCGGTATTACCTGCAGACTAAAGCTTCTAGGAAGTGCAATCAGGGAGCTTCTTGAAACATTTCTGCTCTGATCCATAGTCTCAAAGCAACTTGAAACAAAGTGGGCAATAAAGACCTTCTGTGAAACAACAGAAAATATTTCCAGCAAAACATGGGGCAAGGACTGGGACAGGTACCTCTTGACTAAGGAAATCCAAGTGACCATAAACATATGGAAGGGCACTTGATCCCATTAGCATTCATGGACATGCAAATTAAACCAGAGAGACAGCCAAGGCAACCACTAGGCTAGAAACTATTGAAAAGAAGGGAAGAGTTTTCCTGGTGGTCCAGTGGGTAAAGAGTCTGCCTTGCAGTGCAAGAGGTACTGGTTTGATCCCTGGCTCGGGAAGATCTCACGTGCCCAGGAATGGCTGGGCTGGTGTGTCCAATTGTGAGCCTGAGCTCTGGATCACATGCGCCCAGAGCCAGTGCTCTGCAACGAGAGAGGCCACTGTGATGGGAGGACCACACAGGCCAAAGAGTAAAGATGTATGAAAAATAAATGATGACTTAGAGGCAAAAAAAAAAAAGAAAGGAAAAGAAGCGGGTGACAGAGTATGCGGTGGGCTTGACCCCTTTGTGGCGATGGAACTTCCCAAATCTTGATTTTGGTGGTTATATAACTCTATGAATGTAAAAGGAATTATAAGTTTACTCTGTGAAAATTAAAAATAAAGTCAAAGCCCAGGCAGTCTTGTTGGTAAATGCGGTGGTTGTTTGAGGCTGCCCCTCTCTTCATTTTATCTTAAAAGGATTAAACCTATCCAGGCATGATGTTCCCTGTGGATGGTTACTGTCCACAGAAGTGGCCCCTGAAAACTACAGGGAAAAATATAGAATACATGGGCCAGTGACACCTTTTTTATTGAATTCTCTTTCCTCTTGGATATGGACAAAGAAGCAAGCATGTTCATTTACCACTTATGACCACCACAAAAAAAATCAAACAAACTGCCTTGAGACTAAGATGATGCTGAGAACATGGAGCTAAGAGAGGACAGAGAAAACTTGGTTTCTGTTTGTATAACTGAGCCAGGATTTATCACTAGACAATTTCCTTAAGCCAGTGTGAGCGGAGGGCGGTATTACCTGCAGACTAAAGCTTCTAGGAAGTGCAATCAGGGAGCTTCTTGAAACATTTCTGCTCTGATCCATAGTCTCAAAGCAACTTGAAACAAAGTGGGCAATAAAGACCTTCTGTGAAACAACAGAAAATATTTCCAGCAAAACATGGGGCAAGGACTGGGACAGGTACCTCTTGACTAAGGAAATCCAAGTGACCATAAACATATGGAAGGGCACTTGATCCCATTAGCATTCATGGACATGCAAATTAAACCAGAGAGACAGCCAAGGCAACCACTAGGCTAGAAACTATTGAAAAGAAGGGAAGAGTTTTCCTGGTGGTCCAGTGGGTAAAGAGTCTGCCTTGCAGTGCAAGAGGTACTGGTTTGATCCCTGGCTCGGGAAGATCTCACGTGCCCAGGAATGGCTGGGCTGGTGTGTCCAATTGTGAGCCTGAGCTCTGGATCACATGCGCCCAGAGCCAGTGCTCTGCAACGAGAGAGGCCACTGTGATGGGAGGACCACACAGGCCAAAGAGTAAAGATGTATGAAAAATAAATGATGACTTAGAGGCAAAAAAAAAAAAAAGAAAGGAAAAGAAGCTTGAAATATTGTATGTTGACAAGGATGTCAAACAATGAGGACATTTAAAAACTGCTTGTGGGAGTGACAATTGCCATAATCACTTTGGAACACAGTTGAGGGTTGTCACTGCACATACACTACGACTTAGCAATCCCGCCCCTACATATATGTGTAACAGACAAGCTCTTCCACATGTGCACAGCACATGAAGAAGCGTGTTCATAGGGCCATTGTTCATAACAGCCAAAAAACTAGAAAAAAAGAAAAACCTACTATATTGCAACCGATTCATGAGCCACAGCTTTAAAAATGACCAACTGCACACAAGCACATGGTCAAGTGCCACACATGTGATGCTGGGTGGAAGAAATAAGACAAAATGATTCACTCCTTACAATTTCATTTATGTAACACTGAAATATAGGCACAGCGGCATTTGTACCAAAGTGTTAAGATGACACAGCAAGGTAATAAAGCAATGACTACAAAGTCAAGGTGGCCTTCAGGAAAGGTACTAGGGGGCTTTGAGGGAGCCACTCGTGACTGAGCATGGCAATTATACAGGTGTTGGTCTTCTAATTATTATATAAGCTGTACACGAATGACTTACACTTTTTCTGCATGTTTAATCGATCTGGCACAGAGAAATATAAGAAGTCAAAAAACAGTCAGATACCAGAGAAATGCTGAGAACTGGTTTGGAGCCGGGAATGTGGGGTAAATTGGAGGGAATTCTAGAGAAGTGGTCCCAGTGAGAGACCACCTGGATGGTCACAAGTTTTGCTTTACTTCATCACCATTTATTCTAGCCAGAGGCCTTTCAGAAGTGTTTGCTTGCAAGCAAAAGTTGAAATCTTTGAAAAGTGTCAATTCTGTCTTTTAAGTCTAAGTGTGTTAATCGGACAGAGTGCTCTTTCTGATTCATGGCAGTTCAGGCCACATCTGTTCCTCACATGAATCTACAAAGACATGACACAGCTATCCTTATTTGCTTAGAGATTTTTCATTTTAAAAACTCAATCACGGGACTTCCCTGGTGGTCCAGTGGGTAAGGACACTGCCTTGTAGTGCAAGGGGCGCCGGTTCAATCCCTGGCCTGGGAGGAGCCCATGTGCCATGGAGTGGCTGGACCTATGTGTGCAACTACTGAGCCAGAGCTCTGGAGCACATGCGCCCAAAGCTGGTGCTCTGCAGCGAGAGAGGACACTGCGATGGGTCCACACAGGGCAAAGAACAAAGATGGATGAAAACAGATAAATGAAAGACCAATAGAAGTGGCCAAAAAAAGCCACCTCAATCATGAGGTTCAGAGACCCAGGAGACCACACCCCATGCCTCTTGAGTAAGACTCATGCAGGAATTCTGCGTAAAAAGCCTAAGCTCAGCCACAGCTTTAAAAATGACCAACTGCACACAAGCACATGGTCAAGTGCCACACATGTGATGCTGGGTGGAAGAAATAAGACAAAATGATTCACTCCTTACAATTTCATTTATGTAACACTGAAATATAGGCACAGCGGCATTTGTACCAAAGTGTTAAGATGACACAGCAAGGTAATAAAGCAATGACTACAAAGTCAAGGTGGCCTTCAGGAAAGGTACTAGGGGGCTTTGAGGGAGCCACTCGTGACTGAGCATGGCAATTATACAGGTGTTGGTCTTCTAATTATTATATAAGCTGTACACGAATGAGTTACACTTTTTCTGCATGTTTAATCGATCTGGCACAGAGAAATATAAGAAGTCAAAAAACAGTCAGATACCAGAGAAATGCTGAGAACTGGTTTGGAGCCGGGAATGTGGGGTAAATTGGAGGGAATTCTAGAGAAGTGGTCCCAGTGAGAGACCACCTGGATGGTCACAAGTTTTGCTTTACTTCATCACCATTTATTCTAGCCAGAGGCCTTTCAGAAGTGTTTGCTTGCAAGCAAAAGTTGAAATCTTTGAAAAGTGTCAATTCTGTCTTTTAAGTCTAAGTGTGTTAATCGGACAGAGTGCTCTTTCTGATTCATGGCAGTTCAGGCCACATCTGTTCCTCACATGAATCTACAAAGACATGACACAGCTATCCTTATTTGCTTAGAGATTTTTCATTTTAAAAACTCAATCACGGGACTTCCCTGGTGGTCCAGTGGGTAAGGACACTGCCTTGTAGTGCAAGGGGCGCCGGTTCAATCCCTGGCCTGGGAGGAGCCCATGTGCCATGGAGTGGCTGGACCTATGTGTGCAACTACTGAGCCAGAGCTCTGGAGCACATGCGCCCAAAGCTGGTGCTCTGCAGCGAGAGAGGCCACTGCGATGGGTCCACACAGGGCAAAGAACAAAGATGGATGAAAACAGATAAATGAAAGACCAATAGAAGTGGCCAAAAAAAGCCACCTCAATCATGAGGTTCAGAGACCCAGGAGACCACACCCCATGCCTCTTGAGTAAGATATGAACTTCAGTGCAGGCATATACTTCATGCAGTTCCCGTGTATAAAATTCTTTCACGCTCTTATTTGAACCTATTAACTTTATTTTAAATATAAATCTAACATGTCTGGACATCTATTTCCAGGAATCTGTCAGCTTCTAAAGGTAAAAGTCATAGGGAATAGCTATGAGAGTCTGTGACACTATGTAAGAGGACAGAAAGAAAACATCTCAGCTCTCCTGACTTCTGGACACATTTATTATAGGCACAACAGTAAAATGTTAAAATTGGAAATTGACTGAACTCTGATTTTTTTAAAATCAGGAACATGTGCAGTGCATCAAAGATGATTACCATCTTACCTTCAGGAAACCTTATCATTCAGAAAAGTAAGTTGTTTAGATATTTTCCAGTAAAAAAGTCCTGCCATGAGAATGGGGAGATGTTAACCTACATCCAAGTCTCTAAGAGCACATGCATGTGCATGAAAGTGAAAGTAAAAGTTGTTTAGTTATGTCCAACTTTCTGTGACTCCATAGACATGCCATGGAATTCTCCAGGAAAGAATACTGGAGTGGGGAGCCATTCCCTTCTCCAAGGGATCTTTCCCAACCCAGGGATTGAACCCACATCTTCTGCATTGCAGGCCATGTCTTTATCATTGGAGCCACCAGGGAAGTCCAAGAACACTGGAGTGGGTAGCCTAAGCCTTCTCCAGGGGATCTTCCCAACCTAGGAATTGAACTGGGGTCTCCTGCATTGCAGGCAAATTCTTTACCAGCTGAGCTACAGGAAAGCCCATGTACAATAGATGTCAATACACACACATACACGTCCATGGATGAACCATGAAAAGTAGTGTCTGTGGAGTATGCTTGCAGTGATGGTGGTTTGGGCCCCATTAAAGAACTCAAGATTTGGAGGGAACTCACCCTGATAGCTGAACAATTATGGAACAGCAGCATCCTCCGAACCAAATGACCTTTTCATCAAGTTACACAACATTAAAGGTTAAGAGAATGTTTGAAAGGAAGTTAATACTTTTAAAACATTGGGGAAATTGCCATCCTTTCAAAGACCTGACCAGAATGAGAGCAAAGTGCCAGACGGCATGCATGGGCCTTACGGTGAGGAGGTGTGACATCTGTGCATTGCAGCTTCATTCAAAACTAGGAATGAACCTACCTCCTTGGGAAATGAGACAGGGCGGGCCTGGGAGCCACACAGCACGGGAACTCAGGCAGGGAACCCTTCACAGGCTGGCCCCTAATTGCAGTGTTGAAGTCACATGGCTTCCTCTCTCAAGCAATGACGGCAAGGCGAGCAAATCAATGAGAGTGTCAGATTTTCCAGGCTTCTATTTTCCATCTGACCTGGATGGTGCAAATTCCAGTCGCTACTCACAGGGAAAATAGAGCTATCAGTGAGGCTCCTTACTAAACTCCTTCCTTTAAATTAGCTCCCAGAAAGGACTGGAAGATCCACCTTACTCTCCCTGCAAATGCCCACTCTTCCCAGGAACTCAGGAGGCCTGGGCCCTGCCCTGCCTTCTGCACCTCCCCGCTTTTGTCCTTTTTGTCCCACTTGAAGCACGGGCTTGCAGTATCTTCCAGCCTATTTATAAGCCTTTGTCTTCAGGGAGGTCGGACCTTGTGGCTGCCTTTCTCACGGTGGCTGCAGGAGGGGTCAGCCTCACTGGGCACCCACGTTGTGCCAAGGTTTTTACCAAAGCTTCAACATACATCAACCCCGAGAAGCCTGATTCTCCCTGGGAAGTAGGCTCTGCTGTGACCCGCCCATGGGCAGACCGCTAGGGACACGGTGTCTCTTTCAAACCCTGGTCTAGCCCAGGACGCTCCCTGGTTACAGTCCAAAGAAGTAAAAGCGTCAGCAGACTTCTGTGACTTGGATCAAAATTTTCCTCCCTGAGGACTGAGCATCTTAGAAGTGAAAGAGGTGAGGTTCAAAAAGCGGGGACCATCTTTGAGAGGTCACTTGGTGAGTTAGGGGCCACCCGCCCAGGCCCTGCAGCACCGGGGCAGGGCTTGCACTCACGTGCTGGGTGGACACGGGCAGCCTGGAGCAGTCCTGCCGGGCACTTGGGCCTTCTGAGCTGTGGACTGGTACCTCCCTGTCCATGTCTTCCTGCCTCCTGGGCTGGAGAGTCAGCGTTTTCTCACCTTCGCTGTCTAGATTCCTGATGTGCCCCAGATAGGAGCATCCTTGGGAGAGAGAGCAGCTGGCATTTCTGGACATTCGAGATGGACGTGACTCCTTGACAAATTTCCCTCTTGGAGGATGAGTCTGGCCCATTTTCAGGTCTCATTTTTCCTGGCCGACAGGTGAGGCCTGAGGAGGAGGAAGGAGAGTTGGTAAGCTGCTAGGCTGCTGAAGGGAGGCTTCCCTGCCATGTGTCGTAGAGTCTGGGGGACTACAGAGGCCTTGCTACCCGATCCTCAGACATTCAAGTCATCTGAGACTGGAAATTCTCTCAAAAAGCAGGGAGGCCCCTGGGGTACCTGAACTTAGCCACTCACCAGCTGTTTCCCACTGGTATTTACAGCAAACCCTGGGCCAGAACACTCCTAAGCCCCTTAAGTGATGCAAAAGGCTTCTTGGGAATTAACTTTTGGGCTACAGATTTTAAAGGTATTGACAGGGTTTCCCTGGTGGTCCAGTGGGTAGGGATGCTGCCTTGCAGTACAAGGGGCGCCAGTTCCATCCCTGGCCTGGGAAGATCCCACCTGCTGTGGAGCGGCTAGACCGATGTATCCAATTACCGAGCTGGAGCTCTGGAGCGCATGAGCCCAGAGCCTGTGCCCTGTGACAACAGAGGTCACTGCGATGGGAGGCCCACAAGGGCCAAAGAACAGAGATGGATGAAAATAGATAAATGAAAGACCAATAGAAGTGGCCCGCTCGCCCCCCTCCCTCCCCACCACCACCCCCCAAAATAAAAGTATTGACAATATCTCTCAGGTGATGTCACAATTCATTTCTGTCGAATTTGTTACCAGTACCTACCTTTTCTTTTTTTCTATGTGTATCTGCAGTTAGCCAGCCTGGGGACAGGCTCTGAGAGTGCCCCCTAACCAGGGCACCCGGAGGATGGCTGCAGCTGACTGACTAGAGCTGAGTATCGCTGCAGAGAGGGGCTGAGAGGGCTCTCAGAGCTGAAACTCACGCTTCCCTGCAGCCTGACCACCACCTGCAGACACCTCGGCCAGGAGCAGGGTCGGGACCAAGCACTCTGGAGGGCAGTCTGTAGCTGGGGCCAGATTCTATGTTCTGCTTTGTTTGCATGCTCCATATTCTGCATGGAGCCATTTCTTCTCCAGGGGATACTCCCGACCAGGGGATCAAACCTGGGTCTCCTGTATGGCAGGCAGATGCTTTACCCTCTGAGGTATGAAGGAAACTCCTCAAAGTCCTGCTGACAGAAACAGCAATGTGCACACCAATCCACAACAAAGAAAGACAACTGCATTTCTAAAAACTCTGTGCTTAAAAAATATCCACAATACAGAAACACACTCACCCAGAAAACAGACTTTCTGTTGCCAAGGGAGAAGGGGCGGGGAGAGGGACGGTCTAGGAGTTTGGGGTTAGGATATGCAAACTCTTGCATCTAGTGTGGATAAACAAGTTCCTACCGTATAGCACAGGGACCTATATCCAATCTCCTGGGATAAATCATAATGGAAAAAATATTTTAAAAAGAATGGATATATGTGTATAATGTAGTCACTTTGCTGTACAGCAGACATTAGCACTACGTTATAAATCAATTATACTTCAATAAAAAGTGTGTGTATGGGCCTGCAGGGGCATGGTGGGCCCCAGGGTTCTTGGGATGATGGGCCACAGGAGCTGGTGGGAAAGGAGAGACGCTGAGCAGACAAGAACTATCTGGTGGTCCCTGGTGGCCAATCCAGGGTTCCAGGCAAAGGTCTCCACTGAGTCTTGAGCCACAGACAGAACCAGGTCAGGAGGCCAACTCCCCTGGGGCCTGCAGCGTGTGTGTGTGTGTGTGTGTGTGTGTGTGTGTCTCCCCCCTCCCACCCCTTGTTTCTGAGAGGTCAGAAGTCAGCACCATGGAAGGGTCAGTCCCTTCTGTGCACACTTGCACACTCCTCTTGAAGGGTGTGGTACACAGGTCCCTCCTCACATGCCTTTGCACACTCACAGGGTGTGGGCGCTTCCTTCAGCATGTGTTTTCCCAGGGGAGGAGTTCTGCTGCTGTAGCCAGCGGTCAGCACACCCACACAGCCTGCTCAGGCTTTCTCAGGGCTGGGGCTCCACTGCAGTGCCCGGTCTAGCCTCAGTTCCCAGTGGGTTCTGCCTGCATGGGCACACAGCCCTCCCCAAGGTGCAAGTTGGATTTGTCTGCTCCATAGTTTCAATTCTGGAGGACTTTGAGGAGGGTGGTCAGGATCTGGGGTGCACAAGGTCTCTTCTTGAAGGTACCTCAATGGGCCAGACCTACTCTTAACATAAACAGTATATTTGTAACGGGAACCTAGAGAGGAGCGCTGGTGTGAAGGTGCTAGAGCTTCTCTTAAATCCCTCCTTGGCGTCACCGCCTGCCTCGGTGATCCATCAGCACGGCCAAGTGCAGGACCCACGCGGACAGTGCCCAGTGCCTAGCCCTCTAGGGGATGAGTGCCCGCCCACTGCCAGTCCCAAGGCCCCTCTTATCGCTGGGGTGGGAGCGGCTGCCCCGAGTCCTGCCTCTAGAGGGCGCTATTGGCGAGGTGGTACCGCCAGCTGCAGCGGCGGGTTCAAAGAGGGCGCCCCAGGGACTCCACCTCTAACCTCTGGCCTAATTTGAATATTTCATTGGCTGCCGCCAGTATGGTCAATTTATCATGCAAATACGGGTGCCCTCCGCGCCAGAGAGGAGCCACCGCCCGCGCAGGAGAGCGGCGCCCGATTGGTGGCCGAGACAGCTGCATTTGTAATATTTTTCTTTGGGCATTAGAGTCATTTACCAATGCCATCGCCGCAACTCAAGGCACTGAATCACAAGCCACTTAAAGGTTTTTATTGGCAGCTTTGAAACTTCTTAACATGTTCTTTTGTTTTAAACCAAGTATCAACCTATTGCTGACCACCCCACCCGCACCCCACCCCCGCCCTAAAAAAGCTACTTTGTTCCCTCCCAATCTATGCACCGCGGGACCGCCTGGGCGTGACACGGCGAGGAGGACTAGATCTCTTTGGGATGAGCACTCGATAGACCTGAAATAAATAATCTTTGCGCGTTCTTAGGGGGTCGAGAAGCGACTGATAGAAGACAAACAGCAAGGAACAGAGAGTAAGCAGGAAGAAAGAAGGTGAGGAGATTTGGAAAAGGAAAGTGGCATAAGGAATTCAGAGCTGTTCTGTGGAGGAGGAAATTCTTGGAGTTATCAAAGCTGCGGAAAGAGACTCTCCGCATACAAAGAAACTGAACCTGTCTGCCGGCCACCCTTGTCCCAAAGAATTCTGACTTTGCGATGAAATACAAGTGCTATGCACCAAGTTTTGAGAAATAAAAATGACAAAGAACGGAGTTCTCAGCCCAGAATCCCTCTCTTGTACCTGCCCTACTGAGAATTACGCCCAGTCCGGATTTTTTCCCGTTTGGAAACTCAGCGACAAACACAAAACCATAATATGTAAGATAGAAGAGGGATTAGAAGAGGAGAAAGGGAAAACGAAATTCTTCTTCATCT
Organism: Tragulus kanchil; assembly: GCA_022376925.1. NCBI lineage: Eukaryota > Metazoa > Chordata > Mammalia > Artiodactyla > Tragulidae > Tragulus > Tragulus kanchil. Next base: position 111,934,650 of record JAIOJX010000031.1, on the reverse strand, counting down.
TGCAAATTCCCTGGCTAGTTAATGAGGTCGCTAGGCTTGTAACGCTGGGCTGTCTGGTCTGCGAAGACCTGGTGGTTTGATTTCTGAGACCTCCTCCTCTCCCGGGTTCCTGCCTTGGACGAGCCCGAGATCAGCCTCGCGGTGATTCACAGGCAGGATTCTGTCCGCGTAACTTGGGTCCGCGCGGGAAGAGCTGGGCACCTCCGCTTTTCAGCGAGCAAGGAGCTTCCAGCCAGGGGCGAGCCCCACAGTGGCTGCAGCTGCATCGAGTATAGGTTGTTGGGCTTTTTTTTTTTTTTTCCCCTTAAGCTTTGCCTACATGGTTTATTAAAATCCATTTCACCCAGACTGGGGGGAGGGTGGGAAGAAAAAACCTCTCCACGCTGTAGCGAGTAATTCTGGAAATTCCCCTAGCAACTTAGGTCAATGCATGGGATTTGATCAAAGGGCATTTTGCCAGTAATTATGTCCTCCAAGTTGGCCTTCCTATACATCTGTCTTTTTAGACTGAAACATGAAGACTTTCTATTTTAATATTAGATCTCCTTTAAAAAAAAAAGTTTTTTTGAAAGTTCGGTGAAAGATTAGGCTTGAAAGAGAATTAGGCGGAAAAGGGGGAGTCTTAACCTTTGGGCACTCCAAATCTGAAAATCCGGTACTGAGAGCAGAGAAGAACCTTGGGTATTAAGGACGGAAAACCCCAGCGGGTCTTGGGAAACCCCAGAAAGTAGTCCCTACCAATCACCCAGCTAGGAGATGGGTCTGTGGGCATACCTGATTCTCTTCCAATAACCGCCTTCCCTCCCGCCCTCCCTCGCTCCCTGTTAGATATGTAACTTTTCATGCTTGTTTTTAAAGATGTTTATAATTGCTTGGAAACCCCGACGAGTGGGGATGAGGCATCAAGGAGGGGGACGTGCTGGCTCTGGCTTACTAGGGCTTGACTGGGTCAACTTCCATCCAAAGTTCCTAAGTCCTAGTCAAGGATGTCAAGTTCAAGGATGGCCCAGACTGCCTTGCTCTGCCCCACCCAGCGGACAGGGACCTCCAAGCTGGCCAGGGAGGAGTCTTCTGCCTTTAAGTCAGGTGGGGCTGGTGGGATTGCGTATCTCCAGAAAGCACAGTTGGCAAAGTTGGGCCGGACCTCTGCGCTGCAGTAACAAGAAATTTAGAAAGGAGGAAGCCTCTCTGGGGGGAAAGGGTTGGGAGCCTGTGTACCCCAGTGTGTGGCGAATGGGATGGCGGGAAGCGGAGACCTTCACAGCCTGAACACCAAGTCTTGACCTTGGGCCAAGAGAAGTCTCCTGTTTTCCTCTGGGGAGTGCTTGCCCCGCCCCCAGCTCCCATCCCAAGGGCGCTTGCCACAGCTCCCAGAGGCCCCACACAAGTGGCAGTAATATACCGCTCCGATTTTCGAAGGTTTATTTCACGTCAAAACTGTAAAAGTTCTTGGGAGAATTTACAGACAAAACATCTGGTTCGTTAAAACAAAGCTACCGGAAAAAGAGAAACAAACTTCGCTGCTGTGTAAATGCACTTTTAGCAAACAATTAACCGCCTGGCTAGGCCCTGGCCGCAGGGTCCAAATTCTGCCCGTTTGGGCAGGAACTGAGGTCCTGGGCCCTATTCCTGGCCGAGGTTTGCAGGGGATGGCCGTCAGGCGCCCTGCACTCAGGGTACTTCCCGCTGCCTATAGCCCAGATTGCGGTGAGGTGCAGTGCGAAAGGGGCCAGATCAAAGTGCCGGCGTTGCAGGCGGGAGACGGCTGGACGGTCCTCAGCGACGCCTCCCCCGGCAGACACTGGGCTCCCCAAAGGTCCACCGACAGGCCAGACGGTGGCCTCACATCTTGAAATGGAGTGTAGGCTCCCAGAGTGAGCCCTATCTCTTCGGGCGGCCAGTGCCTCCTGGGGTGGGGGTGGGGCACGGAGAATCTCCAAGGTCTGCTTAGACCCTTGGGTCCCCAGCCCACCCTGGCTATCCGGCTTGGATAGGTAGCTGCAAGGATGCCTTCTTTCCCGAAGTTTTTTCCCTCTTGCCCATCGCACATAAGGGCACACTTCATTCGGCCTGGCTCGGGTCGGCGGGCGGTCCCTCACCGCCCTTCCCCACACCTTTAAGACCACCTCGGCTGCCTCCAGGCGGCAGCCCGCCGGCTCCTTCCCCAGTGCAAACTTCGCGACTCCCTGCGCGGCGCGCGCGGCGGTCAGGATCCTTGCCCCTCCACTCCACCGCACACTTGTTCGGAGCCACATGCCTGCGTACTTTCCCTCTCCCCAGCTCATCCGGGTGAGCCTCGGGTCAGCGCAGAGCAGGAACGCTCCTGGGATGGGAGCGACCCGCTCAGATAGGCCCGCCACAGCTGCTTGAAGCTCCGGGAGGGCCGAGAGCTGGAGTCGGGCTTGTAACCCCTTGACCTGCATGAAGGGCATGTGGGAGCATTTATACTGAACAGGGCTCAGAATACCGCCGCAGAGGAGGAGTGGGTTCCATTGGGACCCAGGTGCAATCTTGGGGGTCAGGGGTTCTCTTCATGCCCCTTAGGAAATTTCGGGGCTCCTAACAGGGTAAGCCACCTAATTCCAATGGGAGATGGGTTTCCCTACAGGTGTTTGCCACCGGATGTGCTGGTATCTTCCCACTGTCCCTCAACCCACTTCTCTTTTTATTTTAGGTGGGTAAAAAAATGATTCTCAGAAACACCACACTCCCTAGACGGGGTTACTTCTTGCATGACTCCTGCGGCTGAGAAGGTACCAGGTGCCTCGGCCGGGCGCAAGCGTGTAGTTGCTTTTTGGAGGAAAGATCTCGGCAACTCTTTGGAGAACAGGGTGCCACGATTTCCATACAGTGTGCCTTCTACAGAATTCTAGCTGCTCCGCCGGGCGCGGGCTTTTCCGCCCTCTAGTCTAGCGTGAAAATGGTTCGGCGGCTGGAAGTGGTGTGCGAAGCCTGCACCCTACAGCGCAGACGGTCCTTCCCAAGGAATGAGTCCCAGCGAGCGCCACCTCCGCGGTCTCAGGCCTCCTCCGGAACCGCGCAGGCCTGGGCGCACGCCTGAAAGCGGCTTGGGTACCCCTTCGAACTCGGGGACCGCGAAACCACTAGACGCACAGGTTTTGACCAGCTTGTGTAGTCGACTCTGAGGAACCGAACTCACCCATTCTCAGTAGTAATAATGCAAATACATCAGGCAAAAGCGACAGCCGCCCTGCAGATGTCCAAGGAGGAGGTTCTATGGGCACTCTTCCTCTTAAGTTCTTGGAGGACATGGAAGACCCTTTGGCCCAGCCAGAGTGATCCTATGATCAGGGATATATGTGAGGGTGTCTGTCTTTGGACCTTGGGTTGTGGGGGCGGTGGCCATCGGGAAAATAAACAAAAGCAGAGTAACGCGCTACCACCGCCTAGGTTAGCACTCTCCAAGAACGGTGGGCAGCTCCCTGCAAAGCACTGGCTTCTTCAATATTTGGCACTGCTCTCTCTCCCTCTGTAAAATAACATGGGATTTACAGACTTACTGCCACCCCGAAACTATTGCTCCCTAAATCGAGCCCGTAGTTCTTACTGGGATCCATGAGAACCCACGGATTCCTCCTCTTTTCTCTCCTCCTAGGCTCCTTACTGTCAGGCCCTGGTACAAGGAAGCAGCCAGGTGGAGGGCCTGGCAGTTTTAGATTGAGACCTCCTGACTAATACCCGCCTGGCGACCTCGATAGCCTCAGACTCAGCCAAGCTGAAGGTTTAAGGCACGGAGTTAGGGCAGCTTCCAGGTCTCTTTCCAGCTTGCTGAAGATTTGGGAAAACTCCCTTCTTTCGTCCGCCACACCCTGTCCACAGCAGAGGGGCAGTGAGAACTTGGTGGGGTGCAAGGGCTGGGTTGACCCTGCTCCCCTGCACCTGCCCTATCCCTACTAGGCCTGCAAAGCCCATCGTACTGAGAGGTACCAGGATTCAAGGGGGTGTGTGTGGCTAAAAGATTGCCGTAGAAATCAGGGTTCCAAGCTGTGCCAAGTCGGGCCGGAACCTTGTTTCCGAGTGCCGGCAAAGGAGCGCGGTCGCAGTATAAGCACCCCGCATAGCCCGTGTGGTGCGTGACGGGCTGTCGCGGCGACGTGCTGCTCATTGACACTGATGGATGCGCCGATGGTTGGACGGACAGATGTTGGGGCGGATCGCACTGCGCGCAGCGCCTGAGCAGGGGAGGGCAAGGCAGCGATCGGGCGGCAACTGCGGGTGGCTCGGTGACCGGAGCTCGGGCCACGGCCCACAGAGGGAGAGGTCGGAGGGAACTGCGGGTTGGCGAGCGGCGCGGGGAAGAAGAGGAGGGGGAGCTCGAGCCAGGGTAAAACTCTCAGCCTGCCGTGCAAGGCGCCCAGCACTGTGCACTCGCTACAACCCGTGGGCCTAAGGCGCCTGGAAGGTGAGCCAGGGACGGGCAGGAGGGGACCTCCCGCGGCGCCTACTCTCCTTCGGGCAAGTGGTGCTCAGTGCCACAACCAGAATCCTAGAATCCTGAGGCCGCGGGCGGCGTCTGCCAACTCACCGTTTTCTCCTTCGCAAGAAGCGTTTCACGCCCCATGGCCGCGTCTCCCGGGCCTGGAGGGACAGCTGCTTTGGCCTCTGCGGCCGCAGGCACCAACTCCACGCCGCGCACCCGCCCCCGAGTCTGCCGCATAAGGCCGGTCCCCGGGCCCAGTCGCAGCTCGACTCCAACGCCCCGCAACCGCCCAGGGTCCGCATCCCGCAACTCTGCGCTCCCGCGCACGTCAAGGCGCTGGAGGCGGCTTTATAGCCCCGGAGGACGGCGGCGGCACATCTGCATTCAGGGAGGCGTCTGGACCAAGCCCAAGCCCACAGGCTGGGGGCGAGCGGAGACTTTTGATCTTACCATCAGGGTGAGATCACGGTCTCCTTGTCTAAAAGAAAAGAAAGCACGCCTGTGAACTTTTAAAACAAACTTGCAAAAAAGATCACAAGGAAAAAATTGAGGAGAGGGGATTAGAAGAAGATGGAGAAAGACATTAAAATACAAATATAAGGGGAAAAAAAAAAAAGACAGAAAAAGGCCAGGGTCTGCAGCTCCCAGAGCGCTCAGGCAAGGCAGGCAGTCACAGGGCGCGGGGCTTCGGCCCTCGCCAGGACTCTCGGACGCGGCGTATAGGGGAGCCTCGGGGCCCCAGCGGCGCGCCCAGGAGCAGCACCGCCCCGGGGACCGTGAGCCTGGCGGCCGCCCCCGCGCTCCCGCCACCGCCGCCCGGCAGCGCCCGGAGCCGGCCCCGCCGCTGCCGCCCCACTCCCGGCCCAAGAGCTGGCCCAGGGAGACGCAATCGAGCCCGCAGCGCATCGATGCGCCGCCGCCTGCGCCGCTCCAGCTCAGACTCCCGCTCGGCCGCCGCGGCCCCGGGGTCGTCCCAGTGAGCTCCGGCCCACCCGCACCCTTGGGGCCGCTCGTAAGTGGGCCCTCTTTGCCCCGCCGCCAACTCAGTCCTGCCAGCTCCTCCTCTCCACGACCCGCCGGGCTGGCCCGCAAGGAGCCTCGGCGACCCCAGTCACCCAATCAATAATCAATTCTTTTTGCTCAGTACTGCCGGAAGGCCAGGCACTGGGCGCGGTAGCCCCTCTTGGGGCGTCCCGGGGCGGGGGTTGGGCTTGGGAGTCGGAGTTCCAGCCCCCGCCCCTGTCCCGCCCTCGGGTCTGCCCGGGCCGGCGGTGAGGGGCGCGGTCCGGCGCCTAAGGGGCGAGGGGCGGGGTTGGGGTACCGCGATCTTCCTAGTCTGTAGAGGAAACTTTGAGACACCCCCTCCCACATCGACCCCGGGGACAGGCCCGGGAAAGTTTGCCCGGGAAAAGAAATTGGGGGAAGTGGCGGCGGCGGGTCCTAGGGGAGGAGCCCGGGAGGCGCGGGGTCTGAGAGCAGCCCCCACCCCCTCCAGCCCGCGTCCGCCTCCGCCCCCGAGGGCGCCGGTGCCCGCCCGCGCGCCCTGGCATCCCCGGGGTGCGCGGGCCCTGGTCCGGGGTCAGAGCTGGGGGCTTTGGACGCGGCTGGTGGAGAGGCGTGCGGCCCCGGAGGGGGACACCCAGGGGGCGAGGCCGCGCAGGGAAGAGGGGCGGGCGGGACGCGCGAGTGCCCCGGGACGGGCTCGGCCGGGCCGGCGCCGCGCCCCTGCGTGCGCGCAAGGGGCGGAGGCGGAGGGGCGGCACCCCCTCCCAGGACTGGGCGGGGGTCCTAGACAGGCTCGGGGCCGGGAGCGGGGGCGCGGCGCCCCCGCGGGCGGACGAGTGACACGATCATCTCCTTTTCCTTTAAGCTTGCCTGTTGCCGACGCCGCCGCTCCAGCCGCGCCGCGGGCAGAAGACTGGACCGCTGCGCCCCGGGCCGCGGCGGCGGCTGAGCGCCCCCTCCGATGCCGTGACCCCCTGCCCGGGGGCGGGGGCCGGGGCTCCACCGGCCTGGGCCGCTCCCGTGCTCCTCCTCCCTCCCCTCTGCCCGCCTTCACCCAGTTCCCCGCCCCCCGGCCCCGAACCCCGCGCACCTCGTCTGGGGACGGGGCGGGTGGGGGGGCAGGGCCGCCGCTCCTCCCCGCCCCTCCTCCTCCGGCCTCTGGAGCGATTTGTCAAACTTCCCATTCCGCCGGCAGCGCGGTCCTCCTCCTCCTCCTCCTTCACCCCCGCCTCCTCCTCTGCCTCCTCCTCCCTGCGCGCTCCTCCCTCCCCGCGCCTCCCTCGCCCGCCCTCCTTCTTCCCTCCGCACGTTCGGGGATCGCGGCGGAGCGCGGAGTGGGGGGGACGCGGAGAGCCGGGGCGCAGCAGCATCCTGCGGGCGGCCGCTCTCCGGGGGGGAGGCTGAGAGCCGGCCCGCCTCGCCCCCCCGCGGGCCCGCCGCCCCTCCCTCCCTCTCCCCAGCCCGGCAGCGGCGGCGGCGGCGGCAGCGGCAGTCGCCGGAGGAGCATCATGCCGAGGAGGAAGCAGCAGGCGCCCCGGCGCGCAGCAGGTACGAGCCGCTTCCCCTTCCTCCTCTTCTCCGCCTCCTCTTCCTTTCCTCGCCCCGCGTCTCCAGCCGGCGGCGACCCCGCTCCTCGCCCCGCTCCTCGCCCCTCTCTCCCTGGCCGCGCAGAGTAACTCCGGGGCGCTGGGTTAGCCCGCCGCTCTCCCGTCTGGTGCGTGCGCCCGCGGCGCGGACCGGCGCCCCCCGGACGCCCCGTTGCGCTCCACCTCCCCACCCCCTTCCCGCTCGCACCCACTTCGGGAACCGCGCTCGCTTGCGGCGAACTGAGCGGGGCTGAGCCCCTGCTTCTTCAGCTCCCAGGCTGGCCGCCGAGGGGGTGGGAAGGAGCCCTCTTCTCTCTCTGTCGGGGGGCGGGCGGGGTCACCTGAGTTCCCCGGGACACCTTCCGTGTCCTCCCGCGGCCGGCCGGCGGGGACTGCCCGGTGTCTGCCGAGCCAAAGAGAGCGAACGAGTGCGCGAGCGGTCCCTTCGGCCACCTTACTGCTAATCCGATTGATTCTTCATTTATTGGGCCCAAACCGGGCACAGCGGTGGAAACCAGAGCGCACAAGGTCTGGGTATTGTCAGATGACTGTCAAGTCGATGTTAGAGGCTGGCGTTCCCTTCACCCTTGGTTGTTTTCGCTCACCCCCACCTCCTTCCACTGCTTCTCCCACCTTCGTCTCCTCTGATCACTTAGTTCTGGGACATGTTGGAGTACTTTCTTCACCCCTTTCCTTTTTTTTTTTTTTCCCCAGGAGTGTTAACTCCTGTTAAGACTGAGTCGATTTTTTTTTTTTCTTTTCTTTTCTGGAAAAAAGCATCGTTGAAAGCAAAACAAAACCCACACACATAAGATTATTTTGCAATAATGTCAGTTGGGGGCATGTTGCTTGGAAGAAGGGTTTCTGGCCCTTTGCCACCCTTGATTTGATGACTGATTGATTGCCCGTCATGCTGCTGCCTTTGATCTATTCATTCCCAATAAACATCAATAAATCACTCGAAATGGTGAGGCCAAGCTCTGTGACGTCACTCGGGCCCTGTCAGTGCAACTTCTGGGATTTGGGGCGGGTTGCTGAGAGGACCACAGATGGACGGGATGTATTTTGATATGAGCAACACTTAGCTGTGCAAAGGTTCAGATGCTGCCTGAAGGGGAGGGTGAAGCGGAGGTTCATTTCTTTTTTCTTCTCTTCCTTGCTTTTCTATTCTTTTTTGTGGAAGACGGGAGGACAGGCGGAAGGGTCAGGGCATTGCCTGGTGCCCTTGTTGGATGAAGAACGTGGTACCCACGCTGCCCATGAGTGCCAGTGGTAGCCGTGGCGGGGGATGGTGGTGGTCATCTGCAGGGCTTCAGCCTGCAGAGCCAGCGGAGCTCACCAGCCGGCTGCCCTCTGAACTTGAGTCTTCTCACACTGGGTCACAGCGGGGGAACGCTCTTCTTTCTTCTGCCAGAAATGTACTGTTCTGTTCGTGTCCTAAGGAAATCTTAGACGAAAACAGACTTGGGGCATGTATTACCAGTTTTGCTCTCTGTCTTCAGGGCTACCTAAGTTTAAAAGTTTGGAAATCACAGCAGTGGTCGTAGGGAGGGGGCCACCCTCTCAGGTCACCTTCTGGCTGGGGCTTTTTGCCCAGTCCATCTTCTATGTTAAATACTTCCAAGCTCAAGCAATGAGCTTATCTACTCAAAATAAACTCTCAAAGTTTGGAGGACTCCTTCACAAAGTTGGGCAGTAGGAGTGTCTTGGGCTGCTTCCAGTCTTTGGAATTTTTTTTCTTTCCTTTTTGGATGCACATTTGAAGGTATCTCTGTGCCTCAATCAAATGAACCATATGTGATTACATCTTTACATTTGGTTTAGAACCTTCTCTGCCATTGCTTCGTCTTTTCTCTTCAACCTTGCCAATCTGAGACTCTTATTTGATAACTTTCTGCTAAAAATATTAGGAGGAGGAGGCAATGTGCTGTTGGTTTTATTTTATTTTTTAAAAAGCAACCTGTTCACTAACCTTTTTGCACCTTTTAAAAACGGCAGTCAGGAAATCTCAGGTCAGTTAAGGAATATTCATTATATAAAAACTTGACTACAGGACTAATAGGAGCTGGAAGAATGGTTTTGCTCTATCAAAATGACCCGTCAAAACGACTTTGTTTCATATTTGATTTAATTGTCTCTCTCCTGACAGGCACATTCATCAATAGCTTAATGGTCAATCAGAAGTTGGCAGCGTGAGTGCTTTTTATCTTTCCCATACCCTGGTTTTGGATTTACTTTATCAGAATGCCTCTGCCTAATGGACGCGTGGAGGAGGGGGTGGAGAATGTCTGAAGGGCTACTTATTTAAAGAGAGTGGAGGAATAAAAAAAAAAAAAAAAAACCCTTCCACATCCAGGCTGTTGATAAGTCCAGCACAGGCCAAGAAGTGTGCTGTGTGAGTTTGTTTGTTTTTTTGGATGGACCAAAAACTTCCCCCTATGTGTGTTTTTTTTTTTTTTCTCCTTTTTCAGTTCTCACAGCTGCAAGTCATAAGGTTCATGCCTGCTTTTGTGGCATACTGGGAGTGATGACAAATTGATTGCTTTGTACGGATAGAGAGAGTGGGAAAAAGAAAGATGTCTGCTGATTGGTAACTGGAAATCCAGTCCCAGCAACCTTGAGAAGACTCGAGAATTTTTCCCCTCCAAACTGAAAGGTCCGCTCAGCCATAAAAACACCTTCTATTGCTTTTGCCCAGTCCATCTTCTATGTTAAATACTTCCAAGCTCAAGCAATGAGCTTATCTACTCAAAATAAACTCTCAAAGTTTGGAGGACTCCTTCACAAAGTTGGGCAGTAGGAGTGTCTTGGGCTGCTTCCAGTCTTTGGAATTTTTTTTCTTTCCTTTTTGGATGCACATTTGAAGGTATCTCTGTGCCTCAATCAAATGAACCATATGTGATTACATCTTTACATTTGGTTTAGAACCTTCTCTGCCATTGCTTCGTCTTTTCTCTTCAACCTTGCCAATCTGAGACTCTTATTTGATAACTTTCTGCTAAAAATATTAGGAGGAGGAGGCAATGTGCTGTTGGTTTTATTTTATTTTTTAAAAAGCAACCTGTTCACTAACCTTTTTGCACCTTTTAAAAACGGCAGTCAGGAAATCTCAGGTCAGTTAAGGAATATTCATTATATAAAAACTTGACTACAGGACTAATAGGAGCTGGAAGAATGGTTTTGCTCTATCAAAATGACCCGTCAAAACGACTTTGTTTCATATTTGATTTAATTGTCTCTCTCCTGACAGGCACATTCATCAATAGCTTAATGGTCAATCAGAAGTTGGCAGCGTGAGTGCTTTTTTTCTTTCCCATACCCTGGTTTTGGATTTACTTTATCAGAATGCCTCTGCCTAATGGACGCGTGGAGGAGGGGGTGGAGAATGTCTGAAGGGCTACTTATTTAAAGAGAGTGGAGGAATAAAAAAAAAAAAAAAAAACCCTTCCACATCCAGGCTGTTGATAAGTCCAGCACAGGCCAAGAAGTGTGCTGTGTGAGTTTGTTTGTTTTTTTGGATGGACCAAAAACTTCCCCCTATGTGTGTTTTTTTTTTTTTCTCCTTTTTCAGTTCTCACAGCTGCAAGTCATAAGGTTCATGCCTGCTTTTGTGGCATACTGGGAGTGATGACAAATTGATTGCTTTGTACGGATAGAGAGAGTGGGAAAAAGAAAGATGTCTGCTGATTGGTAACTGGAAATCCAGTCCCAGCAACCTTGAGAAGACTCGAGAATTTTTTTCCCCCTCCAAACTGAAAGGTCCGCTCAGCCATAAAAAAAGAAAAGTTGTTTTGCCAGCTTCATTAGTGTTCACCTAATTAGCTGTAAACCTGATGGATTCCTGACAGCTTTAATGATTGGAGATGACAAGCTCGACGCAGTGTCATCCAGCAGAATTAGGTTTGCAGCTAGTTTGATGTAATCAAGTTGATATTACACAGTCCTGGCTGCCTTTAGTTGTGCATTAACTCAATTTTCTGCTGCAGGTGACAAATGGGCTTTGGTACCTGGATAATCATGTCATAGGAATTAGGGCCCTTTTAATGGTCTGGGGTAGAATAACAACCACAAAGGGCTGAGAGCTGGAGAGCGTGTGCAGACACAGCACACAGGTGCACCTTGCTTTTACATCTAGGCCAAATGGAACGCTGCTCTCCAGAAGGCCAACGCAGGCTCCAAGAATCCCTGAAAAGACGTATTTCTGCACTTTAGGATTTTCTCTTTTTGATAGAAATTATGCATGGCTGAGTGTCTTTTCTCAAAGGGAAGAGAGAAATTTCTTCACCTGCCAAAGTGAAACCTGGGCAAGAATTTTCTTTCTCCAGGCATGTAATTTCAAAAGGGGTATATACATTTGTGCTGGACAAATGTCATTGCCCACGGAAGCTCAGGGCAGCGGGTGACAGAGGGCAGTGTCCGTCAGGCAACAGGACCATTTCTGTCCCTCCTGTGTAGAGTGTTTGTTTTCAGTATTTTTTTTTTGAAAATAGCGGAAAAGAAATTTGAGCAGTGCTTAATAGCAGATCACGTTTTATTCTTTCCTATGCATTCTCTGGAAGGAAGTGTAAAATCGTAATAAGCCCTTGCCTAAACTCCCCTCCACCCCCTACCCCCGCAAAAAAAAAAAAATTTCCAGCAAAGAACAACTTGCCGCTGACCTTTTGAGTCTTACTATTCAGTGAGAGAGAATAACTTTCCATGGAGATCTAAGGTGGTCATATGGGAAAGGTAAACCTTCAAGCATCTTGACTTTTTGTCAAAGTGGTTTGGAGCTCTTAGGACCTGCTGGAGTCCCAGATCACTATGGGTGCCCAAGGAGTAGGATGAGTTTGTGGCAGTGCCTGGGGTTTTACTTTCGGTTAGACATGGCCAAGCGTGGCCCACCTGGTGATTTTGCCCCGGGGGTTTTTAGTTTGTAAACCTGATGGATTCCTGACAGCTTTAATGATTGGAGATGACAAGCTCGACGCAGTGTCATCCAGCAGAATTAGGTTTGCAGCTAGTTTGATGTAATCAAGTTGATATTACACAGTCCTGGCTGCCTTTAGTTGTGCATTAACTCAATTTTCTGCTGCAGGTGACAAATGGGCTTTGGTACCTGGATAATCATGTCATAGGAATTAGGGCCCTTTTAATGGTCTGGGGTAGAATAACAACCACAAAGGGCTGAGAGCTGGAGAGCGTGTGCAGACACAGCACACAGGTGCACCTTGCTTTTACATCTAGGCCAAATGGAACGCTGCTCTCCAGAAGGCCAACGCAGGCTCCAAGAATCCCTGAAAAGACGTATTTCTGCACTTTAGGATTTTCTCTTTTTGATAGAAATTATGCATGGCTGAGTGTCTTTTCTCAAAGGGAAGAGAGAAATTTCTTCACCTGCCAAAGTGAAACCTGGGCAAGAATTTTCTTTCTCCAGGCATGTAATTTCAAAAGGGGTATATACATTTGTGCTGGACAAATGTCATTGCCCACGGAAGCTCAGGGCAGCGGGTGACAGAGGGCAGTGTCCGTCAGGCAACAGGACCATTTCTGTCCCTCCTGTGTAGAGTGTTTGTTTTCAGTATTTTTTTTGAAAATAGCGGAAAAGAAATTTGAGCAGTGCTTAATAGCAGATCACGTTTTATTCTTTCCTATGCATTCTCTGGAAGGAAGTGTAAAATCGTAATAAGCCCTTGCCTAAACTCCCCTCCACCCCCTACCCCCGCAAAAAAAAAAAAATTTCCAGCAAAGAACAACTTGCCGCTGACCTTTTGAGTCTTACTATTCAGTGAGAGAGAATAACTTTCCATGGAGATCTAAGGTGGTCATATGGGAAAGGTAAACCTTCAAGCATCTTGACTTTTTGTCAAAGTGGTTTGGAGCTCTTAGGACCTGCTGGAGTCCCAGATCACTATGGGTGCCCAAGGAGTAGGATGAGTTTGTGGCAGTGCCTGGGGTTTTTACTTTGCGGTTAGACATGGCCAAGCTACGTGGCCCACCTGGTGATGTCCACGTCCTGCCCATTGTAACCTTCCTGAGTTTCCTCCAGTTATCAGGTAGCTCTAGAGAGGAGCTTTTCCCTCTTGGAAGCACATGGTGCCTTTAGGAAGGCATTTCGGCTGCAGCTTTGGGAATTCATTTGCTCTCAAACCTGCCACACGTCTGCCCTTTGGACAGATAGTCTACTCGGTAGCCAGATGACAAAATGACTGGCTTTGGTCACTCTGCGATTCTGCCCTCCCTCCTTTTCCTACACAACGAAAGGAACGATGTAAATTTTAAAAAAAGAAACATCAGGAAGCTGAAGGAGAAAAAGAGGGCAGGAGGCAAGGCCATTCCCCTGGACATCCACGTAGGGGAGAGAAGCTTCCAGAATCGGCTGCTGTGCCCACATTATCTTGGCAACTGTCAGTTAGGGCTTCAGTGCTCTCCAGGGCCACCCCTGATTGTGAGCGGTTGATGTTGTCATTTTGTTCTCAGTTTTGCCTTGAGCGCGCTCGTAAGCGGGAGCCAGGTAGTCAATAACTGATGTATCAGCAGTTATTCCCCAGATTGCCTCCCAAGTCTGCCTTTTCCCTCTTTTTTAACTAAAGATTGTTTTGTAAAGTGATTAGAATGAAAGGTGACTACTCAGGGCCAGGGGAAGTGCTGTGAAAGCCAGGTGAGTTACCAGAATGAAAACCCCTGTTTGCTGCCCTCCACTTCTGGGATTCTAGAGGGAGAAGGGATCGCCTTCTGGAGGGCAAAATGCCTGGTTCTTTTCTTGGAGGGGGCAGGGCTGGGTTCCTCTTCCCTGGCATCTGGCAGAGCCAGGCTGGGGCCAGAGCTGCGGATGCAGTCAGGGCAAAGATGGGGAGTCCTGGTCCCGGTGCCCCACAGCCATGTTTAATAATAACAGGAGCAGGCCAGTTATGCCGAGCACAGTGTGTGAGGCTTTCCTGCTGGCCCATTTTTATTTCTGCCCGTCACTGGACAAACTATAAAAATAGCTTTAGTCTTGTAGTAAAAAAAAAAAAAAAGTAGGATGTGTGTCTACTTTCTGTGTTTGTCTTCAGCGCAGGTAGGGAGACCTTTCAGAAAAGCTGTTTTCTAACGCCCTTGTTACAAAATGTCCCCCCGCAGCCTGTGCAGGGAAACAGGACAGAACTTAATGGTGGGATCACCCCAGACCTTCTCAGGTATTCCCCGGGGATGTGTGTGTGTGTGTGTGTGTGTGTGTGTGTGTCTTCTAGGCATGCCCCAAATTGCGGTTTCTCTGTCTGAAGTTAAAAATGAAAGGTGAATACAATATATTGTATTTGGTAACAATGATATGGACTGGTACATCGAGACAGATAATGTGCACTTGTAATTAGACTCAATAGACAGGCAGTCATTTTTAAATTCTTTTGACACATGCATAAAATAGTCATATAATAAGATAAGATGACAATTTTATGTTAGGTTGATAAAGTGTCCTGATACATGCATTTAAATGTCTGTAAGCCTTTTAAAAAAATCCAGACAGATTAATTCTAGTTTCCAGTATTTGCAGTTAGTCATTAAATTAATTTTCAACTCCTACTAAACAATGACTGATTTTTTTTTTTTTTTCCCTCTCTCTCTTTCTTTCTGGAGTCTTTTACCTAAATTGTAAGGAATGGATACATAGATTTGGTAGCTTTCTCTAATTGTTCAACATTTGTAAACACTTATGTTAGACATGGATGTAAAAAATTTAGGTTACTGTTTGTGACTAGAAAGAGGCTATGCAGTTTTGGAAGCTGGGAGAAAAAAAAACAGTAATAGAATGTAATCTGCTTATGACCACTTGCTTGAACAACTGTCTTACTCCACATTTAGGAATCGTTATTAGAAAGATTACATAGTGTCCTTGACCAAATATTGAATATTTTATAAGCCCCATTTTAAAAAAGAAGACATTTCGAGCACGTACACTTGATTCGATCAGCACTCAGATTCTTGGGCTTAATTACTTTCAATTCTGTAAATTATTTTAGTATTTCAAGAAGAGTGGCCCAAGAGACGTATGAACTTTGAGGGGGCAGAGCATTTCTCTCTAAAGGTCACGTTACCTGGACTTTTCAACCCTCTTCTTACCTCATTTTCTCAAATGTGCTAAGGTGTGGCTCTTGAAGAATAATTCAAAATTGTTTGGGCTTAATGATAAATTATTAATTCATACTGTCAGGACACATGTTATTAATTATGACTGTGTTTTCTTCATCCAGAACAGCTGTTGAGGAAACAGTATAAGTTCAGATTGTCTTCGAGGAGGAGGGAGCCCAAGCAAGGAACTTACGAACTCCTTGTCATCCTCCTCCTGATTTCCTTGCTTTGGGAATAAAGGATTGCAGGGGGCAGAGTGAAGGGGGAGAGAGAAACTATTCGCTCTGGACCAAGAAGGGGACTAGCCAATGCTAGTTCGTGCACCTTTTTACCGAGCAAGCCTAGCTCCCAGTGCTCCTGGTGCAGGTGGGATTCTTGGTGGTACCTGCTTCTTTACCCTCTCTGGTTTTAGACTGGTTTCCATTCCACCAGGGTCTCTTGTTTCCTTCGTCCTCTTGGGTAGACCAGAGGTCATGCGTGCAAGTTTCAAGCAGCAGAAGGCAAACTAGTCTGAATCCCTGTTTGTTCCAAAAACCAAAACCCATCCCTTGGAGAGCAGAGGGCAGTCTGGTAATATACATGAAATGACGCCAATTCATTTACTTTTGATTTTCCATCCCCGTCATTAAATCTAGTCCTATGTATTCAGTTTCCTCTGAGTTCTTTGAGAAATGCATGTTGCATAAAATAGGCAATTTTTAATGAACAATTTAATGTAAATGGGTTTTGAATTTAAATTAATATTAATGAAGCCTTGAGTGAATTTATTTTGCATACGTAAAGACTTGTAAGTCTTTCACCCATGTGGTTTCTCCTTTATGTAGTAACATTGGTTGGGTGGATTAACCAGCACCTTTAAAGATTTATACTTAAAAAATGAAATTGATTTTATATGTCCGATAGGGCCAACATATTATTAGGTAGAAGCATTACTTAATTTAAAGAAAATATGCCTCCTCTCCAATGAAAGCTCTCTATGGTTCTCCTGAAAGCTGTTAATTACTTTCAATTCGAAAGAAAGGTGGCCCAAGAGACGTATTAACTTTGAGGGGTCAGAGCATTTCTCTCTAAAGGTCACGTTACCTGGACTTTTCAACCCTCTTCTTACCTCATTTTCTCAAATGTGCTAAGGTGTGGCTCTTGAAGAATAATTCAAAATTGTTTGGGCTTAATGATAAATTATTAATTCATACTGTCAGGACACATGTTATTAATTATGACTGTGTTTTCTTCATCCAGAACAGCTGTTGAGGAAACAGTATAAGTTCAGATTGTCTTCGAGGAGGAGGGAGCCCAAGCAAGGAACTTACGAACTCCTTGTCATCCTCCTCCTGATTTCCTTGCTTTGGGAATAAAGGATTGCAGGGGGCAGAGTGAAGGGGGAGAGAGAAACTATTCGCTCTGGACCAAGAAGGGGACTAGCCAATGCTAGTTCGTGCACCTTTTTACCGAGCAAGCCTAGCTCCCAGTGCTCCTGGTGCAGGTGGGATTCTTGGTGGTACCTGCTTCTTTACCCTCTCTGGTTTTAGACTGGTTTCCATTCCACCAGGGTCTCTTGTTTCCTTCGTCCTCTTGGGTAGACCAGAGGTCATGCGTGCAAGTTTCAAGCAGCAGAAGGCAAACTAGTCTGAATCCCTGTTTGTTCCAAAAACCAAAACCCATCCCTTGGAGAGCAGAGGGCAGTCTGGTAATATACATGAAATGACGCCAATTCATTTACTTTTGATTTTCCATCCCCGTCATTAAATCTAGTCCTATGTATTCAGTTTCCTCTGAGTTCTTTGAGAAATGCATGTTGCATAAAATAGGCAATTTTTAATGAACAATTTAATGTAAATGGGTTTTGAATTTAAATTAATATTAATGAAGCCTTGAGTGAATTTATTTTGCATACGTAAAGACTTGTAAGTCTTTCACCCATGTGGTTTCTCCTTTATGTAGTAACATTGGTTGGGTGGATTAACCAGCACCTTTAAAGATTTATACTTAAAAAATGAAATTGATTTTATATGTCCGATAGGGCCAACATATTATTAGGTAGAAGCATTACTTAATTTAAAGAAAATATGCCTCCTCTCCAATGAAAGCTCTCTATGGTTCTCCTGAAAGCTGCTGTTGGTTTGGCATTGCTGCCGGGGAAAAAGCACACCAACAATAGTTCCTACAATCAAGATGTTTTCTTTCTTTGCCTTACCTCTAATGCATTATGTATCCCGGGATGATGGGAAGTTCTGTAATTAATTCTGTTAGATGTAATTGCTATAATCACTTTGATGTTACACATAATAAAGCTAATATGGTAAGCGCATAAAAAAATATAAACACCTTATTGTAACACTCTGCTAAAATTCCTTCTCGCCAAGTCTGGTTTATAGACAAGTATTCTCAACTCTTTTCGGTCATAGGTGACAATTTGTCTGAACCGTGTTCGTTGATATTCCAAAGCAAAGTCAGTGATTGGAAAGGGTGGGCCTTGGCTTGAGGGGGTCCCCAGGCTGGTTGCCTAAGCATCTTAATTCCCTTTTCCTTAAAAGATGTGGCTCATGGAGAAATGGTGACCATTGTTTTCGGGAGAGGGGAGAGGTGAACATGTAGGAGGGCCTGTGGAACAAAGTAAGAGGTGTAGGAATGGAAGAGCTCTGAAGAGTGAGTGTGGAGACTTCAGATCAGAGGAGATGCTGCTGTTCTGTTGGGCATCTCGTCCTCATGGTGTGGGATTGTGGGAAGTGTGCATGTACACGTGTTGTGTGTGTGTGTGTGTGTGTGTGACAGAGCACAGGAGCACGTGCTTATGGGTAGCAAGAAAAAGTTACCTTTTTTTAACAGTGCAGTGAGGGAAATCAGCATAGAATGTATGCTTTATTATTATTCTTACTACTACTGAAAACTAGGACACACCTTTCACGGGGGCATCTGAGGACCGTTGCACATGCCGCCACAGAGTTAGTCAGCCTTGCCTGTTGGACTGAAACCTGAGTGCTCTTTGAGAGGCTCCCCCGCACCCGATGCACACATGTCCCAATGCCTGCCTGGGGTCAAGCCATCATAGGACTGAGACCCCAAGCACACAGCTCTTACGGGATGTTTCCAGACACGTGCACATTGTTCTTCGCCATCCAAGCTCGCGGGAGGTGGAGGAGGTGGTGGGAGAGGAGCCCTGACATTTCATTTTCTCCCTGTGGATGACCTGGAGTCACCTTAGGAGCGACATTTGACCCCCATCATCAGCTGGGCCCTGTCCCCCGTGCTACAAAGGTCAAGAGGTCTCATGCCCCGTTGTGTGGGCCTGAGGGCTTGGATGCGAATTCTCTGCGTTTGTATTCTTTTTTTACGCTGTGTGCCGTAAGGGACTGTGAGACTGCGTCTGAAAATCAGCATGGGCAGAAATAAAAGGAGCCCGAGAGGCTGTGTGAGAGCAGATCCTCTCCTTCTCTGGAGGAAGAGAGAGGTGTTTGCGGACAGCGCTGAGATGCAATGACAGCAGTGGTTCCCTAGACTGGGCCCAAGGCCTGGGGAGCCCGTCTGGCCGTGGCTTTCTCCACCTGGCTGCAGACCAGGCGGGGACGTGGGGGTGCTGTGCAGGGCGGGCAGGGCCTGTCTCTGGGGCGCTGGGCCTAGCATCCTGGCCTGCCAGGTGAGTAGGGACCGAGGACAGTCCGGAGTGCCAGCCTGGCTCTGGGCTGCCGTGGGCCAGCCCCCAGCCCTCCTGCGGTGCCGCCTGGCTAGGTTTGATGGTGAAGATGATAAAAGGTCTGAGAGCTCCATGGGCCCCTGTAATCAGGGCCAGTGCTGACATCCTTCTCAAGTTTGACAGCTTCTTCCTTTTCCCTCCTCACCGCCAAGCCTTTCTCAACTGCCTTTCCCCGCCCTTCCCTCCCCCCCATCCCTGCCCGCCGCCCACCCCTTCCCTCCCTCTCCTCCTTTCTATGTGTGTCTCTCTTGTTTCATGTTCTTGATCAGTCTCAGATGCCGGGAATTATTTTTTTTCGGGCGGGAGGGGGAGTGTTGCTTTAGGTTTGTGGGTTGGGCAGGTGTGAGAGGAAGTCTGTGTGTGTGTGTGTGTGTGTGTGTGTGTGTTTTGTACTGTAGGCCTGTTGCTAATTAATGTTCCTCCATAAGATTCTGTCGGAGTTGAGTAATGTTTTTGATCTTTATGCCTGATAACTGCATACTTAATGAGATTTCAAAGCTGTGAGTGCAGCTCCCTACAATTATTGACAGATGCCTTTTCTTTGCCATTGGGTTCAGCTTCATAAATCCTCTTGCCGTAATGAGGTTCAGCAGTGCCACCCTGGCAGTGAGCTAATGAAAGGGGGGAGGGCGAAGCGGCTCAGGGCTGTCTGACACATTTTTTTCCTTTAAAATTTACTATGCAGATGTCAAGCTGCGGACGATTACTTCAAACATGCTAATTTTTATCTTGCTTTTGTGTCAGCCCTTTGCCATGAAAAAATAAATAAATAAAAGGACTCACCTTACTCCCCTTCATTGCTTTTCCTTTTCTTTTCCTCCCCAAAGTCACATTTTTTAATAACCCGTGGTGTGTGACTGCTGGGGACTTTGACACGCGCGTGGCCTTTTGCAGGTATCCAGTGGCAAAACCCTTTCTTTTTTTTTTTTTTCCCTTCCCTTGCCATGGGAAGGGCAGGGGGTGGATAAAGTGTGATTTCCCCAGGCCTCCCATCAGCCTGCCCTAAGTATGCACTTGAAACGTCGGAGAATTCATTTCAGAGTTCTGAAACTAGATCCCGGTGAAGAGCCGCGCCATGCCAAAGAGTCGATTTCCTTTTCAGCGGAGTCATACATCACTGACCCACCCTTCCCTCCTGACAGAACGACACATGTCATTTATCATAGGGGCCCCAGCCAGACCGCGGGGAGGGGAGGGAAGCCTGGCCCGTGTGATGCAGCCTCCTTCTCCTCCTTTTCCACTGTACCCCATTCTGCTGGCTTGCAGAGAGCACTGCTGATTTGGCGAAGGGAGAGGGAGGAGAGAGGAGACGCAGGGGTGAGGGCAGGAGAGCCTGCTTCCTATGGATGGCTGAGTGTGTGGCGTGGCGGGCACGAGATTGGCAGAGGCACGGACGAGGTTATGTTCGTTCGTTTTATCTGCTAAACCACGCTGCTCAGCCTCTGAGGCTCCTCTGACTCCCCCCGCCCTGCACGTTCCTTTTCTCTTTTCCTACCCTCCCTGCCCCCCCAACAGTCAGGGAAAAGAGAAAAAAGAGCAAGCAGAGCTGACAGGTATCATTCAGCCGCCCTGGCTTGCGAGGGGTGGTATAAATGAATCTCAGGGCTCCTGGCTTCACATGATTCAAACATGCGTTATTGAAGATGGATGTTCCTTAAAAAAAGATTGATGGTGGATGCCGGGCTTAGGGTGCCATTTATCATTTTGAATATTATTTAGACTTGCCGTGTAAACCTGTAACTTGAGAGTTGGACGAGCCGGGGCCGGGTAGGGGCCTGTGTGTGTGTGTGTGTGTTTCCATCGATTGGCCTTGGATTATCATTGCTGTTGACCAGACCCAGGCTCTGCCATTTACAAGAGAGAAGACACTTCCTCCCGTAAAGGAGGGACAGTTTAATTTTGAATAATTTCCAAGGACACAGGGAAAAATGAAGTATCTGTGATTTACACTAAAGCTAACAGGCAACTTCTTTCTCTCTTCCCCGACAGAGGCAGTCATGTACGAAACATTAAAATATAAACACAGCCGTAGTTGCCGAAGCCAGGACCCTTGTCTGATTTTTTTTAAAACTCTGTGACATGCTTGAAGAAAAAATCTGTATCCGCAAAGCTTAGCACCGTATAACTATTTAAAAAAAAAAAATTACCGGTTGGCTTGGTTAGCAGTGTGAGAATGAAGAAATATAGACTTCCAAGTTCCGGGAATCTTTAGATAAAAAATGATCTGCTCTGGCCCCTGCTCCCAGCAGCCTGCCCTCTTTTGTGTCTGCACTGGTCCCCCTCCGCAGGCCCCGCAGATCCCTGCTCGGACTGATGTGGACAGCTGTTTCCAGGCCTTGCCAGCTAATCCCTCCTGGTTCTCTTGCACCCTGAGCTCTGCTCTGGTACACCCCCACCTACTGGAAGGACTTAGGGACGCAGGCTGGCTCTCGACCACCCAGCCGGGCTGCTGGGGAAGCATCCATAAGCCAGCCTTTGCCTTCCTGCTTCAGAGGCCTGCTGCCGGCTTCCCAGAGGAAAAAGGGAAACAGAAACTGCTGGCCTTCCTGCTTGTCTCTTTTCCTACCCTCCCTGCCCCCCCAACAGTCAGGGAAAAGAGAAAAAAGAGCAAGCAGAGCTGACAGGTATCATTCAGCCGCCCTGGCTTGCGAGGGGTGGTATAAATGAATCTCAGGGCTCCTGGCTTCACATGATTCAAACATGCGTTATTGAAGATGGATGTTCCTTAAAAAAAGATTGATGGTGGATGCCGGGCTTAGGTGCCATTTATCATTTTGAATATTATTTAGACTTGCCGTGTAAACCTGTAACTTGAGAGTTGGACGAGCCGGGGCCGGGTAGGGGCCTGTGTGTGTGTGTGTGTGTTTCCATCGATTGGCCTTGGATTATCATTGCTGTTGACCAGACCCAGGCTCTGCCATTTACAAGAGAGAAGACACTTCCTCCCGTAAAGGAGGGACAGTTTAATTTTGAATAATTTCCAAGGACACAGGGAAAAATGAAGTATCTGTGATTTACACTAAAGCTAACAGGCAACTTCTTTCTCTCTTCCCCGACAGAGGCAGTCATGTACGAAACATTAAAATATAAACACAGCCGTAGTTGCCGAAGCCAGGACCCTTGTCTGATTTTTTTTTTAAAACTCTGTGACATGCTTGAAGAAAAAATCTGTATCCGCAAAGCTTAGCACCGTATAACTATTTAAAAAAAAAAAATTACCGGTTGGCTTGGTTAGCAGTGTGAGAATGAAGAAATATAGACTTCCAAGTTCCGGGAATCTTTAGATAAAAAATGATCTGCTCTGGCCCCTGCTCCCAGCAGCCTGCCCTCTTTTGTGTCTGCACTGGTCCCCCTCCGCAGGCCCCGCAGATCCCTGCTCGGACTGATGTGGACAGCTGTTTCCAGGCCTTGCCAGCTAATCCCTCCTGGTTCTCTTGCACCCTGAGCTCTGCTCTGGTACACCCCCACCTACTGGAAGGACTTAGGGACGCAGGCTGGCTCTCGACCACCCAGCCGGGCTGCTGGGGAAGCATCCATAAGCCAGCCTTTGCCTTCCTGCTTCAGAGGCCTGCTGCCGGCTTCCCAGAGGAAAAAGGGAAACAGAAACTGCTGGCCTTCCTGCTTGTCTCTTCCAGGAGGAGAGCCCCGATAGTGCAAATTTAATTGTCAGGCATTCTATTAAATATGTGACTTTATTTGGGTCTGCTAATTAAATTTAGGGCTTCTTGTATGACTTATCGTGTGGACATTAATTTTAAAAAATGATGGGACAGAAAGTTAGACCGGGGTCATTTTTTATCTAAAGCCATGAGAATCGAGAATGCATGCAGGGACTGCATGTTCATATCTTGCTGCTTCTTGGACAAACTTTTCCCTGAGGTGTTCAAAAGCCTGCATCTCACGGGAATGTGGTGTATTTCACTCCCCAACTCCAGGCAACTTTGCGTGTGTGTGTGTGTGTGTTTATTTTTTGAAATAACTTTATTAGCAGCCCGGCACTATGCACAGGCTGACTTAGGAGTCACTTTTGGTATCGTCCAGCTGCTGCCAAAGATCGGGGGGAATCAGATCTATATCCTTTGTTGGGGTCTGGAATCACAGCTGACTACAGAAAGATGATATTGTCTCTTGCCGAGACTACAAGGAAGAAAGCAAAACTTTGATCCTCTGCCCTTGCACTTGGGCAGCGTTGGAGGTAATTGGAGTATAAGTGCCAATTTGCAGGAACAGTTGTAAACATCTTGGATACAAATGGCATCATCCCATTTCTAATGATTAGGAAAACTTTGCTATTAATAGGTGCAAAGTCCATTTCAGGTGTAATGGGTAAGGAACTGAGTGCACTCACGGGAAGGAACCTTGTTTTGTTTTTTGTTCGCTTTTCTTCTTATCCCCTTTCCTCAGTTTTATGGCTGGAGACATGATTTATTGCAGCCATCCATCTTGGGGGCTCATCCATCACAGCCGGGTTGCTAGGAGATTGTGGCAGCAGCTGTTTGCTCTGAATCAGACAGAAAAGTTGTCAATCATCAAAGGCAGGTGAATAGCATTAGAAACACGCTATTGTCAGACGGAATAATTAATCAAAGAGAGAAAAGATAATTAAAAAGATATGACCCTTGCAAGTACTTGCTCTGGGTTGCCTGGAAAAAAAAAAAAGGAAAGAAAGAAAGAAAGAAAAACTGCCTGGTCTTTTCTAGACACTTAAGCAGCTGAGGGCTGATAAAATATGCACTCTGCAGTGCATAGTTTTTAATTAATTGAAAAAGGTTCAACATTCAAAGACGATGCTCGAGAAAAGTCCGATGATGAGAAGAAGTAATATTTATTGTTTGCGTGAAGGTCTTGACATAGAGTTCTAACTTTCGGTCACAAATCTCTGGCTTCTCTGGCTGGCGGAGGCAGGGGCTGGGGTCTTCAGGTAGCCACTCAGCATCCTTCCTTTAAGCTCGCTGAGTCGTCCCGTCTCCTGGGCCACTCAGGAGAGCCTCAGACCCGAGGACCTGGAGCAGAGCCCGCCAGCTCGACCACATGCCCCTGTACAGTTCCGGTGGCTCTGAAACAAGTGAATCCCTTCGATCAGAAGAATATTTTTTCTTTTTTTTTGTGATGATGGGAGACTTGCCAAGCCTTGCGTGAAGTCCACCTTCAGGGTCCGCGGAGAGAGCCCTGTATCCGTTCACCCACCTGGGAAATGCTCTAGGTCCCGAGGGGAAACTTGTAATCCATCTTGTGCGGGCCCTGGGAAACGCACCAGTGACTCACATCCTGAGTGATCACCTGGCATCACATTCTGAAATGATCCCCACTTAGAATCCAGAAATAATTTTGGGTGCCCATTTCAGTCGCAAAAATATTCACAGATTAGGAAGTTCATCCTTGCCTTTTCTGAAGCTAACATATTCTGGAGGAATTGGAAAACATATTAAAGGCTCGATAGAAAGTAGCATCTCTGGAGTGGCTTTTCAGTTAAATATGCTGCACGCCCTGAAACAGATCTACTCTTTTATTTTTGGATACTATGCTTGATTTTCACACCATTCTCCTCCCAAAGAATAGCAAGACTTCTAAAATTAGCAGGAGGAAAAAAGGCTTTGAATATTAGAATTCCTGAGAAGGAAGAGAGCCATCTATATATATATTTTAAGTTGGGACACCATTCTCAGGGTGCAGCGCATCAGGGACTCCATGCCTTAGCGCCCATGCAGGGCTGCGCCTGGGAGGCATTGCTGAGCGAGCATCCCATGGCAGTCCCCAAGGGCTGCCTCTCATGGTGTGAGTCCACCTTCTCTCTTAGTCCACTGGGAGCCCACTAGGGGCGACACAGCTACCCCGCTGGTCTTTTGGTGAGAGAGAGAGAGAGAGAAATACTCAGATTAGAAAAAGCACCTGCCGGCCTGCTGAAGCCCCTTGCAGATGCTGAAGCCCCTGTTCAGGGGGCTGGAGGAGTGTCTTGTTCAGAGCTTGACCTCAGGGAGACAGGTGACTTTGACTTCAAGTCACTGCTTGGATCTCTGAGGTGGTGTTCCCCTGGTGGTCTTTGGAGCCCTCGAGTCAGGCAGGGAGTTTCCTGACCACATAGTGGTGTCCTTTGTCATTCATCATTTTGCGGGGGGAGTGCCTGCCCTTGACCTACAAGGGGCAGTGCTCCTGGAGGACCAGCGATGCCAGCAGATGCCTGGCTGGGACCTGGGAGCGTGGCGACGTTGCTTACAGAGTTCAGGGAGTCAGGAGACCCGCCTGTCCTCCCTGAGCTCTGACTGTTTGGAGAAGGGCCGTGGCGGGAGTTCCTCTCGGTCCTCACAGAGAAATTCTTGTAGGTGTCATCTACCCTTTCCAAATAACTGCTGAGAAAGCACGCTGCCTAATGTCAGCCAGAGCAATTCCAAAATGTGGCGGCTCGTCAGGGAAGGGCAAAGGAAGAGAGCTCATGTGACTCCTGTATGGTAGATTTATGAGTTCTCCGATTAAAAAATATCCACCTTGTGTGCTGGTGAAATCAGAGTCAAATTTGCCTCCCCTTAGGAAAGGAAAACAAAGCCCAGGGGGGGAATGGAACGTCTTCAAGTTTGGAAGAGCTGGTGCACACCCTTTTTTTTTCTGGGGCTGCAGCTGGGATCTGATAGCCTCTCGGGTAGTCCCCGTAGCATCTGTTTAAATGATGCACAAAATAAGAGAGGCAGAGAGAAGGGACCCAAGGAAGGGTGGCTTACTTCCTCCTTAGAGGTTCTGGTTTTGTCGAGTGTCCATTTTGACCAGAATTTGAGCGTCTTGGTCCCCGGAGTACGGTTTTTGCGACAGGAAGGGCAAACAAGCAAGGTCTCTTGTGTCGCTCGCGTGCGCCAGGACAGAGTACCGGGTTCAGAGTCCTTGCGATGGCGAGAGAACCCAGGACTGCACTGATCCCCACGCCCACTTGCTCTTTGAGTGTCTTATCTCAGTGATAGGTGTTTTCCTCTCAGTTCCACGAGACAAGGTTACCTGGAAGTCATTTTGGGTTTTTCCAGCTCAGCTGCCGGAGTCTTAAAGCAGGCCTGGCCCCCACTCCGCGGCAGCCTTAGAATGCCCCCCATAGAAAGCCAGCACAGATGACCCAGTGGGACTCCCTGTAGCTCACAACGTTTTGAAACACCAACCTCGGAACGGCCTAAAAGATGCAGTCATCACTTCTTGTGGGCCCAAGGAAGAGCTTCTGAAAGGGGGTGAGGATTCCTATTTGGGAGAGAAGATGGGGTTCCCAGGGGTTTTCCTGTGGTGAAATGTTCCCCTTTCTTGACATTCCATTTCCTGCCTTTGTTTTTGCTCTGGGCCTGGAGCAAAATGGCTCTTTCATATATATATATTAGTTAGTGAAGACCACGCCGGAGTAATCTATGAGGCTGCGGTGGTGGTGTTTTCTCTTGCCTTTCTGTGTAAAATAGAAAGCCTGCACGAACACTCAGCTCCTTGCCTGAGGTTCCTACTGGGATGGTTAGGTGAATAAGTAGTAGAACAAACACGCAGTCAGCTGGGCCAAGGCAAATAAATAAAATCGCAGAGGTTCTGTGAGCCCTGCCCTACGTGCTTATTCGAATCGGATCCTAGAGCACCACATTCTCTGGTGAAGTGGGGGTGGTGGAGGAGAAGGGTATTATTGGGCAACACTTGTACTCATTCCCTGTGAAAGAAGTGCAGTATTTAACATTTCTCTAAGGAAAATATCTTTCATTACTTGATGTGTTCTGGGGTAATGATTTTTCAGTTCAACAAACAAGTACTTATTAGTGATTGCACGGGAACCTGGCTGAGGTGGGTAGCGGGACCATTTTTAACGGAACGCAGCAACCAAGGTTATTAAAGGGAGCCTGGCTGGTCCCAGGTGGTCCCAGGGCCAGGACCCACGGCCTGCTCCAGAGTCCTATGAGCCCATCCCTCTGGCCTGGGGGCTCAAGCTGGGAAGAACCAGCAAAGTTGTGCTTTTTTGTTTGTTTGTTTTTTTGCAAACAGCATATTCAGTGGTACAAATTTAGTGATTGCACATGGATGAGCCTGGAGAGACAGGGCATACGCTCGTCTGTCAGGAGTTTGGCTGAGGATTTGCCGGTTAAGTGGACGGTTTTGGTTAAAGATGACATAGAGGGAGGGGGAGCCGTGAGGTTGTGGGTGCAGGGCAGGGGCGGGGCAGCAGCTTGCCCTTCTGACCCCACCCCTGTACCTCTCCTGGCTTGAGTAGCCTTGGGACTCCTGTAGCTCACAACGTTTTGAAACACCAACCTCGAACGGCCTAAAAGATGCAGTCATCACTTCTTGTGGGCCCAAGGAAGAGCTTCTGAAAGGGGGTGAGGATTCCTATTTGGGAGAGAAGATGGGGTTCCCAGGGGTTTTCCTGTGGTGAAATGTTCCCCTTTCTTGACATTCCATTTCCTGCCTTTGTTTTTGCTCTGGGCCTGGAGCAAAATGGCTCTTTCATATATATATATTAGTTAGTGAAGACCACGCCGGAGTAATCTATGAGGCTGCGGTGGTGGTGTTTTCTCTTGCCTTTCTGTGTAAAATAGAAAGCCTGCACGAACACTCAGCTCCTTGCCTGAGGTTCCTACTGGGATGGTTAGGTGAATAAGTAGTAGAACAAACACGCAGTCAGCTGGGCCAAGGCAAATAAATAAAATCGCAGAGGTTCTGTGAGCCCTGCCCTACGTGCTTATTCGAATCGGATCCTAGAGCACCACATTCTCTGGTGAAGTGGGGGTGGTGGAGGAGAAGGGTATTATTGGGCAACACTTGTACTCATTCCCTGTGAAAGAAGTGCAGTATTTAACATTTCTCTAAGGAAAATATCTTTCATTACTTGATGTGTTCTGGGGTAATGATTTTTCAGTTCAACAAACAAGTACTTATTAGTGATTGCACGGGAACCTGGCTGAGGTGGGTAGCGGGACCATTTTTAACGGAACGCAGCAACCAAGGTTATTAAAGGGAGCCTGGCTGGTCCCAGGTGGTCCCAGGGCCAGGACCCACGGCCTGCTCCAGAGTCCTATGAGCCCATCCCTCTGGCCTGGGGGCTCAAGCTGGGAAGAACCAGCAAAGTTGTGCTTTTTTGTTTGTTTGTTTTTTTGCAAACAGCATATTCAGTGGTACAAATTTAGTGATTGCACATGGATGAGCCTGGAGAGACAGGGCATACGCTCGTCTGTCAGGAGTTTGGCTGAGGATTTGCCGGTTAAGTGGACGGTTTTGGTTAAAGATGACATAGAGGGAGGGGGAGCCGTGAGGTTGTGGGTGCAGGGCAGGGGCGGGGCAGCAGCTTGCCCTTCTGACCCCACCCCTGTACCTCTCCTGGCTTGAGTAGCCTTGGGCTCTCCTGCCCCGGGTTCCATCCTCCCAATTCCAGGTGGCCCTGGGGACAGCTGAGCACTCAGCTCTCTCTGGGTTGGCCTGGAAGCCTTATCTGTAACCCCAGTTCCCAGGGACCCTTGAGCATGACCTTCACCCCTGATTTATTTTGCCCATCTTTTCTTCTGATAGAGAAGAGCATTGTTCAGTCTAGTTGCAGTCCTGGCCCATGAGAGCATTTTCTCTGCTTTACCTGCCATTCATATGTTGGTGCCCGTGAAATTAGACATAGTGTGAGCTGTGGTACTTTTTCAGAATCACAGTAAACATGGTCCTCGAAACTGGAGCCCCCACCACACAGAGAATGGGTACAGACAGGGGATGGCTTTGGGCAGATGTCCTTTTTGGTTTCAGTTCCCAGATCCAGCTGATACCCTCAGTGCATCAACCCCAAATCACATCTGGTTATGGGTCCTCGGTCCTCCTTGCCCCCAAAACAACACTGATCCCAGTTTCCATCCCCTGAGGGTGTTTTCCTTGGTAAGGGAAGGTCCTCTCCTTCTGTCAGACCCCCTCACTCAGTGGGTTCCTTCTGCCTTGTCAGTGCAGGGAAGGCCACGGTTAACACTTTATACATTCCAGGAGTATTAAACAGGTTACTGGAACTGTGATGGAGATCGTGGGAGCAGGATTCTGGGATGGCCTCTGTCATCAATGACTGAGCATTTCACGAAAGTCCAGATGTAATCATAAAGTTTATGATGATTAGATTGTTAGGGGGTACAGAGCCCACCACCTCAGTGACAACCCAAGACACAGGGTGAGCCCGCGGTTGGAGGGTGATGTTAGCACATGACCCAGGGTCTTTCCGGAAACGTCATTTATCCCTCTCGCAAGCCGTCGTGTGCATTTTTGTGAATGAAGGCATGCGTCTTGGAACCCCAGCTACGATGGGAAAAGTGTGAGGGTGAGGAGGGGATGGATGCCTTTGGTTGTAGGGAGCATCTCGGCCTGGCGGGTGCCCTGGCCCAGAAGAAACTGTGGAGGCGGCGGCCTCTTTGCAGGTGGGGAAGCAGGCAGGGCAGGGCCTCAGCCACTCTGCCCCGAAGCAGTCTCCCCTCCCGTGGAGGTGCAGCGTGCCCTGGTGTGGAAATAGAAAAATGGACGTCCTATGAAAATCAATACTGTCATGGCCCAGCCGGAGCGCACAGACACTCCAGTAGGTGGCAATTGGTGGACACGCAGCACCGAGGTGCTTGGCCGCCGCAAGACAGCCAGCGCAGCGCCTGCCGTGCTTCCTGCGACTCTGCGGTTTCCTCGTCCTGGGTATCTGTGACATTTCCAGAACGTGCATCTTTCCCAGAGGGTGTCCCTCCTCTGCGTTACAGTGGAGCACGGGAGCAGAGGAGAGCGGCAGTTGGGAAGTTTCAGGGCATGTCGTGACCTGGTCCCCTGGGAATTCGGAGCACCATGATCGTTTGGGTGCTTGTAGCAAGGCAGATGAGTTGTTTAAAAACGATTCACGGCAGACACGAAGTATCTGTGACAGAGACAAAAGCGAGAAAGAAGCTATTGCATGCTATGAGGGGACATTAACGCGCTCTTTTTAATTCATCGGTGCACCAAAAAATTATTCTAGACGTGTCTTTACTGACATGTTTCCTGAAGTTTCAGGGCAGGTGAGCCCGTGAAGGCTGGGCATTGCTCTGTGCTCATTTCCTGTAGGAGCCCTGCTTCTCAGATGCTTGGTGTAGCTGGAGAGTCTCTAGGGCAGGAATGTGTTGCTGTTTCTTTCATGGACCCTGTGGAGGGAAATGGGCTGGGGTGGCTTTTTGGTTGGTTCTCATCTCTGCTGTTGGCTAGAGGGAGATTTGGGGAAGGGGGGCCACCTTCCCCTGCAGTGAACCAGGCAGGCCCTGCCTTTCTTCCTGGTGGTTGGGACCGTGCCCGTCCCTTCTTGTGGGGCCCACCGTGTGCAGGGCAGCAAGAGGGCAGGCGCATGCTAAGTGTCCACACCCTGGGGCACTGGCCACCTTCTCTAGACAGA
Source organism: Tragulus kanchil (assembly GCA_022376925.1). Lineage (NCBI taxonomy): Eukaryota > Metazoa > Chordata > Mammalia > Artiodactyla > Tragulidae > Tragulus > Tragulus kanchil. The sequence continues at coordinate 111,904,480 of JAIOJX010000031.1, read as the reverse complement.
GCCGCATCCTCACCAGCAGGAGCTACTGGGGAAGCATATTTCTGAGCATCTCTCTGGGTCCAGGATCACCCTCCCGCATGGCTTGCTTCATGACCAAGAGGAGACAGGAGTTCTAGCCTTTTTTTTTTTTTTTTTGTAATTTTAATTTTAGATGAAACTTGGCTACTTGTTAAAAATTTCATTGATGTTTTGAATCCAAAGGGATGTGGACCACACAGCATGCCTGTAAGCTAAGTTTGTTTTTTCCTCCCCACCCCCGTCACTAGTTAGAGTGGGAGGGTGGTGGAAAGGAGAAAGTGAAGCTGGGGGGGTTAGGTTTGGATGCTGCTGGTGGGAAGGGGATGGCCTATGCCAGGACGGGTCAGGCCAGCGGGCTGTGGCTTACCAGCCTCTCCCTGGGGCGGGCATGGGGCAGGCAGACAAGGCCTCTGCCCGTTCAGAGTGCCGACCAGCTCACCTGGAGCATCCTGGCCATTAGAGGTTTCCAGAAGACCTGCAGGTGAGACAGGATAGGGTTTGAGATCCACTCAAGGCAGCCACTGAGAGATTTCTGTGAGGATTTTCTTTTTTTGCCCCCCCCAGTGTATGACTGCCGTGGAAGGCAGCACTGTTGCAGAGAGAAACCAACCTTTCCGTAATCACAGAGCAGCTTTTATGAATTAAAAAAGAAAAAGAAAAAGATCTTGACCCCTTTGAAAGGAAATAAAGGAGGAACCCAGTGTAAGGAAAACATAAAAAGCTGATATTACAGTTTTCGTGATTACTCACATCCTAGGCTGGGGCTGGAGGAAGCCAGTTATAATGGAATTTCTTTTTTTTTCTCTTCCTAGTTGTGTCTCCACATTTTTTTTTTTTTTTCCATTAGAATGAGGAGTGGTTTGTACTTGGTGTGAAAAAAATCATTTTTGGCACGTGGTCCTTGTTCTTAGCTGACCGGAGGCTGATGGGAGTAAAACTAGGACTGGAGCCCCTTCTCCAACTCTCGGGGGGCTGTGGAGTCATACAGCGGGGTGGTCCTGCAGCCCTCCCCACCTGGAAGGCTCACACCCCTCAGGCACTGTTCCCCAGCGCCCCCCACCCCCACCTCCGCCCCAGACTTCAGCCTTGATGCCCGCCTCTAACGGAGTTAAGCAGACCACCCCAAGACCACAGATAATTCACCTCCAGATATTCACAGGTGAAAAATCTAAAGCCATCTAGTGGTATGTTATTATCAGTAGCCAATTTATTAACACCATTTTTAAAGGATGATTTTTATTGTTGTTAGTGTACAAGCTGCTGGGAGGAGTTTGTCAATTTCACCGTTGCAAAAGGGGGGCCGAGACGGTGACCGAAAGCAGATACGCCCTAACTGTGGGTAAATTGAATGAATGTTTGTGCAGGCAAACTTTCGTGAGCCTGTTGTGAGGGCTGACCTTCTTCCATTCCTTTCTTGCTGTGCTCTGGAAGGTGGTAATTGTGGTAATATGATATAAATGTAAACTTTAGCTCTGCTTACCCAGAACACACAAGACAGCTTGACACCTTCATTTCAGCAGTACGAAATTACCATTGTCTCTTATTTCTTGCTCGGAGCTTAGGTGACCACACCAAGAAGTAATTACACCATTAGAATTGACAAAGCAGTTCTTGTAACATTTCTTCTCCCTAAGTTTGGATCAGGTATTTCAGTCCCACGTTTTCCATATCTTTGTCATTAATAGGAAGATAACCATTTTCAGTGCAGTGAACTTGCCCATGGAGATTGGGAGGGGACTTGGGTATAAGGGAATGCTTAGACAGGAACGTTGACTTCTGTGGCTGTGGGTCTTTGAGGTTTACATACAGGTGGACGTCAGGGGAGCTGCGACCTCTGTTGTTGGGAAACTGACCAGCAGGTCTCACTGTGATCAGTGACAGGAAACTACTCCCATTTAGGCAACAACTAAAATAGAGATTTTTGAAAGGATATATGCAAATGCCTGACACTGCTTATCTGAGAGACTGCCTCTTCAAAGCTGTCTTCCCTTGCTGGGGTTCCAGATAATTCTCTCGTCTTACATGACGATATCTGCAGTGTGTCTGGGGTATTGTAACTCATTGTTCCTGATTTAAAATAGCATAAAAAGAGCAATAGCATCTTCTGTGTCAAGGCTTATATACGGATAGGCCTGACCCCTTACTTAATGAAGAAAATAATTTGTCGCTTTTTATTTGTTGTGGGGTTTGCAAGGAGAACGAAACTTTCTATTAAAAAAATATGCACATGTTGTTTATGATTTAACTGGTCATTCCTTGAATATTCTCAAAATTTCTGTTTTTGTACCCCTTAGTTATGCAAGCAAACCTGAAGCATTGTTGGCTGGGTGGGAGGGGAGTTTCTGCAGGTTGGGATCCACCTGCTCCTGGGGGCCCTTGGCCGTCACCTGACCTTCACCCTAACCTGGCAGGCCTGCGAGCCCTGCTCTGATGATGTTTGCACAGATCCAGGCCCTTGCAGCACATCCACTCAGAGACGCAACTCAGGGATGCCAGGTGGTCTTGCTCTGCGGTGTAGACTTGTGTGAGTTATCTGCTTGCTGAGTGGAGTGTTTCGCTCTTTAGCAAGATGTGTTTGGGACAAGGTGGATCCTGAAGTGATGGATTCTAGCTAGGGTCCTGGGTAAAAGTTCTTTTTCTTCTGACGGAGTTTATAGCAACGTTTTTCTTAATTATTCTTGATGTTTTGCCCATTGTACCATTAGCTTCTTCTGAGGACAGAGATAAATAGCTGGTATCCACAAGAACAAAGTGTGAACTGAAGGCATTTAATTATTGATATCTCAGTAACTAAAGGTTCTGCAATGATGTTGTCAAATGCCTTAGTGATCTGACAGCAGATGTATTGGTTTGCAGATGTGACCGGAGACGCTGTCTACATAACCCACAGAAAAAGAGAAGGTGAAATAAATAAGAAAGTAAAGTAGTCCACTTTCTCATTTTTGTTTTTCCCCCAATGTAATTAGTTTCATTTTGTGTATTGAATTTTGAGGGGTAGCTAGCATCTAAGTTTTTCTTAGATATGTGATATGATATAGATTGCCTGGATTCTACTGTCAAGTAAAATGCCCACCTCAGTTTATATATTGTGTGTGTTTATATGTGTATGTAAGTACATGTGTATGTTTTTATATGTCCAGTACATAGGTGTGTAAGTGGGTTGAAATCAGTGTTTCATAGTCAGTTCCAAAATCGATGTTTCCAACAAGATCAAAAAAAATATATATATAGCTTCATGCGTGTTTTCAAACATAGTAAGTGGAATGCTAATAAATTACTTTTCCCTTTCCTGAGCTCCTAAAACCTTTTCATGGATAGGAAAGTAAAGATTTCAATGTTGTTTATGATTTAACTGGTCATTCCTTGAATATTCTCAAAATTTCTGTTTTTGTACCCCTTAGTTATGCAAGCAAACCTGAAGCATTGTTGGCTGGGTGGGAGGGGAGTTTCTGCAGGTTGGGATCCACCTGCTCCTGGGGGCCCTTGGCCGTCACCTGACCTTCACCCTAACCTGGCAGGCCTGCGAGCCCTGCTCTGATGATGTTTGCACAGATCCAGGCCCTTGCAGCACATCCACTCAGAGACGCAACTCAGGGATGCCAGGTGGTCTTGCTCTGCGGTGTAGACTTGTGTGAGTTATCTGCTTGCTGAGTGGAGTGTTTCGCTCTTTAGCAAGATGTGTTTGGGACAAGGTGGATCCTGAAGTGATGGATTCTAGCTAGGGTCCTGGGTAAAAGTTCTTTTTCTTCTGACGGAGTTTATAGCAACGTTTTTCTTAATTATTCTTGATGTTTTGCCCATTGTACCATTAGCTTCTTCTGAGGACAGAGATAAATAGCTGGTATCCACAAGAACAAAGTGTGAACTGAAGGCATTTAATTATTGATATCTCAGTAACTAAAGGTTCTGCAATGATGTTGTCAAATGCCTTAGTGATCTGACAGCAGATGTATTGGTTTGCAGATGTGACCGGAGACGCTGTCTACATAACCCACAGAAAAAGAGAAGGTGAAATAAATAAGAAAGTAAAGTAGTCCACTTTCTCATTTTTGTTTTTCCCCCAATGTAATTAGTTTCATTTTGTGTATTGAATTTTGAGGGGTAGCTAGCATCTAAGTTTTTCTTAGATATGTGATATGATATAGATTGCCTGGATTCTACTGTCAAGTAAAATGCCCACCTCAGTTTATATATTGTGTGTGTTTATATGTGTATGTAAGTACATGTGTATGTTTTTATATGTCCAGTACATAGGTGTGTAAGTGGGTTGAAATCAGTGTTTCATAGTCAGTTCCAAAATCGATGTTTCCAACAAGATCAAAAAAAATATATATATAGCTTCATGCGTGTTTTCAAACATAGTAAGTGGAATGCTAATAAATTACTTTTCCCTTTCCTGAGCTCCTAAAACCTTTTCATGGATAGGAAAGTAAAGATTTCAAGTATTTAGCCTGACATAACTCATCGTTTTCAGTGATCTCAGTTTTTGATGCTACTATTTCTCGAATGAGGACTGTGATTTCCAGAGCTTAAAACATGCTGCATGAAAATCTATCTCTGTTGGGCAGACATACCCCCATAACCCAGAGGCTGAACATCGGGACCCTCAAGTTTCAGATCTTGAGAAAAAAGGGAATTCTGTGAATGCAACATCAGCTCTTTCTGTGGAATATTTTTTTTTCCTTTGAGTGTTTGACCTATAACACTATTCATCATGAGTATGCTAATTATATATTTTTTTCTTCTGGCTTCTTCCTGGTTGGCCATTTCTTTTAAGAAATAGAGCCCAGCATCTTTCAGCAGTCTGATTGAGGGATATAGGGAGTCACATTCTAGAAGGGTCACTCCCCTTCAGGACAGCGTTTCCAGCATTATTAACACAGAGCTACGCTTCTTCCTGGAGATTCATGGGTCCCTGGCCCGTGCACCCTGATCTGTCTTGCACAGGGTGTCCTTTGGAACTCAAGACTGCATGAGGCGCTGGGAGGATATTTATTTGAAGTTGCCCAGATGTTTACAGTAAGAGAGCCCGAGACACGGGCATCAGAGCACACAGCTAACCTTCCGCAGAGGGGCTGCCTGGCCTTAATGTGTTCCATGTGCTCCCTTCGCTTTAACAGCAACAAACAGGCTGCCTTTTAAGGCTGCTTCCTTGGACATGAAATAATGAATCTCCCTAAGATCCTTGCCCCACACCTCGAGATTGCAGTTCCATGAGAAAATGATCTAGAGTCATGTATCACATGAAGCAAGCATGACCCTCGTCTGAAGGCCACAGCAGCTGGCGTGCACTCACAGATGTGTGTGCACACACACTCGAACATGTGTGCATTAGGTTTCTGTGTGTGCAGGGCTACTCCCAAGAAGCTGTATGTGTAGAGCCCTGGAAAACTTGGCAGAAGCTTCCCCTCATGCAACTAAATGCACTGTATTTTTTTTAATTAAAAATGCAACAGGGCCCACAATACAAAATCCAAGAGAACCATAGGGCAAACAATGAAAAGAGAGTTCCCCTCCTTGGGGGCAGGCGCCGTTCCTGGTGGTATATCCTTCCAGATATTTAAAATCATCAATGAGCAGACACACTCTGTGGTGCCTTTCCATTTGCAATGAAACATGCATGGTGGACGTCTGTACACAGATATTAAGATATACGGATGGATGGATAAACACATACCTGATAAAGCAAGTCAAGTAAAATGGGAAAGAATTTAGGTGGTAGGTGGGTTTACCAGTAAAAGTCTTTAAGTGTTTCTGTGTGTGTTAGAATCTTCAAAATAAAATGGTGGCAAAATATATGTTTCAGGGGCCATCTTGTGCCGTGTTATATTACTTATATTTTTACATGTAAACTAAGAAGGTGTTATTTATAGAGAGTGACCGCCTGCTTTTTAAGAGGGTGGGGGGCAGTGACTCCAATGGAAGAGCGTCACTCTGGAAGGACTTTTCTCTGTTTCCAGTCCTTTCTTCGGCCAACGCGGCCATGGTGGACATCCCGCGTCCATCTTTTTACGATAAGATCCTTCCCCTTACATCTTCATGGGATACCGTGGCAACATTAGCTGAAAGAGTTCTGTTCAGTTCACAAGATGGTAAATATCCAAATTGTTCTTCCCAAAAATTGTACGCGCTCTCCTTCCCACAGCGATGTGGGAGTGAGCGCCTGACGTGGACTGGCTGTCAGAGCCTTGGTAAGATAGAACCGCATTCAGCAACCCCCTCCTCTTGCCTAGCAGGGCCTCAGCCCGTCTCCATGCATCTAAAATAGGATACAGACGTGAAAGTGTATGAATCCCTGTAGTCATCTGGCCTTTTTTTTTTTTTTTAATGTTTTTACTTTAAGTCTCTGGATGACAGAAAAGAGGTGGTAAGTTCCTAGGATCAGAGGCCTCTTGATTCAGCTGGACTGACAGCCTCATTTGATGGATGTGAAAACCGAGGCCTAGAGTTGGAAAGAGAACAGCCCAAGTTCACATGGTCACTTCCGGGCTGAACCTCGCTGATGAAGGCAGTGAGTGATTTAGGACTTGGCTCTGGGTTTGGACTGCGGAAGCCTGCTCGCTGGCATCCCCGTTACCTGAGGATGCTCGCAGAGCCCGGCGGCCAGGACAGAGAGGCGCTGTGACCGTGGATTGTCTATGTTTAGCTCCTGCCGAGTACAGCGGAGGTGGTTGGCTCCAGCACGCAGCGCCTTAGATAATGGCCAGAGAACGCTGAAAATGTCCTTTTGGGTTTTGGCTGAATAATATTTAAGGATTTTGAAACAGTGACTTAATTGTGTTTTTATGTAATTGATGGCATTGTCGTAAAATGTATTGAGACACCACATCAGCATTTTTCTAACTGTTCCTTGGAGAAAAATATGCTCATATGAAAATAGTTTCTTCACTTTCCACTCATGGAATTGAAAAAAAGATATTGTGCTTCCATGAAATCACTGTGCCCAGAGATTCTCTCATTTTAAAGTGTCTTCCCCTCTGGGCTTGGCCTAAATAATGCAAGACTCCCCCCTCATCCTTTGAGTTCCCTTGGCCTTTGTTTTGGAAACAGTGCAGGGAAAGGGCCCGCTGCCTTGGGAACTTGGTGCAGGACGCTGCCTGGGAAGTGCCTTGTGCTGATGAGTGGGTCAGCAGCCAGGGGGGACAGAGGAGCCCTGGCCCTCCCCCGCCCCAGCACCCCGGCTACTGTCCCTGCTTTCTGGGCGCCAGCCTCTCTGCCGGGTTTGGAACGTGGTGGAAAGCACTCTTCAATCGCTGCATGGGAACAGCTTCAGTTTCCAGAAGTTGTGTCTGAACGTAAAGCCCCTGTTATTTTACGTTGGCATCTGAGAAATCGGGGCGTTCAAATAAATTATATTCGTTTTCCTTGCCTTGGCACCGTTGTTTGTACTGGGGAGGGGTTTGTGCACTGGAAGTCAACTCGAAGGATTAATTTTGGTCTAGGTCTTGCTACTGGAGATTTCACTCTGAAGAGTCAAATTGTAAACATTCAAAATAAAAATTCAAACAGTTGCTTTCTAATTATAGAAAACTCACAGGTCTCACTAAATGAAAAAAATCATAGTAATGCTTTAAAAGCCCCATTGGCTGCCTTCCTAGTGGCCTGGATCCCATGCACTAGGCCAGCCTCTGTGTGTGTGTGTGTGTGTGTGTGTGTGTGTGTGTAGAGGCTCCAGGGGCCGGCCAGCCTGTGCAAGTCCATGCCCAGACAGAGAGCCAGCCTGAAATTGTGTGCTTCAGAGATATCTTCCTCCTCCTGCTTTTGGTGTGGTATCCCTCCTGGCTTCTGATCCCTGGGCCCTCCTGGGTCCCCACCATGAGGGCGGCATGCTTCCCGTGGCAGATCCTGCAGTGTGTGCGGACCGGGCACCCAGGAAGACACTGCCACATCTGAATGTGCCTTACAGAGGGGAAGGTGGGTGTTGTAGGTTCAAGGTCGGAACAGCAGCCGCTGCCTCCATCGTCTGGAAGAAACACCTTTCCACGGGGGGTGATGAGGTGGGAAGGTTATTGTGGACTCCGTCTTCCATCTTTGGGTGAGAACTGCGGTAGGGCTGCCCCATGTGTCTGATGGGCATGAGCCAGGCTCTTCCTGTGGTCTCGATCCAGACATTTAAGGCTTATCATGGGTCTGCTAGTGAGAAGTTCACCAGCCAACTGTGCATCCCTAAGAGGCGAGACAAATCTGTTGTTGCTATGTTATAAAGGGCTCTTCAACACTGAATCCTCGCAAACGTGGAGAAACAACAACGACAAAAACCCAGAAAAAAGAAACAGTACAAAGAAGAAAGTGCATTTAACAGAATTATGCTTTGTCCTTTTTCTTAAATGGCAAAGCTCTTGTGTCTGAGGTCTGAAAGAAATTCATTATTTTTGTAATTAAACCTATTTACAGGAGGGCAACACAAACTCAGTGTTTCTTTTTCCAGTTTTTCAAACACTTCACATGACTGACTAGTGAAGGTCGCCAAATGCCTACAACAGAGGCTCCTGGCTGTGCTCTACTCCGTGGAGCAGAGGGATGGATGGACGGCACAGCGCATGCTGGGCTGAGGCAGGGCACAGACTGCTCCCTGGAGAGGAGGACCCGGCCTTTGGTTCTGGGACTGGATGGTCACCTTTGGGGCTGTCTCAGGACTCACTAGCAAAAGGCTTGTTCTGAACACTTTCCATATGAGAGTTAGGTTCTCAGCTTCCACGATACATGAAAGAAAACAGGTTGTCATATACAACATACACTCAACCCACTTGCACGCGTGAATTTGCTAGAACAGAAAAAAAAATTATGGTCCTCCAAATTGAAGTTTTCCTTCTTTATCTTTTCTTTTATATGCCTTTATTTCCCAATTTTCGACCACAGGTGCAGGCCAGTTGCCCTTGATGACTGGCAAGACAGTCACCCTTCATGCTGGTCCTGTCTTGTATTAGAGACCCTTGTTGCTGGGCAGAAGGTAACTCATCACTCATTTCATTCCTTCATTTACATATTTACTTTAATTATTTATTTATTCATTCATTTAAAAATTAAGTACTTCTCTAGTGACTCAGACGGTAAAGAGCTTGCCTGCAATGCAGGTGACCCGGGTTCGATCCCTGGGTCAGGAGATTCCCTGGAGGAAGTCACAGCAACGCACTCCAGTGTTCTTGCCTAGAGAATCACAGGGACAGAGGAGCCTGGCAGGAGGCAGTCCATGGCTCCGTCTTCCATCTTTGGGTGAGAACTGCGGTAGGGCTGCCCCATGTGTCTGATGGGCATGAGCCAGGCTCTTCCTGTGGTCTCGATCCAGACATTTAAGGCTTATCATGGGTCTGCTAGTGAGAAGTTCACCAGCCAACTGTGCATCCCTAAGAGGCGAGACAAATCTGTTGTTGCTATGTTATAAAGGGCTCTTCAACACTGAATCCTCGCAAACGTGGAGAAACAACAACGACAAAAACCCAGAAAAAAGAAACAGTACAAAGAAGAAAGTGCATTTAACAGAATTATGCTTTGTCCTTTTTCTTAAATGGCAAAGCTCTTGTGTCTGAGGTCTGAAAGAAATTCATTATTTTTGTAATTAAACCTATTTACAGGAGGGCAACACAAACTCAGTGTTTCTTTTTCCAGTTTTTCAAACACTTCACATGACTGACTAGTGAAGGTCGCCAAATGCCTACAACAGAGGCTCCTGGCTGTGCTCTACTCCGTGGAGCAGAGGGATGGATGGACGGCACAGCGCATGCTGGGCTGAGGCAGGGCACAGACTGCTCCCTGGAGAGGAGGACCCGGCCTTTGGTTCTGGGACTGGATGGTCACCTTTGGGGCTGTCTCAGGACTCACTAGCAAAAGGCTTGTTCTGAACACTTTCCATATGAGAGTTAGGTTCTCAGCTTCCACGATACATGAAAGAAAACAGGTTGTCATATACAACATACACTCAACCCACTTGCACGCGTGAATTTGCTAGAACAGAAAAAAGAATTATGGTCCTCCAAATTGAAGTTTTCCTTCTTTATCTTTTCTTTTATATGCCTTTATTTCCCAATTTTCGACCACAGGTGCAGGCCAGTTGCCCTTGATGACTGGCAAGACAGTCACCCTTCATGCTGGTCCTGTCTTGTATTAGAGACCCTTGTTGCTGGGCAGAAGGTAACTCATCACTCATTTCATTCCTTCATTTACATATTTACTTTAATTATTTATTTATTCATTCATTTAAAAATTAAGTACTTCTCTAGTGACTCAGACGGTAAAGAGCTTGCCTGCAATGCAGGTGACCCGGGTTCGATCCCTGGGTCAGGAGATTCCCTGGAGGAAGTCACAGCAACGCACTCCAGTGTTCTTGCCTAGAGAATCACAGGGACAGAGGAGCCTGGCAGGAGGCAGTCCATGGGGTCGCACAGAGTCAGACACAACTGAAGCCACTTAGCATGTGTGCATGGAGTATTTACATTGTATTAGGTATTCTGAGTAATCGAATGTGCTCAATGGCTTCAGTCATGTCTGGCTCTTTGCAGCGCAATGAACTGTAGCTTGCCGGGCTCCTCTGTCCATAGGGATTCTCTGGGCAAGAATGCTGGAGGAGTTTGCCATTTCCTTCTCCAGTAATCTAAGGGTGATTGAAAGTATATATATGTGGGAGAAATCTGAAGGTTATATGCAACTATATACAAGGGATTTAGGCATCTGGGATTTTGGTCTCCAGGGGGTCCTGGAACCAGCCCCAGGAACACCGTGTCTTACACTCTTCAGTCCATTAACAATGTAGAATGGTATTGGTGTTGAAGAATGGCACCAATAGCATACAAACAGAAGACCGGCTTGTATCATTTTCTTTTGTGGCCCCCTTCCCCCCAGGTCCTGTATTCTAAGGTAGTCCTCTGAACCGCATTCATCACTCCAGTGGAGAGACAGGTCATGACAGTCCCAAAAGGCAGAGGCCTCTGCCTAGGGCCTGAACTACAGACGGGCAGAGCTGGACCCCTTGCTCAGGGCACCGTGCGGAAGCCCCACCACACCTCTCCGCATCCCCAGACATCCCCTGACATTGTCAAATGCTGCACTCCTGAAATGCCCCAAAGATGCATTCCTTCTTTTTTTTTTTTTTAACTGTCCACCTAAAGCGTGTGTCTCAGGTCACCTTTATCGAGCTGAATTGGGAAGCTCAGGCTCTCCTTGGAACTAAATGGAGATCCATAGTGCCACGGTGTGTGTGTAAAACAGACCCCAGGACGGTCAAAATCAATGCTCATGACCACAGTCGGGAGGCCAGGTCTGGAGCATCCAATGAACACTCTCTAGTGACTCAGACGGTAAAGAGCTTGCCTGCAATGCAGGTGACCCGGGTTCGATCCCTGGGTCAGGAGATTCCCTGGAGGAAGTCACAGCAACGCACTCCAGTGTTCTTGCCTAGAGAATCACAGGGACAGAGGAGCCTGGCAGGAGGCAGTCCATGGGGTCGCACAGAGTCAGACACAACTGAAGCCACTTAGCATGTGTGCATGGAGTATTTACATTGTATTAGGTATTCTGAGTAATCGAATGTGCTCAATGGCTTCAGTCATGTCTGGCTCTTTGCAGCGCAATGAACTGTAGCTTGCCGGGCTCCTCTGTCCATAGGGATTCTCTGGGCAAGAATGCTGGAGGAGTTTGCCATTTCCTTCTCCAGTAATCTAAGGGTGATTGAAAGTATATATATGTGGGAGAAATCTGAAGGTTATATGCAACTATATACAAGGGATTTAGGCATCTGGGATTTTGGTCTCCAGGGGGTCCTGGAACCAGCCCCAGGAACACCGTGTCTTACACTCTTCAGTCCATTAACAATGTAGAATGGTATTGGTGTTGAAGAATGGCACCAATAGCATACAAACAGAAGACCGTCTTTTATCATTTTCTTTTGTGGCCCCCTTCCCCCCAGGTCCTGTATTCTAAGGTAGTCCTCTGAACCGCATTCATCACTCCAGTGGAGAGACAGGTCATGACAGTCCCAAAAGGCAGAGGCCTCTGCCTAGGGCCTGAACTACAGACGGGCAGAGCTGGACCCCTTGCTCAGGGCACCGTGCGGAAGCCCCACCACACCTCTCCGCATCCCCAGACATCCCCTGACATTGTCAAATGCTGCACTCCTGAAATGCCCCAAAGATGCATTCCTTCTTTTTTTTTTTTTTAACTGTCCACCTAAAGCGTGTGTCTCAGGTCACCTTTATCGAGCTGAATTGGGAAGCTCAGGCTCTCCTTGGAACTAAATGGAGATCCATAGTGCCACGGTGTGTGTGTAAAACAGACCCCAGGACGGTCAAAATCAATGCTCATGACCACAGTCGGGAGGCCAGGTCTGGAGCATCCAATGCACACTCTTTAGTGCCTCATTTCCTGGATGTATGCCAGGGCAGGCCCCGTGTGGGAAGAGTCACTTTCCCTCAAGGCCGTGTGTGTGTGCGTGTGTGCGTGTGTGTGTGTGTGTGTGTGTGTGTCTGAAAGGTGGCGGGCAGAAGAGAGAGAGTAAAAGAGGGAGAGAGTAGGAGAAAGTTGAGGCTATGATAAAATGATGCTAAAAAATGTTAGTCACTCAGTTGTGTCCAACTCTTAGCAATCCCATGGTGACTGTAGCCCACCAGGTTCCTCTGTCCATGGGATTCTTCAGGCAAGAATACTGAAGTCAGTTGCCATTTCCTTCTCTAGGGGATCTCTTACATCAAACCCATGTCTCTTACATCACCTGCATTGGCAGGTGGGGTTTTTTACCACCAGCACCATCTAGGAATCTCAAATGCTATATAAAATAGTTGTTACTACATGATAAATACGACGCAAATAGTTGTCACTGAGCAGCAATTTGAAATTTCACCTTTTTTGGAGCTTCCAGGAATTTTTTCCCCCAAATATTTTCAATCTGAGGTGGTTTGAATCCACGAGCCCTTGGATACAGAGGGCTAACTGTACACTGATACCAGCAAAATCACTAACACACCTATATGGAATCTAGTAGGACGGTCTTGATAACACATGCAGGGAACTCATGGAAAAACAGACAGAGCATAGACATAGGGACATTGTGGGGAAGAAATAGGGAGGGGGAAGCATGGAGGGAGTAACATGGAAACCTGTACTGTTATGTGTGGAAAAGATAGCTAGTGTCATTGTGCTAAGGGAATAGGAGTGCTCACAATGGCTTGGGGCAAAGGTCTGGAGGGGTGGGATGGGGGGACCTGGTGGGGTGGGGACCGGGGAAATGCATATGACTAATCTGGGAACATACATGTCTGTGAACAACAAAACTCTGTAGAACCTTTAAAATAAAGAAAAAAAAAAATTCTTGAGGCAGAAAGTCGCCCCTTTGGAGGATGTGTGAGGAGGCTGTCTGATCGGAAGGTCTGTCTGAAGGCCTGCTAACCATCTCCGCACAGCCCTTAGGGAAAGGAGCTCCGCCTCTCCTTCACTGATCCCAGAGTTCAACTGCTCAGGACTCAGGAACCTCCTACAACCGGAGATAAAAATGTTCCCTAAAGCATAGAAGAGCTCCTGGCCTGTGACTGAACCATTTCTTATTTCTGTGTGCCCAGACAGGGAGCTCAGCCTGCTGGCCAGCCCCGCTTCAGCTAGGCGCGCTGCAGACGCCGCTTCCTGCAGCCAGGTGGTCATTCATTCATATAGTCTCTTGGTCATTCATCTATGATAAAATGATGCTAAAAAATGTTAGTCACTCAGTTGTGTCCAACTCTTAGCAATCCCATGGTGACTGTAGCCCACCAGGTTCCTCTGTCCATGGGATTCTTCAGGCAAGAATACTGAAGTCAGTTGCCATTTCCTTCTCTAGGGGATCTCTTACATCAAACCCATGTCTCTTACATCACCTGCATTGGCAGGTGGGGTTTTTTACCACCAGCACCATCTAGGAATCTCAAATGCTATATAAAATAGTTGTTACTACATGATAAATACGACGCAAATAGTTGTCACTGAGCAGCAATTTGAAATTTCACCTTTTTTGGAGCTTCCAGGAATTTTTTCCCCCAAATATTTTCAATCTGAGGTGGTTTGAATCCACGAGCCCTTGGATACAGAGGGCTAACTGTACACTGATACCAGCAAAATCACTAACACACCTATATGGAATCTAGTAGGACGGTCTTGATAACACATGCAGGGAACTCATGGAAAAACAGACAGAGCATAGACATAGGGACATTGTGGGGAAGAAATAGGGAGGGGGAAGCATGGAGGGAGTAACATGGAAACCTGTACTGTTATGTGTGGAAAAGATAGCTAGTGTCATTGTGCTAAGGGAATAGGAGTGCTCACAATGGCTTGGGGCAAAGGTCTGGAGGGGTGGGATGGGGGGACCTGGTGGGGTGGGGACCGGGGAAATGCATATGACTAATCTGGGAACATACATGTCTGTGAACAACAAAACTCTGTAGAACCTTTAAAATAAAGAAAAAAAAAAATTCTTGAGGCAGAAAGTCGCCCCTTTGGAGGATGTGTGAGGAGGCTGTCTGATCGGAAGGTCTGTCTGAAGGCCTGCTAACCATCTCCGCACAGCCCTTAGGGAAAGGAGCTCCGCCTCTCCTTCACTGATCCCAGAGTTCAACTGCTCAGGACTCAGGAACCTCCTACAACCGGAGATAAAAATGTTCCCTAAAGCATAGAAGAGCTCCTGGCCTGTGACTGAACCATTTCTTATTTCTGTGTGCCCAGACAGGGAGCTCAGCCTGCTGGCCAGCCCCGCTTCAGCTAGGCGCGCTGCAGACGCCGCTTCCTGCAGCCAGGTGGTCATTCATTCATATAGTCTCTTGGTCAGCACCTGGTTATGTCTTAATTACAACAACCTGCAAAGGCTTAGGATAGGGAGAGGTCAGCTGTTCAGGCCATCCTAAGCAGATGCAGCACCCCCAAAGGGCAGGTGAGGAAACAGGCAGCCCCCAACATGTGAACAACTGAGATCCTATTCCTGGGCAGGAAGAAGCGGAGTACAGGGCGAAATGGGGTGCGAGAGATGGAGCAGATCTGTTTACATCCGTGTTGGCTCTCAGAAAGACATCTTTTACTGGCGCATTTTATTTTTTGAAGGTTAAAAAATACTCACACAAGGGAACATTAAAAGAGCGGTAAAAATGAAGGAACCCAGGCCACATGGAACAGCAGGGGTGAGTCTTCAAAACACATTGGGAATGGATGGAGCAGATCAAGGCGCAGTGCAGGCTGGCGGTCACTTATGTAAAGCTCAGAAGTAGATGGAATGGTTGAGGGTGGGGGGTTAACATGCGTTTGTATCCAGGATACCTGCCTGATAGGAGAGGCCCGGTGGTCAGGTGATTCTCAGTTCGAGTTCTAGTTGGCAGATACTTGTTTTATTATACTTTAAGTGCCTGCATATAGTTTGCATGCATTTTTTTTTTCTGAATGGGTGTTCCATTTTGACTTTTTTTTAAAAGATTTATTTATTTATTTTGGGCGGGGGTTGGGGAGGGAGGGGAGCGGGCGGGGCACTTCTATTGGTCTTTCATTCCTCTATCTTCATCCGTCTTTGTTCTTTGGCTCTGTTCTGTGGGCTTCCCATCGCGGTGGCGTCTGTCGCTGAAGAGCTCCGGCTCTGGGCGCATGCGCTTCAGAGCTCCGGCTCGGTAATTGGACACATCGGTCCAGCCGCTCTGCGGCACGTGAGACCTTCCCAGGCCAGGGATCGAACTGGCGCCCCTTGTACTGCAAGGCGGTGTCCTTACCTACTGGACCACCAGAGAAGCCCTACATGCATTTTTGTAGGTATCCCATGTTAGGTGAGAACAAGACTTCCATGTGTGGTCTTGCTGATCCTTAAGGTCATTTCTGGCTCTGAGCTGTGGCTTTCCAGCTACACTGTCACTTAGGTTTCTGTTTAGGGAGACCCCTCTATCAGCTGATGATTTAGCAAAGAGGGAGGAGACCAAGGGCCCATCCCTTTTCATCATTCAGGAGATGAAGCTGCCGTCTCCGTCAGTCCATTGTTTCAGAGATGCTTGTGTTTTGGAGGATGAGCAAAAGCATGTGGAGGCTGTGATGGCCTTTTTCCTCCTCTTCAAAATGTCCCAGTAGAAACTTTTCTTTACTCGGTAGTGCTCTGAAGGGCTTTGAGCACCTGAGGAGCGAGCCCACTGGTTTCCTTGGGGCGGACCGCGTCCCCCTTGGGACATGGGGCTCCCACGGAGGTGCTCTTCTGTGACTCAGGTGAGAAGCTCAGGGTAAGAGACCAGGTTGTCTGTCAGCCTGTCCGCTCTTACTGGTCCTTCAGCCGTTTTCATGTCTTCAGTGTGGTTTACTCATGTCTCACTGAGTGGTTTTCATATGTTTATACATATATATATATATATCCTTTTAATTTCCAGTGAAACCTTTCAGATATTTATTGCAACTGATTTATGTGCAAATTTCTTAAAGAATTAAAAAAGATTATTTTCTGTCTGTTTTGTGGTAGGAGCCTTTTGTGTTTCTAGCATTCTCTGATCTGCCACAGAGCCGGGCCGTCTTGGCAGCTGCTATTCATAGCTTGCTTGTTTCTGCAGTGTTGCTACGTTGTTAGGTGATGATGCACACTTTCCCTAAGTCTTGTTGGTCTTTCCCTTAAGGGGAACGAATTGTGTGACTTTTCACAGGACGATTTTGATGCTGGCTTTTATATCCAGATCTCTTCATCCAGGGAAAGTCACTGCTCAGGTCTCTAGGATCAGGTTCATGTGACCACGGAAGAGACGGAGCTGAACGTAATTAGATGCATTTAGCCCTGGCACCAGGCTGGTAGAAGCGTCCCCAGCCACGGGCGGGACCCGCAAGGAGGCACCAGAGATGTTAGAAAGCCCTACTCTGGGGACTAGGTGTTTGCCACAGTTGTGGTGACCAGATCACTTCCTTCTGATAATGGAGATTTTATCATTTAGTGATGGCAAGTTAAGATACTTTTATTGAATGAACTTCCTGCTAAGTTTCTGAGCCAGAGTTGAGTTTATGACATAATTGCGGTACATGTTGATACCATCTTTTATCATAATTGTTTTTCATTGTTTTTAATAAAGGGATAAAAATAATAGGAGACATTTTAAAAAGTGGGTTTTTTTTTGTTCTGTTATTCATGATACTAAAAATTACCCAAAATAAGATATTTTACAAAGAAGGATTTTGTTCCAAAAGTGACTAATTTAAATCAGTTTATACAATGAACTTGCTAATGATCCTCAGTCTAGAAGAGTGTAATGCTTTTATACTGTTATCATTTTTTATGAATAGAATTATACAAAAAGTTCCTATTGTGTTGTACAGTGAGTTTCTTACAACCATTCTTTATCAACAGATGGCAACCGGCACATGAAAAATAATTAAAAAATAAAATGAAAAGAAACCGAGAATGAATTAAAGTGCTTCTTTGCGTTCTGATCTGCATTTTTGGTTTAGGATTTTTATGGTGAATTGCCATATTATCTGTTATATCAGTTTACAATGAGGCTCCTATCAGACATAAAACAGATTTATAATACCATTAAAATACAATATCAAAGAATGAATAAGCAATTCAATAAAATTACAATAACACAAAGATAAAATGAAAGCCTTTTCAATAACAGTTTTATGCAAGAACATTTTGCAGATAAATATGTGTTTATAGATCTTTTAAATGTACATTTATTATACTGTTCCTAATAGAGCCACAGGGGTTAATTTTTCCTAAGTCTTGTTGGTCTTTCCTTAAGGAACAATTGGCCCGATTTTGA
>JAIOJX010000031.1:111831742-111879242 GCA_022376925.1 Tragulus kanchil | reverse complement strand
ATAAATTTATTTTTAAAAGGAAAGTGTAGTGTGTTCCTCCCATAAATGAAGACCCAGAATCACATGCTAAAGAGTAAAATCAAACAATGTCATTAAATTCTAGCTGGGAATTCACTCCATGTCAGGCACCCAGGATAAAGACAGGACCAGATTCACAGGTGAACCCTGAAGCATGTGGAGGCCAGTCATTGGCTCCAAGTACACATGCTGCTAAGTGTCGGGCCAGGACCACACGCCTGGACTCTGAGCTTGATTCCTTTCCCACGGGGCCCTGTTCACAAGTGCTCTGCTTTGGTGGGGAGCCTGTCCAGGCAAGGGGCGGGGGTCCCTTCAGCCCCCAGGATCCTCCTTGCGTCCGGATGCCTGTGACCACGCGTCGGAACATTCATCGGACCATCTGCCCAAGTCAAACAGGCTCCCAGGTTGCTGCCCGTGTCCTAGGGGTCTGGGAGAGATGGACATGTGTCATGGCAGGTGTGTGGGGACAGGAAGCTTTTCCCTAGCCTCATGGGCAAGGAGCAAGTGGTGCTAGGAACATCACTGCCAGTGTTCTTGCCAGGTACCCTGGATCCTGAGATGACACGCTTGCGTTTCAGACCCGGGTACCCCCTCCCAGTGCTGCAGACTCTGAGACCAGGCTGGGATCAGCGGCCACACACAGAGGCCAGATGTCGGAGAGGAAGCATCCTGCCTTTAATTGACAATGGCTCATTGCAAATTTTGCATTTTTATTAGCATATTTATTAATACTGAGGTTTGATATCTGCAACTCCACCCAAATGGAAATTCACATCTTTTAGATAGGAACCTGTCAAATCCCCTTACAAGTCTAGGAACTTGAAAATCTTAAATAGCAAATGCAGCATATTAACTGGGGGGACCAGATCCCTCACCATGGGCCAGGTCTAGGGATGTGAAGAGAGTGCCTCTGCAGAGCCCCTTCTAGAACCTTCTGCACCTGTTCCTTGCCCTCGAGCAGGTGGAGTATCCTGTGTCCCAAACCTGGCATGCTGTTGACATACCAGTATACCACATGGGCTGTCTAAACATTCTTATTTACACACGCTTTAACTCAAATAAATTTATTTTTAAAAGGAAAGTGTAGTGTGTTCCTCCCATAAATGAAGACCCAGAATCACTTGCCATAAAGAGAAAATAACCATAAAAATAAATGCAGTGAAATCAAACAATGTCATTAAATTCTAGCTGGATTCTCTTGCCTGCCTTTTTTCTGAGCTGAATGCCTTATCTCTCTGTACAAAGGGAAGATTCACCAGTGCTGGGGAAGTGTTAAGAACCAATAGCGCCTCCCTGGTACTTTCTCCTTGAAACGATCAGAAGGAAAAAGACAGAACAGACAAGGGAGTAACTTATTACTATGGGATTCAAGATGGGCCACCTGGTATATTCTTGTACTACTGGTGGGATTCATCCCAATGGGGCCAGATCATCTGGTTTCAATGAATGTTGACGTCTGTTGGCTTCTCAAAAGGGTCCTCAGCCTCCAAAGGGTGAAGAATTGTTCCTAGAGGCAAGTGCCTTTTCTAAGGAGAGTAGGAAGTGGGGGACCTCAGAGAGCCCAAGTGTTCAGTGAAGCAATAGGCGAGGACCCCACAACACAGACAGAGAGCTGTCTGCCCAGAGGCCGGTGTCCTGCTCAGAGGTGTCCACCCCAGGTGACCATGGAGCATTTGAAATGTGGTGAGTGCAACTAAGAAGCTGAGTTTTAAATTTCTTTCATTTTAATTTAAAGCTGCACGTGTGGACAGCACAGCTTCAGATCTTTCTTTTGTGACTCTGTGCTGTTTCTCTGATCAGAGTCTGCCAATTCATAGTTTCCAGTCATGGGAGGGAAGGACAGGCCTCTAAAAGCAGTGGTGTGCACAGCACATAGCAGTGTGCAAACGCTGGTCTCATCTGTTACCCTCTCCTGGCAACCCTGGGAAGAGGTCGCCATCCCTTTTACAGATGAGGAAACGAGGCTTAAGGGCACGATGGGAGCAGTGTTTTGCAGAAAACGCCCGGCTCTAGAACCTTCTGCACCTGTTCCTTGCCCTCGAGCAGGTGGAGTATCCTGTGTCCCAAACCTGGCATGCTGTTGACATACCAGTATACCACATGGGCTGTCTAAACATTCTTATTTACACACGCTTTAACTCAAATAAATTTATTTTTAAAAGGAAAGTGTAGTGTGTTCCTCCCATAAATGAAGACCCAGAATCACTTGCCATAAAGAGAAAATAACCATAAAAATAAATGCAGTGAAATCAAACAATGTCATTAAATTCTAGCTGGATTCTCTTGCCTGCCTTTTTTCTGAGCTGAATGCCTTATCTCTCTGTACAAAGGGAAGATTCACCAGTGCTGGGGAAGTGTTAAGAACCAATAGCGCCTCCCTGGTACTTTCTCCTTGAAACGATCAGAAGGAAAAAGACAGAACAGACAAGGGAGTAACTTATTACTATGGGATTCAAGATGGGCCACCTGGTATATTCTTGTACTACTGGTGGGATTCATCCCAATGGGGCCAGATCATCTGGTTTCAATGAATGTTGACGTCTGTTGGCTTCTCAAAAGGGTCCTCAGCCTCCAAAGGGTGAAGAATTGTTCCTAGAGGCAAGTGCCTTTTCTAAGGAGAGTAGGAAGTGGGGGACCTCAGAGAGCCCAAGTGTTCAGTGAAGCAATAGGCGAGGACCCCACAACACAGACAGAGAGCTGTCTGCCCAGAGGCCGGTGTCCTGCTCAGAGGTGTCCACCCCAGGTGACCATGGAGCATTTGAAATGTGGTGAGTGCAACTAAGAAGCTGAGTTTTAAATTTCTTTCATTTTAATTTAAAGCTGCACGTGTGGACAGCACAGCTTCAGATCTTTCTTTTGTGACTCTGTGCTGTTTCTCTGATCAGAGTCTGCCAATTCATAGTTTCCAGTCATGGGAGGGAAGGACAGGCCTCTCTAAAAGCAGTGGTGTGCACAGCACATAGCAGTGTGCAAAACGCTGGTCTCATCTGTTACCCTCTCCTGGCAACCCTGGGAAGAGGTCGCCATCCCCTTTTACAGATGAGGAAACCGAGGCTTAAGGGCAGTGAGATGGAGAAGCCAGGATGCAGGGGATGGCCATGCTCACCCCCTCCCGTCCCATCTCTTTGCCCCGCATGGATCATTAGTTGCATCTCGTCTTCCCGTGCTCCCGCTTGACCCGAGGACCCCTCTGCACATTGGTGTGAAGCCAGTAAGGGGTAAAGACACACGTTCCTGTCACAGCCCCTCACCTCTTCACTTCATTCCCAGTGCTGGGGGTCCAGTAGGTCCATGGCCTCTTTGCCTCCTAGGAGAAAAACTGCAGTCAGAAGCCAAAGACTTAACCCTTTCTCTTGCCTCCCGCCTTGAAGGCGATGCTGGGTGAGAAGGGCAGGCCAGGGTACAGCCGGACTTAAGAGCCCCTGTTTGGTCTCTGTTTTTTCCTTCCACCCTCTCACCTCCCCAAACATGAATGCTCCTTCTCTGTCCTCAGACTTTAGAGGTAGGGTGGGGAAAGGGAGAAGAGAGAGAGAGATTAACACATTGATCAATGAACATATCCAGATTGTGGGCTGGAGGATTACACAGCCCGCCTCCCCTCTGTCCTTCCCACCTCCTCCTGTCCCAGCCTGCTCCACGTGTACTGGCTTTGTGTGAGAGCAGCCAAAATGTGGGTAGTGCTTAGCCCAAGGGTCCAGTTGCCTTGTAGCTGGTGGAATTCTTAGCCTGAGACGGGGAGAGAATTTGGCATGGAGAAAGGTTTTGAGCTCCCATGCTGCCAAGGTGACCACCCGCCTCCCTGGGTTCAAGCCAACCTGGTTACCCAGGCAAGGATTTCCTGGACATTTAATGACTCCCAGGGCCAGGCCCAGTGGAGGGATGGGGCCTCCTGTCACAGTGTAGATACTGCTCTTTCTTGTCTTCCCTTCAACTTCCTGCTCATAGAGGGCATAGTTTCGAAAAAAAAAAAACCCAAAGCAAAACCCTATTCTTTAATGGGATGTTTGTTATGTGCCAGGCACTGTGTTAAAGGCTTAATGTAGATAATGTCATGAACAGTAACTCTCAGAAGAGGGTGCTTTTGTTTTTAAAGGCTTGTCCAAGTCCTCCTGCTGCTCAGGAGACTGGAAGAAGCCAGGATGCAGGGGATGGCCATGCTCACCCCCTCCCGTCCCATCTCTTTGCCCCGCATGGATCATTAGTTGCATCTCGTCTTCCCGTGCTCCCGCTTGACCCGAGGACCCCTCTGCACATTGGT
Organism: Tragulus kanchil; assembly: GCA_022376925.1. NCBI lineage: Eukaryota > Metazoa > Chordata > Mammalia > Artiodactyla > Tragulidae > Tragulus > Tragulus kanchil. The sequence continues at coordinate 111,874,966 of JAIOJX010000031.1, read as the reverse complement.
GTGAAGCCAGTAAGGGGTAAAGACACACGTTCCTGTCACAGCCCCTCACCTCTTCACTTCATTCCCAGTGCTGGGGGTCCAGTAGGTCCATGGCCTCTTTGCCTCCTAGGAGAAAAACTGCAGTCAGAAGCCAAAGACTTAACCCTTTCTCTTGCCTCCCGCCTTGAAGGCGATGCTGGGTGAGAAGGGCAGGCCAGGGTACAGCCGGACTTAAGAGCCCCTGTTTGGTCTCTTTTTTTTCCTTCCACCCTCTCACCTCCCTAAGCATGAATGCTCCTTCTCTGTCCTCAGACTTTAGAGGTAGGGTGGGGAAAGGGAGAAGAGAGAGAGAGATTAACACATTGATCAATGAACATATCCAGATTGTGGGCTGGAGGATTACACAGCCCGCCTCCCCTCTGTCCTTCCCACCTCCTCCTGTCCCAGCCTGCTCCACGTGTACTGGCTTTGTGTGAGAGCAGCCAAAATGTGGGTAGTGCTTAGCCCAAGGGTCCAGTTGCCTTGTAGCTGGTGGAATTCTTAGCCTGAGACGGGGAGAGAATTTGGCATGGAGAAAGGTTTTGAGCTCCCATGCTGCCAAGGTGACCACCCGCCTCCCTGGGTTCAAGCCAACCTGGTTACCCAGGCAAGGATTTCCTGGACATTTAATGACTCCCAGGGCCAGGCCCAGTGGAGGGATGGGGCCTCCTGTCACAGTGTAGATACTGCTCTTTCTTGTCTTCCCTTCAACTTCCTGCTCATAGAGGGCATAGTTTCGAAAAAAAAAAAACCCAAAGCAAAACCCTATTCTTTAATGGGATGTTTGTTATGTGCCAGGCACTGTGTTAAAGGCTTAATGTAGATAATGTCATGAACAGTAACTCTCAGAAGAGGGTGCTTTTGTTCTCAATTTACAGATGAAGACTCTGAAGCTTTTGTCACTTGTCCAAGTCCTCCTGCTGCTCAGGAGACTGGAAGAATCTCACAGAGGGACCCATGTGACTCTAGGGTCCTTGGCCTTGGCCGTATGCACCTGAAAGAACCACCACCTTATCCAGCCTTTTTCCCTGTGTTCGTTCTCCTGTCGGCCCTGAGCACAGGCCCCCCAAGCCTATCCGTCCATCATCATAGCGAGTATTTGCAGAGCATCCCGGATACCAGGGCCTGGAATACACGTTTTCCCCAAAAGAAACCGGAAGTGCATGTGGAGTAGCTCCCTCGGGGCTTACCTTCTCAGGGAGAGATGCAGGAGGACTGTGACTTTCTCTTTCTGGTGCCCCCACACTTGGCTTTGGTTCACTCAGAGCTTCATCTTCCTGTTTCCATCCACAGGCATCCAAGAAGTAGCTTATCAGGGGGAGAGGCCCATTATCTGGGACTAGGGCTGGGGACAGACAGGTGAGGTTTGGGCCACTAAAGCAGAGACTTGGCAAACTGTGATGTGTCAGTGTGATGAATAGGATTCAGGGTTCTGGGGACAGGGGAGACCTTGCTCAAGCCCTAAGAAGGAAAATATGTGCAGTACCCTAATCCTGGATGCCTCTGAGGGCACCGGATTACTGCAGCCTGTGTTTTGTTGGAACAGTTTGTGTGGATGTATGGAGCACCTGCTCAGACCAGTGCTGGCAGGTGCAGGGGTGCCCAAATAGGAAGTCCTCAAGGAGGTCAGAGGGTGAGGACACGGCAGACTCAGGGGCCATGTTGGAAATGAATGGAAGCATGATGGGACAGGAGGATGTCTCACTCATCCCTGCCTTTGGGGGGGAAACATTTAATGACTCCCAGGGCCAGGCCCAGTGGAGGGATGGGGCCTCCTGTCACAGTGTAGATACTGCTCTTTCTTGTCTTCCCTTCAACTTCCTGCTCATAGAGGGCATAGTTTCGAAAAAAAAAAAACCCAAAGCAAAACCCTATTCTTTAATGGGATGTTTGTTATGTGCCAGGCACTGTGTTAAAGGCTTAATGTAGATAATGTCATGAACAGTAACTCTCAGAAGAGGGTGCTTTTGTTCTCAATTTACAGATGAAGACTCTGAAGCTTTTGTCACTTGTCCAAGTCCTCCTGCTGCTCAGGAGACTGGAAGAATCTCACAGAGGGACCCATGTGACTCTAGGGTCCTTGGCCTTGGCCGTATGCACCTGAAAGAACCACCACCTTATCCAGCCTTTTTCCCTGTGTTCGTTCTCCTGTCGGCCCTGAGCACAGGCCCCCCAAGCCTATCCGTCCATCATCATAGCGAGTATTTGCAGAGCATCCCGGATACCAGGGCCTGGAATACACGTTTTCCCCAAAAGAAACCGGAAGTGCATGTGGAGTAGCTCCCTCGGGGCTTACCTTCTCAGGGAGAGATGCAGGAGGACTGTGACTTTCTCTTTCTGGTGCCCCCACACTTGGCTTTGGTTCACTCAGAGCTTCATCTTCCTGTTTCCATCCACAGGCATCCAAGAAGTAGCTTATCAGGGGGAGAGGCCCATTATCTGGGACTAGGGCTGGGGACAGACAGGTGAGGTTTGGGCCACTAAAGCAGAGACTTGGCAAACTGTGATGTGTCAGTGTGATGAATAGGATTCAGGGTTCTGGGGACAGGGGAGACCTTGCTCAAGCCCTAAGAAGGAAAATATGTGCAGTACCCTAATCCTGGATGCCTCTGAGGGCACCGGATTACTGCAGCCTGTGTTTTGTTGGAACAGTTTGAGTGGATGTATATGGAGCACCTGCTCAGACCAGTGCTGGCAGGTGCAGGGGTGCCCAAATAGGAAGTCCTCAAGGAGGTCAGAGGGTGGAGGACACGGCAGACTCTGATGTGGGTACCATGTTGGAAATGAATGGAAGCATGATGGGAGCGCAGAGGAGGGATGTCTCACTCATCCCAGGGGGTAAGAGAAAACTAGGCATTGCTTCCTTCAAGGAGGGTGCCCGAGCTGAGTCTTGGAGAGCAATATGCCAACAACAATCTTAAGAACCTTCTTTCCTCTGTGTGCCGAATCATCACGTGCTTTGCAAGACTGACTATATTGGCATGACAAGGGGAATGCTCTGCTTTCTACACTCTTATCATGTCCTGCCTAAACTTCCTGGTTCGGGGACTATTTCTGGAAATTTCTTTGATTCTTTGGCGGGTCCAGACTGTCCATTCTTGTTGAGTCGATGGTTCCCAAAGCCATGGAATCACTCCGATGTTATCCTCCTCAAGGTGAGTCTTCGTTCAGGGGGTCCCTACTCCTTCACAGGATGGAGTTGCCCTGCCTCGGTGTTCTGTACTTAGAAAATACTCTGTCCACATCATGGTAGAAAAGATACAGCGCAACTGATACAAACCCAGCCAGAGCCACATTCTTCTTTGCAGACAGGAATTCTGAGTCTGTGCTCTCTTTCAACCTTGAGTTCTTTTACCACCTGCCCCACTTCCTCTCCAGGGGTCAGCCCATATCCTGCCACCAGCACGGGTGATGGTGGCACTGAGAGCCCTTACAATGGTCACATCCTGAGCTCAGGGCACTGAATAAAGAGATGCCCCCTGCTATGGTCTCTGCTGGAATGACCAGGGACACTGTGCGTCTTCACGCTGAGCAAAACCCCAATCAACTTATATTCCAGAGCGAGCTGGGAGGAACAGCAGCCCCTATAGATGAACAGCATCCTGGTCATCAGCTCTCATGAGGGGACCCCCGGGGCCAACCTCAGAGAAGATGGCAGGAGACCTGGAGGGTGGGTGGGCGCCTCCTGCAGAGGCAGGAGGATTGGATTCAGTCTCAGCCCTGTCCTGAACTCCCTGGGCTGCTTTCCGGCGGTTCTACCCCTTCTTTGGGACTCGTTCCCACCATTATTCAGTGAGGTGTTGGACTTGGTGCCTCTCTGTAAGATCCTGCTACTTCCTTTGCTCCAGAATGACGTGATTCCGAGTAGTCACGGGCAGATTGTCTGTAGGGGTCTCTAATGGTGTGTCCCTGTTGCTCTCTCTTCCCGAACAAGAGCATTGAGCAGGTGGAGACAGCTGATGGGGGCAGGTTCCTGGCACAAGGTGGGCGGAGAATGGCTGCCCCTGGTCCACAGGAGCATCGGGCCTACAGAAAATGCCTACTCGGTTAGTTATTCCTTCCCAGTACCGCTTGATACTGACAGAGCTCTTAACCGCCTAGGGAAGGAATCAGACCCTGGAAGCCCCCTGGAAGGAGCGAGAGCCAGTCTTACAGGGATGGAGCCCATGTTGTTGGTCCAATCAGAGAAGGAAACCAACAGTTGGACCATGTGTGTCCCCAGCTTTGTGTTCCCCAGCAATGACTTTTGAGCTGTCTCTAGTTTGCTTGTAGGATGAATGTTCCAATGCATTTTTCTTATTAATAAGACTTGATGAAGGACCCATAAACCCTTGCCATGATTTTTATCTATGTGCAGCTATACTTCTCAGCTCTAATGTCAGAGATTAGCTTGTTTTCAAAGCATGGGATGAAGGACAAACATGGCCCCATCGTTGCTTTGCCTGTGGTCTCTTTCAACCTTGAGTTCTTTTACCACCTGCCCCACTTCCTCTCCAGGGGTCAGCCCATATCCTGCCACCAGCACGGGTGATGGTGGCACTGAGAGCCCTTACAATGGTCACATCCTGAGCTCAGGGCACTGAATAAAGAGATGCCCCCTGCTATGGTCTCTGCTGGAATGACCAGGGACACTGTGCGCTTCACGCTGAGCAAAACCCCAATCAACTTATATTCCAGAGCGAGCTGGGAGGAACAGCAGCCCCTATAGATGAACAGCATCCTGGTCATCAGCTCTCATGAGGGGACCCCCGGGGCCAACCTCAGAGAAGATGGCAGGAGACCTGGAGGGTGGGTGGGCGCCTCCTGCAGAGGCAGGAGGATTGGATTCAGTCTCAGCCCTGTCCTGAACTCCCTGGGCTGCTTTCCGGCGGTTCTACCCCTTCTTTGGGACTCGTTCCCACCATTATTCAGTGAGGTGTTGGACTTGGTGCCTCTCTGTAAGATCCTGCTACTTCCTTTGCTCCAGAATGACGTGATTCCGAGTAGTCACGGGCAGATTGTCTGTAGGGGTCTCTAATGGTGTGTCCCTGTTGCTCTCTCTTCCCGAACAAGAGCATTGAGCAGGTGGAGACAGCTGATGGGGGCAGGTTCCTGGCACAAGGTGGGCGGAGAATGGCTGCCCCTGGTCCACAGGAGCATCGGGCCTACAGAAAATGCCTACTCGGTTAGTTATTCCTTCCCAGTACCGTTTGATACTGACAGAGCTCTTAACCGCCTAGGGAAGGAATCAGACCCTGGAAGCCCCCTGGAAGGAGCGAGAGCCAGTCTTACAGGGATGGAGCCCATGTTGTTGGTCCAATCAGAGAAGGAAACCAACAGTTGGACCATGTGTGTCCCCAGCTTTGTGTTCCCCAGCAATGACTTTTGAGCTGTCTCTAGTTTGCTTGTAGGATGAATGTTCCAATGCATTTTTCTTATTAATAAGACTTGATGAAGGACCCATAAACCCTTGCCATGATTTTTATCTATGTGCAGCTATACTTCTCAGCTCTAATGTCAGAGATTAGCTTGTTTTCAAAGCATGGGATGAAGGACAAACATGGCCCCATCGTTGCTTTGCCTTGCCGGCATAGCCGTCACCAGCACCCACGACAGATAGGCAAGCTGCTAGCCACACCTGCGTGTCCGCACCATGGGAAGAAGCCCTGAGACCATTGGAGTGGGAGGCAGAGCATTAGGGATTTCAATTCTGCTTTATTTTCAACTTGAAATGGAGGAAAACAGACAAAAAACAAATAAGAAAGCTAAACAGTTGCGTGAGAGCTAGCAATTTGCCGGGCTCCCGATGACAGACACTGCATTATCATAATTGTCTCTTCTACATGATAGGACAGAAAAATAATAATGTCATTTTATTTATAGCTGGGGTGGCCCCTTTATGAGAGTCATACAAGTTTCTGCCAAGTGGAGTAGGTCAAATGACATCTTTTGATCAGGCCTGTCCAAAGAGATCAAAGATGAATGGCAGGTAATGGATACCCAATGACAAACCAAATCTAAAACAGAAATAAGGCTGCCAGAGCCTGCCAGTTACCCATTAAAGGCCCGCCTAAGGAAGGCAGGCTGCTTGACACGTTGGCCGAACACCTAAATCAGCCAAGCGTCAGTGCTAAAATTGTGTATTATCATTGGAAATGGCTATTATTTCCTCGGTAACATTTCTGTTAAGGCTTTGTTTGTGTACGACTGACCCAGTCAAGTGGAGTTGGAAGGAGGCAAGCCCAAGGGGCTGAGGGGACTTTGGCCGTGATCTGGTTTTAATTGTGGGATCCTGATGGGGCAACACCCTGCGTACCGTTTGATACTGACAGAGCTCTTAACCGCCTAGGGAAGGAATCAGACCCTGGAAGCCCCCTGGAAGGAGCGAGAGCCAGTCTTACAGGGATGGAGCCCATGTTGTTGGTCCAATCAGAGAAGGAAACCAACAGTTGGACCATGTGTGTCCCCAGCTTTGTGTTCCCCAGCAATGACTTTTGAGCTGTCTCTAGTTTGCTTGTAGGATGAATGTTCCAATGCATTTTTCTTATTAATAAGACTTGATGAAGGACCCATAAACCCTTGCCATGATTTTTATCTATGTGCAGCTATACTTCTCAGCTCTAATGTCAGAGATTAGCTTGTTTTCAAAGCATGGGATGAAGGACAAACATGGCCCCATCGTTGCTTTGCCTTGCCGGCATAGCCGTCACCAGCACCCACGACAGATAGGCAAGCTGCTAGCCACACCTGCGTGTCCGCACCATGGGAAGAAGCCCTGAGACCATTGGAGTGGGAGGCAGAGCATTAGGGATTTCAATTCTGCTTTATTTTCAACTTGAAATGGAGGAAAACAGACAAAAAACAAATAAGAAAGCTAAACAGTTGCGTGAGAGCTAGCAATTTGCCGGGCTCCCGATGACAGACACTGCATTATCATAATTGTCTCTTCTACATGATAGGACAGAAAAATAATAATGTCATTTTATTTATAGCTGGGGTGGCCCCTTTATGAGAGTCATACAAGTTTCTGCCAAGTGGAGTAGGTCAAATGACATCTTTTGATCAGGCCTGTCCAAAGAGATCAAAGATGAATGGCAGGTAATGGATACCCAATGACAAACCAAATCTAAAACAGAAATAAGGCTGCCAGAGCCTGCCAGTTACCCATTAAAGGCCCGCCTAAGGAAGGCAGGCTGCTTGACACGTTGGCCGAACACCTAAATCAGCCAAGCGTCAGTGCTAAAATTGTGTATTATCATTGGAAATGGCTATTATTTCCTCGGTAACATTTCTGTTAAGGCTTTGTTTGTGTACGACTGACCCGCAGTCGAAGTGGAGTTGGAAGGAGGCAAGCCCAAGGGGCTGATGGGGCGCCCTTGACTTTGGCCGTGATCTGGTTTTAATTGTGGGATCCTGATGGGGCAACACCCCTGCCCCTACCTTCTGCTCAGGTGGAGAGGCGTTCTGTGTACAGGTGGGAGGGCGGGCTGGCCCTGTGGCCCCATCTTGCTGTCTTCTGCATCACTGCATCTTCTCCTGTCTTCCCAGACATAGGTAGCTGGGCCCATCACAGGCCACACAAAGCCCAGAACTTTCCCCGAACCAGGGTGAGTGGAAGCCCAAGCAGATGGAAAAAGAATAATGACGCCAGTTCCTACCTAGACTGAGGGAGCAGGAAGGACAGTGGCCATCGATGCAGCCAGTCCACTTTACACACATCGAGATGGGTAGAGACGCTTCCAAAGTTATGGAAATAAATGCTGGTGTGTTTTTTTTCCCCTCGAGCACTTGAGTTATGTAATTAAATTGGGCTTTGTAGGAATGTTATTTAAAAGGCTTTGGTGGGAAACAAAATTTACTATCTTTTTGTTTTTAATTTGTGGGGGTGGGACGGGTGAAATACAAAGAAATCTTCAAAGAAATATTTAGAAACGAGGGCTCCAGAAACTGCAGGAGAGAACTCTAAATCCTCCCGTCCCAGGGGATGCACAGGTGGTGCTGTGGGTAATTTTTTATTCTGGAGCGTATGCTGGAATGCTAAAAAAATATTATTAAACATTGAAATGAGTATACAAGTTAGCTAATTAGTATGTTTCTCTTTCTTAATAATCCGATGCATTTCCTTTCTTTCCTACCTCCATTTTTATACATGCGGTAACCCTAAAGAACATATTTAGAAGCATAATTACTTATAATTCCCAAATAAAAACAAACCAAAAATCTAAAACAGAAATAAGGCTGCCAGAGCCTGCCAGTTACCCATTAAAGGCCCGCCTAAGGAAGGCAGGCTGCTTGACACGTTGGCCGAACACCTAAATCAGCCAAGCGTCAGTGCTAAAATTGTGTATTATCATTGGAAATGGCTATTATTTCCTCGGTAACATTTCTGTTAAGGCTTTGTTTGTGTACGACTGACCCGCAGTCGAAGTGGAGTTGGAAGGAGGCAAGCCCAAGGGGCTGATGGGGCGCCCTTGACTTTGGCCGTGATCTGGTTTTAATTGTGGGATCCTGATGGGGCAACACCCCTGCCCCTACCTTCTGCTCAGGTGGAGAGGCGTTCTGTGTACAGGTGGGAGGGCGGGCTGGCCCTGTGGCCCCATCTTGCTGTCTTCTGCATCACTGCATCTTCTCCTGTCTTCCCAGACATAGGTAGCTGGGCCCATCACAGGCCACACAAAGCCCAGAACTTTCCCCGAACCAGGGTGAGTGGAAGCCCAAGCAGATGGAAAAAGAATAATGACGCCAGTTCCTACCTAGACTGAGGGAGCAGGAAGGACAGTGGCCATCGATGCAGCCAGTCCACTTTACACACATCGAGATGGGTAGAGACGCTTCCAAAGTTATGGAAATAAATGCTGGTGTGTTTTTTTTCCCCTCGAGCACTTGAGTTATGTAATTAAATTGGGCTTTGTAGGAATGTTATTTAAAAGGCTTTGGTGGGAAACAAAATTTACTATCTTTTTGTTTTTAATTTGTGGGGGTGGGACGGGTGAAATACAAAGAAATCTTCAAAGAAATATTTAGAAACGAGGGCTCCAGAAACTGCAGGAGAGAACTCTAAATCCTCCCGTCCCAGGGGATGCACAGGTGGTGCTGTGGGTAATTTTTTATTCTGGAGCGTATGCTGGAATGCTAAAAAAATATTATTAAACATTGAAATGAGTATACAAGTTAGCTAATTAGTATGTTTCTCTTTCTTTTAATAATCCGATGCATTTCCTTTCTTTCCTACCTCCATTTTTATACATGCGGTAACCCTAAAGAACATATTTAGAAGCATAATTACTTATAATTAGAAGCAAACAAACTTAGCCAAGGGTATCGCCAATTTATGACAAAGAATCGCAGGTAATGGTGGCAGCGGGAGAAACCTAGGTTCTCTACTTTCCAATGAGGACTGCTGATTTTACACACATGCGTGTGTGCACCTCCACACGTGTGCATGCACACAGGAACCCTCTTAGGATCAAGGAGTCGCCCGGCTTGGCTCTTGAACGTTTCATAGGCCGCGACGTTTCTCGATCATTCTGCATTAACTCTGCCTTTAAGTACCGGAGACACTGTGTCAGAGCCCCAGCATCGTTCCTTGGTGATGAGAAGAAGACAGACCTTTGACTGTGAAGCCTCTTGGCAGGAAATTTGGTAGTGAAGTCCCATCCAATTTGTCAAGCTCAGCAGTGGTCTCTGCTCCCCAGGAAGCTTGCGGCCCGGCCCCAGGAACGCCACCTGTCTGGGAGACACCTCGGAACTGCATGGGAAGTGACAGACTGCATATGCAGGGCCGTCCTGGGAACCAGGCTGCCATGTTTTCAGCCATTGGCTGTGGATGGGGAGGGCACACGCTCCTCTGACAGGCCGGCAGTCACCTTTGACATTTGAACCTGCCTTACAAAATGCGCCGACCCCCTTGGGTGGCTTCCATCCCCAAACCTCTATGTCAATGTAAAGTGAAACAAATCTGTGCTCATGCTGGCGTTCAAATGAGACTTTTAAAAATTTCTCTTGAGTTATGTAATTAAATTGGGCTTTGTAGGAATGTTATTTAAAAGGCTTTGGTGGGAAACAAAATTTACTATCTTTTTGTTTTTAATTTGTGGGGGTGGGACGGGTGAAATACAAAGAAATCTTCAAAGAAATATTTAGAAACGAGGGCTCCAGAAACTGCAGGAGAGAACTCTAAATCCTCCGTCCCAGGGGATGCACAGGTGGTGCTGTGGGTAATTTTTTATTCTGGAGCGTATGCTGGAATGCTAAAAAAATATTATTAAACATTGAAATGAGTATACAAGTTAGCTAATTAGTATGTTTCTCTTTCTTTTAATAATCCGATGCATTTCCTTTCTTTCCTACCTCCATTTTTATACATGCGGTAACCCTAAAGAACATATTTAGAAGCATAATTACTTATAATTAGAAGCAAACAAACTTAGCCAAGGGTATCGCCAATTTATGACAAAGAATCGCAGGTAATGGTGGCAGCGGGAGAAACCTAGGTTCTCTACTTTCCAATGAGGACTGCTGATTTTACACACATGCGTGTGTGCACCTCCACACGTGTGCATGCACACAGGAACCCTCTTAGGATCAAGGAGTCGCTTCGGCTTGGCTCTTGAACGTTTCATAGGCCGCACGTTTCTCGATCATTCTGCATTAACTCTGCCTTTAAGTACCGGAGACACTGTGTCAGAGCCCCAGCATCGTTCCTTGGTGATGAGAAGAAGACAGACCTTTGACTGTGAAGCCTCTTGGCAGGAAATTTGGTAGTGAAGTCCCATCCAATTTGTCAAGCTCAGCAGTGGTCTCTGCTCCCCAGGAAGCTTGCGGCCCGGCCCCAGGAACGCCACCTGTCTGGGAGACACCTCGGAACTGCATGGGAAGTGACAGACTGCATATGCAGGGCCGTCCTGGGAACCAGGCTGCCATGTTTTCAGCCATTGGCTGTGGATGGGGAGGGCACACCGCTCCTCTGACAGGCCGGCAGTCACCTTTGACATTTGAACCTGCCTTACAAAATGCGCCGACCCCCTTGGGTGGCTTCCATCCCCAAACCTCTATGTCAATGTAAAGTGAAACAAATCTGTGCTCATGCTGGCGTTCAAATGAGACTTTTTAAAAAATTTCTCTTGAATTATGTAAAGATGCGTTACAAGATATTTACGATTTTTTTAAAAAAAAAACAGATATTCTTTTTATATACTGATAAAATTGGAAACTTGGAAGCATATTTGGCAAGTGTAAACAGATGGTTAAAGATATTTGCTGGGAGGTATCAGAAACAGTTATTCCTGACTTGCCTGCTTGGCTAAACATTGCTCTGAAAAGTCAACTCCCAGGGCACAAAGCAGAAGATGGAGTCCCACTTTGCTTCTCAACAGAACAGGCCAGGGCTCTGTTTTCTTTTCTTTAACACCGTGGAGAAAGCCTGCCCATGGAGCCCTCATGTCTTTCTTTTCATCTCCCAACTTGGACAGGGGTTCTTTAGCAACTGAGCAAGAAGGCCTCTGTGCTGTCTCCTCAAGTCAGGATGCCTCCCTCCCAGGAAGCCCGGCATCCTTTACCTTTCTCCAAGTAAGGTATGAAATTAGCACTTTCCCTTTGCTCTGAGGAACACAGTCATTTTATTCCTAAGAGCTCTTTCCTAGGAGGTTTCCTTCAAAGGCAGTGGATAGAGTTGCATAAAGGAAATTACTGGGAAGAAAGGAAGAAGAAACTGACATGCCACCTGTTTTTTTTTTTTTTTAGCCCCCTTCCAGAGAGCAGAATTCAGTGCATAAAACATTTCACATAACGAAATCAACAATGCAGGTGATTTAGCAGAAAACCTAGAAATTTCATGAAAGTGTCTTCTAGTCAGATTTGTGCTGTCTGTGTACGTGGGTGGGGGGCTGACTGGAGGTTGGGGTGGGGAAGGGGGAAGCGACCGTATTTTTTTACAAGCATTTAAAACACAAATGCTCGTGGCACTTGCTAATCTGAAATGCTTTTAGGAGAATTGTTCAGTAGCAATAATCTGTCAACAGATTACAATTTTGCTTAATTTTAATGTGGCTAACTTAAGATGGTTGTATAGGAAATTTATGCAACTGATCACAGTTATTAAATTACTGCATCTGCAAAGGAAGCAATCAAACCCCTTATTACAGTTGCTGTGAGTGAATGCTAAATGTCAAGGAGTTACCAGTGCGCTGCGGGGAATCACGCTCCAGTTAAAGATGCATAAAATATCAGCACTTTTTTAATGCTTGTGCATTCAACAAAGACTCCCATCATAATTAACTGGTATGGAAATAAATAATTTTTACAAACTACCTTAGAAACAGTTGTGCTACAGTTTTTGTCAAACTCTGCTGCTCTCCAGCGATATTTAAGCCCTCCGACATGCTCCCTTCTAACTCACAGACGCTATAAAATATTTAAATCTCACAGAGAGGTTTCAAAATGATATTATAAATCCAACTCTCAGTGCTAAAAAGGAATTTATGATGATTAATTTAATTATACGTTTTTAAGATTTTGATATTTTAAAAACTTGAGATTAATTTTTTTTGGTGGTGGTGGTGGTTGTCCCAGTTTGATACTTCCGGGAAGGGGTCTGCTTTCTCTAAACAGCCAAGGATGCGCACTGGGGCTGAGCTTCGCCAGAAAGGTGCAGGATGAGAGTTTCGGGCACAGAAGTGGCAATCCAGACCACTAGGTTCAGATCCTGGCCCTGCGTGACTCGTTCTGTCCCCTTGAGCAAGTTTCTCGGAGTTCCCATCTGTGACAGGCCAGTGGGTCTTCCCATTCACAGCTCCACGAACTTCTTTAGGGGACTACATGGTGGAGGAGGGTGCGGAGGGGCCAGGAGGAGCACCTGGCCTCGGCGAGGCCTCCCTGGTACCTGGTTATCAGTGTGAAGGCCCCCATGCGGATAGTCAAGAGGGTACCATCATTCTGAAACCAATTGGCTTTCTTTTCCCTAATATTTTTCATGCTTTGAAAGTGAAAGTCACTCTTTGCCACCCATGGACGAGCCACGGAATTCTCCAGGCAAGAATACCGGAGTGGGGCTTCCCTGGTGGTCCAGTGGGTAAGGACACCGCCTTGCAGTGCAAGGGGCGTCAGTTCGATCCCTGGCCTGGGAAGGTCCCATGAGCCACGGAGCGGCTGGACCGATGTGTCCAATTACCGAGCCAGAGCTCTGGAGCGCATGCACCCAGAGCCGGTGCTCTGTGACAACAGAGGCCACTGCGATGGGAGGCCCACACGGGCCAAAGAACAAAGATGGATGAAAAATAGATAAATGAAAGACCAATAGAAGTGGCCCACCTGCCCCCCTCCCTCTCCAACTCACCCCCGCTCAAAAAAAAAAAAAAAAAAAAGAATACCGGAGTGGGTAGCCTTTCCCTTCTTCCAGGGATCTTCCCAACCCAGGGATTGAACCAGAGTCTTCTGCGTGACAGGTGGATTCTTCACCGGCAGAGCTACCACGGAAGCCCACTCCGTGTTTACTTTTCTTTATTTATTTCTGGCCGCGTTGTAGCATGTGGGAGCTTAGTGCCCAACCAGGGTTCAAACCAGTGCCCCCCTGCAGTGGGAGCACCAAGTCCTAGCCACTGGACCACCGGGAAAGTTCCCTGAAACCCGTTCACTTCTGCTGGCAGGAATCACAGCTGTAACGGAGGGCCCCAGTTCATCTCTGAGAGCACCCATATTGAGCTGAGGGCTGCGGGGTTTGAGAAATCTGGCCTGCAGAACCTTCGGAACTTTCTGGGCCCAAAGTGCTTTTTGGAGAGCAAGGCAGATAGGCAGAGGTGGAGGGAGCCGCTGCTCCCGGGCCTGAAGGACTGGCCTCACCCTGTGCTGATTGGGTCTACCCGGTGATCTCATGGTGATGGGTCATCTGAAAGGTTGAATTATGAATAAAATCCCACTTTCCACCAATGACTCTGGGCTGTGGTGGGAGCCTGCTGGCTTCCCCATGGACCGAGTGACCCTTTTCAGCCAGGCTGTATGGTTCTGTCTCTCAAGAGGGTGCAACCCGGGCTGTGTGTGGGCACCATGGAGGGGACCCTGTTTACCAGTTCAGGGTGTGCGGCTGACAGCCCACGGGTCCTTGATCTGTTCCTGGAGGGCTCCGTGGGTGATGCTGTGGACAGGGTGCTTGTTTGCCAGGATTCTGATGTTTAAATAGCAGACCCCGCCCACGAGGATGACTCTCTCTCGCCTGGTGTATTCATCTGGTGTCAGTTTGTTTGGAGTTGTTTGTTCAAATGTATTTAAAGGATAACTTTGTAGGGCAATCAGATTCATGCAAATGTCCGTTTGTGCATGTATAGACGGCTGTGTGCATATGTGTTTATGTATATGCATTTGTATGTGTGTATATGTTTACATATGTATGTATATGTGATCTACATAAAGAAATGAAAATGAACCCAAATCACGTTACTCATCCGTCACATCTTGTTCCGTCAGACAAGCCACGGGGTGCTCAGAATCCACCCCCGCATTTGGCTTTTTTAGAACGTTGGCTTCTGCGTGACAGGTGGATTCTTCACCGCAGAGCTACCACGGAAGCCCACTCCGTGTTTACTTTTCTTTATTTATTTCTGGCCGCGTTGTAGCATGTGGGGGCTTAGTGCCCAACCAGGGTTCAAACCAGTGCCCCCCTGCAGTGGGAGCACCAAGTCCTAGCCACTGGACCACCGGGAAAGTTCCCTGAAACCCGTTCACTTCTGCTGGCAGGAATCACAGCTGTAACGGAGGGCCCCAGTTCATCTCTGAGAGCACCCATATTGAGCTGAGGGCTGCGGGGTTTGAGAAATCTGGCCTGCAGAACCTTCGGAACTTTCTGGGCCCAAAGTGCTTTTTGGAGAGCAAGGCAGATAGGCAGAGGTGGAGGGAGCCGCTGCTCCCGGGCCTGAAGGACTGGCCTCACCCTGTGCTGATTGGGTCTACCCGGTGATCTCATGGTGATGGGTCATCTGAAAGGTTGAATTATGAATAAAATCCCACTTTCCACCAATGACTCTGGGCTGTGGTGGGAGCCTGCTGGCTTCCCCATGGACCGAGTGACCCTTTTCAGCCAGGCTGTATGGTTCTGTCTCTCAAGAGGGTGCAACCCGGGCTGTGTGTGGGCACCATGGAGGGGACCCTGTTTACCAGTTCAGGGTGTGCGGCTGACAGCCCACGGGTCCTTGATCTGTTCCTGGAGGGCTCCGTGGGTGATGCTGTGGACAGGGTGCTTGTTTGCCAGGATTCTGATGTTTAAATAGCAGACCCCGCCCACGAGGATGACTCTCTCTCGCCTGGTGTATTCATCTGGTGTCAGTTTGTTTGGAGTTGTTTGTTCAAATGTATTTAAAGGATAACTTTGTAGGGCAATCAGATTCATGCAAATGTCCGTTTGTGCATGTATAGACGGCTGTGTGCATATGTGTTTATGTATATGCATTTGTATGTGTGTATATGTTTACATATGTATGTATATGTGATCTACATAAAGAAATGAAAATGAACCCAAATCACGTTACTCATCCGTCACATCTTGTTCCGTCAGACAAGCCACGGGGTGCTCAGAATCCACCCCCGCATTTGGCTTTTTTAGAACGTTGGCTTCTGGATGCTACTGGCTTGGACAGTGGTCCCCTCAATTCGAATCTCTCCTGGAGTCTGGAAGTACGTCTGCAGGATGCGTGTGGCCGCTCTTCACGTTATTATTCTTTTTTATAAGCAGATATACACTCCTAAAGGTCAGGGAACTGTCTGTCTGCATGTTTGGGAATGGGGAGAAGACAGCTTTTCCTTAAGACATTCAGAATATAGAATCTCTTAAAAAGGACTCATCCTGTCTTAAATAGAACTTAACATCCATTTCTGAAAGAACCACACATATCAGACCCCCCGGCCTGACTGTAAATAGGTGTGAGCTTTTTGATTCTCTGCATGTCCTGTGTATTTCCTATCAAGTGGGTTGGGTATGGGGTGGAGTCTTGTGTCTGATTCTCGTCAGACTTGCTGCGGGAGCCCACACTTCGCAGAGCGCAGGTCACCAAGAGGTCAGCCCCTGGCTCTCAGGACCTTTGGGGAGCGTGAGCAGCAGTTCAGAGACTGCCCGATCACCCCTGTGTGGCAGAGTCTATGTTGGCCTCCCAGAACCTTGAGAGGCACAGTGAGCGGCCATCCTGCATGCTCCAGCCCTGCAGCTCCATCTTCTGAATGGTGCAGAAACATTTCTGGAGATGAAGATGGTTTCAGGGCTTTTCCGATTATTGAATGGACCGCTTGCCTGCTTTTATGCATGTTAGAACTGTTCTCACATGCTGGCAGGACCCGGATCTCTGTGGGCCAGCTCACCGTCACTGTAATTGTTAATAAGATGTCCTTGGTATTGTCTGTGGAAGGGGCCCAGGAGACCTGAGGTCAAAGCTTGGTGCTCCTTGGCCAGCTGCCTCTCATAGGAACACAGTCTTCCACGTGGGAAAGGAGGAACGCACCGAACCTACCTCATGGTAATAAATAAAAGAAAAATAAATAAAATGTAAAACAATCATAGCAGCCTAGCAACCATCCTCACCATCATCATGGATTGTCATGTCAGATGAAATCCAGACTGCATGGTTTCCCAGGAGCATTTGGAAGAACCTTTTCCAGCACCTTGCATTCCTCCCATGGAATGGGAGCCCCCCCAGGGTGAGCCTTGCAGGGCCCTTCCCTGGGGTGTCCCCATGCGATGCCCAGCACAGGGCTAGAACCTTCCTTGTGGAGACAGCCAGCCCCGCTGGACCTCTCAGGCCCTGTGCTGTCAGGGAGGTTGCCTCTGCGTTGCTCTGATTGTGGCTGTCTCTGCATAAGCAGGGTGCAGTGTTTGAAGGGTGCCCCGTCCTGGCTGCTGCCGTCCAAGCTCTCATTCCAACAGTTGCCCCTGTGTGCGTCTTGGTTGCCTCTTTAGATAAGATGTTGTTGGGTGTGCGGCCCTCCGCAGCCAGCAGGCCAGTGGTGCCGCGTTCCCCTTGGCGTGGAGGCGCTGGGGACTGACGGGGGCCCTGTCCTCCTCCCCAGGAGAAGATAGGATCACGATCCCTCGCGTTTGACTTGGATGTCCCATACCTCTTTTCAGCTGGATGAGGAGAAATCCCCCATCCTCCCTTCCACCAAGACAGGCACAGGCCCCCACCCGTCACTCCTATTGTAGCCGAGGGGAAAAGACTTTTAAGGATTTGCTAATGGTAATGAAAACTATTCTGATATAGCATTAAGGATTTTGCTCCTGAAATGTGTTTAATGTAAATATGCTGTCAGAGACCCTTCAAGTAATTGACACAAGCAAAGTAATTTCAGGGCTTTTCCGATTATTGAATGGACCGCTTGCCTGCTTTTATGCATGTTAGAACTGTTCTCACATGCTGGCAGGACCCGGATCTCTGTGGGCCAGCTCACCGTCACTGTAATTGTTAATAAGATGTCCTTGGTATTGTCTGTGGAAGGGGCCCAGGAGACCTGAGGTCAAAGCTTGGTGCTCCTTGGCCAGCTGCCTCTCATAGGAACACAGTCTTCCACGTGGGAAAGGAGGAACGCACCGAACCTACCTCATGGTAATAAATAAAAGAAAAATAAATAAAATGTAAAACAATCATAGCAGCCTAGCAACCATCCTCACCATCATCATGGATTGTCATGTCAGATGAAATCCAGACTGCATGGTTTCCCAGGAGCATTTGGAAGAACCTTTTCCAGCACCTTGCATTCCTCCCATGGAATGGGAGCCCCCCCAGGGTGAGCCTTGCAGGGCCCTTCCCTGGGGTGTCCCCATGCGATGCCCAGCACAGGGCTAGAACCTTCCTTGTGGAGACAGCCAGCCCCGCTGGACCTCTCAGGCCCTGTGCTGTCAGGGAGGTTGCCTCTGCGTTGCTCTGATTGTGGCTGTCTCTGCATAAGCAGGGTGCAGTGTTTGAAGGGTGCCCCGTCCTGGCTGCTGCCGTCCAAGCTCTCATTCCAACAGTTGCCCCTGTGTGCGTCTTGGTTGCCTCTTTAGATAAGATGTTGTTGGGTGTGCGGCCCTCCGCAGCCAGCAGGCCAGTGGTGCCGCGTTCCCCTTGGCGTGGAGGCGCTGGGGACTGACGGGGGCCCTGTCCTCCTCCCCAGGAGAAGATAGGATCACGATCCCTCCCGTCTGACTTGGATGTCCCCTGCTTCTTTTCAGCTGGATGAGGAGAAATCCCCCCATCCTCCCTTCCACCCGCACAGGCACAGGCCCCCACCCGTCACTCCTATTGTAGCCGAGGGGGAAAAAGACTTTTAAGGATTTGCTAATGGTAATGAAAACTATTCTGATATAGCATTAAGGATTTTGCTCCTGAAATGTGTTTAATGTAAATATGCTGTCAGAGACCCTTCAAGTAATTGACACAAGCAGATGATTAGCAGTGTTCTCAACGGTGTTTTTGCATAATCTTACATTTTGACAGAACTCCTCAGCCGCGTTTCATTGTCAGTGCTCTGCCATCAGGAGGACTTCCTCCCGTGGCCGCCCTCCCTTTGTCATTGTGCATCTTGTACGAGGTCATTTGGCCGCTCCTGTGTGCATGGAAGAGTGTCATTACTGGTTTGGCGACGTGTCCTTCTGTCAAGAGACCCTCTGGATGTGTCAACTTCTCACGAACTTGGGAGAAGCTGGAGGTGCCGCTTCCCAGCCCTGACCTGGGCTTGGGGAACAGATGCAGCCTGCCGGGGGTCAGCTCCTGGAGACCTGGGGGCCCGAGCACGAGAGGCCCGTGGTCACTGTCAGCAGCAGAGAGGCCTGGGCCCACCCCTGTCCCCACGACTGCCCTGTGGCCCCACTCCTGGGAGGCTGTCCTCTGCAAAGCTAGTTGTAACCTACTTTCTGAGCTGGGCTTTTATTTTTTTTTTTTTCCTCCTTGTTGAATTGAGTTCATCTTTGGTGATGTTAAAAAAAAAAAAAATGGTGTTCAATTATAATCATATCTAACTGTCCCAAATTAAACTGCCCTGATCCATAAGCATTCATAACGGCATACAGTTAAGTTACATTAATAGTCAATATAATAAACCTTCACCTTTATTGAAGCTGCTCTTGTTTCTACAGCAGTTCTTTAATCTATCTCAATAGATTCCTGGTGTACAGCACATATAGATTGGGCCAGTGACAAGGGTTAGAGTAGTCTTGTAGAACATATACTTGTAGCTCTGAAAAGCCCACATTCATCAGAGGATGAAGTCGATCAGATTGTACCGGGATCAATGGAGGGCTTCTGGGATCCCTTGTAGGCTTGTAATATGTTCGCCTTCTATGAAGAGGATTCACACACAGACTCTCTCTCTCTTTCTGTCTCTCTCACACGCACCCTCTGTCTTAAAGCCATTTATCTCTGAATGTCAAATTGCAATAATTAACCATTATTGATCTTAAATTCAATTAACTTCATTAACACAGGTCATGAGGAGGGTGCTTGTAAGGGAAAGGCATTTGACAAGTGTCTTTGCTCGTGTGACACACCGTGTTCGCCGTGGTGGCTCCAGACTGTTCAGGCTTCCTCTTAGAGTGGCACAAAGGACCACTCTGAGATGCGAACCTGGGACTGAGTGAGGGATCCATGCCAGGGGGATTGTGCAGCATTGCGGGGCTGTGGGGCAGCCCTGGGCACCCTCAAGGAATGTAGACACGGGAGCTTCTTTTGCACCAGTGTTGGGGTTGCTTGTCCTGGTCCCTGCATCCCTGCCCTGCCTCTTTCCAGATGTGTTTTGCTGTATGCTGCAGCCTAGTCAAGCAGAAGCTTCTAGGGTGTGCTTTCCTCAAAAAGGAGACTTTCCATTTGTACTTTCATATTAAAAAGAAAACTGCTTTACCTTTAGACCAAGAAGAGAAAAAATCCAGCTCCCACAGCTGGGACCTGCAGAGGCCTCTGGGTGCCCCCACCAGGTGATGATGGCTCCTTTACTTACTGTGCATAATTTGTATTATTTAATTTTCCCTATAGTTCCCCAAGGTCAGCGATATCCCCCCATTTTACCAAGGATTGCATACCATGCTTTTCAAGAATGAGGGACCAATCCTTCCATGTCCACATTAAAGCAGTATCTTCCTCTTTTTTTTTCTTTCTGTTTTTTGGCCACACAACACGGCATGTGGGATCTTAGTTCTATAACCAGGGATCGAACTCATGCACCTTTCAGTGAAAGCTCAGAGTGTTAACCACTGGACTGCCAGGGAAGTCCCTGAGCAGCATCTTCCCATGTGTCTGTAGGGAAAGAGCAAAGAGATGCAATAGGAAAGCCTGGCTTCTGACGGCCCCGTCCTAGTTCTGAGTCAGGGTCAGGAGGGCTGACTCCTCCTCTCTGTCTCTGGACCTCCATCTCCCCACCTTTCAATTAGGACACCCATGATGTCCTTGCCCTCCCAGGTTGTTAGGGCACTGGACAGGGACCCCACATTGGGAGTCCCCAGGGATGCACAGCCCCCAGGGGTGGAGCTGTCCCAAAAGCATGGCTGCCGGTGAATGGGATGCTCCTGGCACTTGACCATGGGTCCTGGGTCTTTAATTCTTTGTGGAAACACTGCTTGGTGCTCAAGCGTCTCAAAGAAACAACGCCAAACAAACAAAAAGAGCAAGAGGAAGTCTGCATTCTGTATTTGTGACATCTTTTTCATTTGAAAGTTTGATTCAAAGAGAATTAGCAAGCATCCAGCCTCTATCAGGCCTGTGCGGGGGCTGCAGAGACCATGTCCTTGCCTGCCCAGGCCTACTCCACTGTGGAAGCAAGTGACGACAAGATCCCTGGAGGCCTGTGAGCCCACAGGTCAGGAGGATCGGCTTAAGGTGGACGAGGCAGCAAAACCCCAGCCAAAATAGGACGTCAGCTTGGCATGCAGAGGTGAAATGTTTCTGGTCATATGAGCAGAGGCCCAGAGGGACTGTCCCTGGGCACACAGGAAGCCAGGAAGTGCTGAGGTCACAAAGGTCCCAGGGCTGCCTGAGCTATGGCATTTATCCAGGAGGCCATGGGGTGGTGGGGGAGCCCCACTCAGCCCTGCCTGCCGGCCAAGCACTGAGTCCTATGAACCAACTCAGAACATGTCTGCTGGTCCCTTCGCAGATCCCATTGCAGAATGGTGTGTGTTCAGAGTCTCAGGAGCACAGTTTCTGGGCTGTCCTGAGGGAATGGCAGGAAAAGCCAGCTGGACCAATTCCATGTCCACATTAAAGCAGTATCTTCCTCTTTTTTTTTCTTTCTGTTTTTTGGCCACACAACACGGCATGTGGGATCTTAGTTCTATAACCAGGGATCGAACTCATGCACCTTTCAGTGAAAGCTCAGAGTGTTAACCACTGGACTGCCAGGGAAGTCCCTGAGCAGCATCTTCCCATGTGTCTGTAGGGAAAGAGCAAAGAGATGCAATAGGAAAGCCTGGCTTCTGACGGCCCCGTCCTAGTTCTGAGTCAGGGTCAGGAGGGCTGACTCCTCCTCTCTGTCTCTGGACCTCCATCTCCCACCTTTCAATTAGGACACCCATGATGTCCTTGCCCTCCCAGGTTGTTAGGGCACTGGACAGGGACCCCACATTGGGAGTCCCCAGGATGCACAGCCCCAGGGGTGGAGCTGTCCCAAAAGCATGGCTGCCGGTGAATGGGATGCTCCTGGCACTTGACCATGGGTCCTGGGTCTTTAATTCTTTGTGGAAACACTGCTTGGTGCTCAAGCGTCTCAAAGAAACAACGCCAAACAAACAAAAAGAGCAAGAGGAAGTCTGCATTCTGTATTTGTGACATCTTTTTCATTTGAAAGTTTGATTCAAAGAGAATTAGCAAGCATCCAGCCTCTATCAGGCCTGTGCGGGGGCTGCAGAGACCATGTCCTTGCCTGCCCAGGCCTACTCCACTGTGGAAGCAAGTGACGACAAGATCCCTGGAGGCCTGTGAGCCCACAGGTCAGGAGGATCGGCTTAAGGTGGACGAGGCAGCAAAACCCCAGCCAAAATAGGACGTCAGCTTGGCATGCAGAGGTGAAATGTTTCTGGTCATATGAGCAGAGGCCCAGAGGGACTGTCCCTGGGCACACAGGAAGCCAGGAAGTGCTGAGGTCACAAAGGTCCCAGGGCTGCCTGAGCTATGGCATTTATCCAGGAGGCCATGGGGTGGTGGGGGAGCCCCACTCAGCCCTGCCTGCCGGCCAAGCACTGAGTCCTATGAACCAACTCAGAACATGTCTGCTGGTCCCTTCGCAGATCCCATTGCAGAATGGTGTGTGTTCAGAGTCTCAGGAGCACAGTTTCTGGGACTGTCCTGAGGGAATGGCAGGGAAAAGCCAGGGAAGCAAGTGGCAGCTGGGAGACACCACTTCTGCTTTGCTGTAAGGACTGTCTCCAAGCCTGGGTGTTCCTGGAACACCTGTGTTAGACTCAGAAACCCAGGCTCCAGAGCTTTTTGTTGGCCCTTGAAGGAATAGAAGCTTCCATGGTGGCTCAGATGGTAGAGAATCCACCTGCAATGCGGAAGACCTGGGTTTGATCCCTGGGTTGGGACGATCCCCTAGAGAAGGGGAAGGCTACCCACTCCAGTATTCTTGTCTGGAGAATTCCATGGCTTGTCTGTGGACCATAGAGAGTCAGACATGGCTGTGCAACTGTCACAGAAGGAATAGGGAAGAGGGAGAGGGAGTGGAATAAAGCAGGTTGTGTACTCCCCTGTGCCTTGTGGTTGTTTCATCCCACCTTGAGAGGTTACACTACAGACCTCTTCCCTATTGTCACACAAACCCATGTCTCAGCAGCATTCACCCCAGGGGCTTGGGAGAGTCTTTGGGGTGATTGCTGAGTTGCACGGAGGAGAATCAGGACGCTGTCCATGAGTGGATGGGGCTCAGCTGGTGTTAGCCCTGATCTGAAGGAAGATCACGGGTTCTCACAGGTGGTTGAAGACCCCAGGCCCCCTGGATGCTTTGGGTATTGCTACAACCCAGGGAGCTCAATAGCTTTTGAGATCAATGAGAAAGTGACTGTCACCTCCTTCTTTCCATGAAGTGATTTCAGCACAAAGTTTCCCCATGTTTCTATTTGTAATATGGGCCTCATGAGAACGCCTTCAGGAAGAAAGAAGCAGAGCCCGGAGCTGCTGATAGGCTTGTGGATGTCCCACCGGGGGGCCCCTCAAGGCCTTGTGGCTTTGGATCCAGCCCCCAGCCCAAGAGCCCCACATCTCACCCCACACCTGTCCTCCTCAAATAGGTGTCTGAGAAAGGGGCTTAGTCTGGTGTGTGGGCTTTGCAGAGGGCGCCCAGTACAGAGCCTGACAGACAGGAAATGCTCATGAAAAATACATTTCCTTTCATGCATCTCAACATTTCACAACTCTTTTGTGAATGTGTGCTTCTGAAAATTTCAGACCCTGCAGAAGAGAGGCCTTTTTCTCCCCCACCTCCTGCCATCTGCCTCTGCAGCCATGGCGTCCCCTCTGGCACCCATAGCGTGTCCCCCACAGCTCAAAGAGGATCCTTTTTTCCTGGGCACCCATCATACAAGCTCACACAGAAAACAGGGATCTGTGTTGGTGTTTCTGAGACCTGCCCCCCTACCGACGCTTAACTGCTATGTCTTAGAGCTCATGCCACATCAGAATGTACAGAAGGGTCTCGTTCTTTTGAGGACAACTTCTTATTCGGTGTTAGATACCAAAAGACAGCAAATAAATATGAGTGTAGAGGACGATGAGTTTTCCCCAAGTGAGCACAGTCATGTAACCAGGGTCCAGATCCAGACGTAGAACATTTCCAGCACCCAGGGAGTCCCTGGAGTCCCCTCCCAGTCACCCCACCCCCACAACGGAACATTGCAGGTTAGTTTTGCCTGATTTTTGATATTTATTTAAGTGAATTCAGATAGCATATCTTCTTTCATACATTTTGTCTTCCCTTTAATATTATCTGTGAGAGTTGTCCCGTTGGTTTGGACGGCAGTATGTTCCATTTCACGGCTGTGTACCATTCTACTGTGTGGGTATCTGTGCACATTGATGGGCGTTTGGGTTGCTTCCAGTCTCTTTGCTGCTATGAAGATGTGCCAAAAGATAGGGTCCCAGTTTGGGGTGGGATATGTATGCGTGTCTGCCAGGTAGATATCTGGGAAGAGAATTCTGTGTGACAGAGTGGATGTGGGTGTAGCTTTAGTGCTGCTACTTGGTTTCTTCAGTTTCTTTGTGCTCCCATGGACTGTAGCCCACCAGGCTCCTCTGTCCGTGGAATTCTCCAGGCATGAATACTGGAGTGGGTTGCTATGCCCTCCTCCAGGGTCTTCCAAACCCAGGGATTGAACCTGGGTCTCCCGCATTGCAGGCAGAATCTTTACCATCTGAGTCACCAGGGAAGCCCTGTATCTTTAGTAGATCCTGCTAAATAGTTTTTCAAAATGGTTTATACTGCTGCCTCTGGAAATGAGAGATCTAGTTGCTCCATATCTTTGCTAACACTATTATTTGTCTCTTACTGTCCCTGTAAATCGCTGCATATTATTTCATGGAATGGATGTACCTCAGTTTGTTTATCCACTTTTTTTGGAATTAGAAGAAATGTTGCTGAGAACAACCTGAACACAGAGGGTCTTTTTTTTTTTATCTTTTTTTTTAATTTTTTGGCATATGTGTATTTCTGTAGTATAGATTCCTAGCTAGGTCAAAAAGTCTAACAGATTTTCAGTATTGGTACATGCTGCTAAATTACCTTTCAAAAAACGACCACATGACAAGTAATACACTAGCCACTCATGAGAGTGTCACTCTCATTATGTATTAGTTTTAAGTTTCTTCTTTCTCTGTCCACCTCACCCCTCTAGAAGGATGGTGAAGTGTTGAGGGTTCTTGAATTTAGTACAAGAAACACCTAAGTCAGACTATAAACATCAATATAAATGAGTGTTCAGTTCCGGTCACTTGCTCAGTCGTGTCTGACTCTCTGTGACCCGATGCACTGCAGCACGCCAGGCTTCCCTGTCCGTCACCTCCTCCCACAGTTTGCTCAAACTCATGCCCATTGGCTCAGTGATACCCTCTGACCATCTCGTCCTCTGTTGACCCCTTTGCCTTTTGCCTTCTATTTTTCTCAACATCAAGAGCCTTCTCCGACACTACAGTTCAAAGGCATCAATTCTTTGGCACTCCGCCTTCTTTACAGTCCAACGCTCACATCCATACACACGCTACTAGAAAAACTACAGCTTCGACTATACAGATTTTTGTCGGCAAAGTGATGTCTCCACTTTTGAATATGCTGCCTACTTTTTCATAGCTTTTCTTCCAAGGAACAAGCATTTTTTAATTTCATGGCTGCCGTTATGATGGAGTGAGATAGGGTATGTAAAGGAAGCATGTAACGTGATGCCAACTGGCCAATAGGTATCATTTATTTATGAGCTGGGGAGACCTATTTTAATAAATAGAAATGAAGTTGAAATCTATGAGCATTTATCCATTTAGGTCAAAATTTTTGAGAGATTTTAGTAGATCCTGCTAAATAGTTTCAAAATGGTTTATACTGCTGCCTCTGGAAATGAGAGATCTAGTTGCTCCATATCTTTGCTAACACTATTATTTGTCTCTTACTGTCCCTGTAAATCGCTGCATATTATTTCATGGAATGGATGTACCTCAGTTTGTTTATCCACTTTTTTTGGAATTAGAAGAAATGTTGCTGAGAACAACCTGAACACAGAGGGTCTTTTTTTTTTTATCTTTTTTTTTAATTTTTTGGCATATGTGTATTTCTGTAGTATAGATTCCTAGCTAGGTCAAAAAGTCTAACAGATTTTCAGTATTGGTACATGCTGCTAAATTACCTTTCAAAAAACGACCACATGACAAGTAATACACTAGCCACTCATGAGAGTGTCACTCTCATTATGTATTAGTTTTAAGTTTCTTCTTTCTCTGTCCACCTCACCCCTCTAGAAGGATGGTGAAGTGTTGAGGGTTCTTGAATTTAGTACAAGAAACACCTAAGTCAGACTATAAACATCAATATAAATGAGTGTTCAGTTCCGGTCACTTGCTCAGTCGTGTCTGACTCTCTGTGACCCGATGCACTGCAGCACGCCAGGTTTCCCCTGTCCGTCACCTCCTCCCACAGTTTGCTCAAACTCATGCCCATTGGCTCAGTGATACCCTCTGACCATCTCGTCCTCTGTTGACCCCTTTGCCTTTTGCCTTCTATTTTTCTCAACATCAAGAGCCTTCTCCGACACTACAGTTCAAAGGCATCAATTCTTTGGCACTCCGCCTTCTTTACAGTCCAACGCTCACATCCATACACACGCTACTAGAAAAACTACAGCTTCGACTATACAGATTTTTGTCGGCAAAGTGATGTCTCCACTTTTGAATATGCTGCCTACTTTTTCATAGCTTTTCTTCCAAGGAACAAGCATTTTTTAATTTCATGGCTGCCGTTATGATGGAGTGAGATAGGGTATGTAAAGGAAGCATGTAACGTGATGCCAACTGGCCAATAGGTATCATTTATTTATGAGCTGGGGAGACCTATTTTAATAAATAGAAATGAAGTTGAAATCTATGAGCATTTATCCATTTAGGTCAAAATTACAAAACATTTGGAACTTTATATTTTTTTCAAACTGACTAGGAAGGCTGTGACCTATCCTTTCCAATGGTAGTTACGTGTATATTAGCAGACCCGCATGTGTGCTCCGTCCATGCTGTCTGAGTGCTGGCCGAGTGCTCCGTGTATTCTCAGTCCGTGCTGACTGAGTGCTGGGTTGTAGCTGGCCAGTCACTGGCGAGGATCCCAGCCACAGGAAGGTCTCCCTGTCCAGGGGGCTACCATGCCGGTGCCCAGTACAGTGATGCAAGGGTCTGGCTTCTCTGGGCTCACTGGCAGCACCCTCTTTCTCGCATTTAATGTGATCATAAGATGAGGAACCTTGTCAGGACTCCTGAGAAACACTTGTGGCCTTGACTCTCTGCTTAGTGTTCTGTGAAATGGTCATGAGGCGACACGAATGGTGCATATGAGTCAGGAGGACACTTGGGGCTACTCTGCCTGTGTTTGAGAGCATGGAAGAAAGAGATGGGGACTTCTGCCCGAGCCTGCACTTGATCTGTGAGGTTCGTAGACTCAGCAGTGCCTGCCAACCCTGCGAATTCAACCAGCAATTACTGGAACAGCTGACCTGCCAGGCTGTGTGAAGGACACACAGCTAAGGAATGCCTGGTCCCTGTAATGTCTGTGGAGAGACTCTTTGTGCACATACATAGCCATGATAAACACTATGAAAGATGCCAGTGCATGCTAAGTCGCTTCTGTCATGCCCATGGACTATAGCCCGCCAGGCTCCTCTGTCCATGGAATTCTCCAGGCAAGAACACTGGTGTGGGTTGCCATGCCCTCCTTCAGGGTATTCTTAGGAATCAAACCCATGTTTCCTGCGGCTCCTACATTGCAGGCTGATTCTTTACCGCTGAGCCACAGGGGGAAATCTGAAAGATGCCAATACAGATGTTCAAATAATAATGCCAATGAGCATTCCTGATATTCTCTAGAACTTAGAGGACTTTTCCATACATTTGTCTCATCTCTGGGATTAAAGAGACAGGGGAGAAAGGATTTCCTGGGGCTGGTGGAATGATCTGGGTCTTGGAGGGCAGGCCTGAGGATGGGAAAAGATGACACATCATATACAAAGTGGAAGAAATGGCATCAGCCAAGGCAAGGCCAAAAGCAGCATTGCTAGGGCAGGTTAGTGTGTGTGTTTGAGGGAGGTGGGCGTGGAAGATAAATGGAGAAGGTAAAGTGGAACTTGGTTATGATGGCTTTGAATATCAAGCTAAGAAGTTTGTATGGGTGTGTGATCACCAGAGCATCCCCTTGTGTGTGATCACAAGGCCGTCTTGGCTGTGTAAAAGTAAAGCCCGTGACTCTGAGGTATGTATTTTGGTAACTTCTTATTTCTAACCCTAAAACCTCTAGCATATGTACTTAATATTGTATACATGTTGGATGAAAGGATGTATTTGGGGATGGATGGATGGATAGATGGGCAGATAGGTAGATGAGCAGATGGTTAGGTAGATTGATTGCCTTCTCTTCCATGTCAATCTTGACTACTCTTTTTAAAAAGCTACCCATTGACCTCCCTGATACAAAGCTTTTGATGCTATGGAGAACAGCCAAAAAGACTCAGGGAGAATTTAATTGTACATGTACATGTCCAGGTGTAACCCGTTTTGAAAAGGATCTTTTTAAGAACTGCCTCAAATTTTTCCAACCCATTGCCTGATTCTCATCTGAGGTTCTCCCAGGTTTCAAGATCACTGAGTGTGCAGATGGGTAAGAGTTCTGCTTTATACCACGGCGCCCTCATAGGGGAGCACGTATGTGATCCTCTTCAGGAAATCAGATGATCCAGAGCTGAAGGTGTATAGACTGTGTAAGGCATGACTCTGCTCAGCCACTAGCTAGATTGTTTGTGTGTGCCGTTTG
This sequence comes from Tragulus kanchil, assembly GCA_022376925.1. Classification (NCBI taxonomy): domain Eukaryota; kingdom Metazoa; phylum Chordata; class Mammalia; order Artiodactyla; family Tragulidae; genus Tragulus; species Tragulus kanchil. The sequence continues at coordinate 111,846,487 of JAIOJX010000031.1, read as the reverse complement.
AGAAGTCCCAGCACATCCTGTGCCCAAGGTCTGAAATCCTTCTGAAGGTAGGAGAATGTTACTCTTCTAATTTACTAGATCCACTATAGATTAGGATTTACCCTGTGGATTCTGTGAAATAAAAGGAAAAAAAGGCTACAGGGAAGAGGTTCAGACCCTGGATTTCTAGGAGGACAGGGATGTTGGAAATAAATGGAGCTCAGAAAGAGACAACGGAATATGAGGTTCATCGCAAGCTTTACCTCTTTTGCTTATCTTGCAAGGATTTACCTCCAGAAGCCATGCTCTGCCTGATACTAAAATGAATTGACTGGGATGTCAACCTGGACACCCCCGACTGCCATGGGGCCTTAAGGTCTGCCATGTTAGCTCCACTATAGGTTAAGCATTCCTACAAGTCACAGGGAGTGAGAGTATAGATCCTCCATGAGAGCTGGTGTAGGGACGACTCTTGATTCAGTTCAGTTCAGTCACTCAGTTGTGCCCAACTCTTTGCAACTCCATGGCATGCCAGGCTTTCCTGTCCTTCAGCATCTCCCGGAGCTTGCTCAAACTCATGTCCATTGAGTCCGTGATTCTCTCCAACCACTCTTGATTCACCAGGGCTTTATATGTACTTGCAGCCAAGGACATGGGTGACTCATTTGGTCCCCAGCTGGGTATTTATTTACCCTCTATTATCTGAAGGTTTGTCCGAGGCAATTGCTTTGAATGTGAATGTCCTTAATATGTTTATTTTTCTTTGTGGTAGGCTGGCAGCGGGGTGAGTGTGGCTTCAGGACTGAAGGAGCCGGCCTCCCTCTCTGATCTCTGGGAGTCTCACCTTCCTGGCTTCTTTGTGTGATCCACATGGAAGGGGTCCTGAGAAGTAGAGGGGGTTTGTTGAGAGGGCTGCCGAGATGGCTGAAGGCGCTCCTCAGGGCAGTAAGCATCCAAGGAGACAGGCCCGGAAGTGTCCTTGACATGTTGGGGGCTCCAGGTTTGGCTTCTGGAGGCTCCCAGGCTCATGTTCTCCACCACATCTAGAAGAACATTTGGCCTGTCTGGACGAGCTGGGGTTTCCAGCAGTGGGAGGTGGCCCTGGCTGTAGCTGTCATTATTCTTGTAGAGTTGGAAATAAATGGAGCTCAGAAAGAGACAACTGGGATATGAATGATGTGTTGGGGGCCGTTTGAGAAGTCCCAGCACATCCTGTGCCCAAGGTCTGAAATCCTTCTGAAGGTAGGAGAATGTTACTCTTCTAATTTACTAGATCCACTATAGATTAGGATTTACCCTGTGGATTCTGTGAAATAAAAGGAAAAAGGCTACAGGGAAGAGGTTCAGACCCTGGATTTCTAGGAGGACAGGGATGTTGGAAATAAATGGAGCTCAGAAAGAGACAACGGAATATGAGGTTCATCGCAAGCTTTACCTCTTTTGCTTATCTTGCAAGGATTTACCTCCAGAAGCCATGCTCTGCCTGATACTAAAATGAATTGACTGGGATGTCAACCTGGACACCCCCGACTGCCATGGGGCCTTAAGGTCTGCCATGTTAGCTCCACTATAGGTTAAGCATTCCTACAAGTCACAGGGAGTGAGAGTATAGATCCTCCATGAGAGCTGGTGTAGGGACGACTCTTGATTCAGTTCAGTTCAGTCACTCAGTTGTGCCCAACTCTTTGCAACTCCATGGCATGCCAGGCTTTCCTGTCCTTCAGCATCTCCCGGAGCTTGCTCAAACTCATGTCCATTGAGTCCGTGATTCTCTCCAACCACTCTTGATTCACCAGGGCTTTATATGTACTTGCAGCCAAGGACATGGGTGACTCATTTGGTCCCCAGCTGGGTATTTATTTACCCTCTATTATCTGAAGGTTTGTCCGAGGCAATTGCTTTGAATGTGAATGTCCTTAATATGTTTATTTTTCTTTGTGGTAGGCTGGCAGCGGGGTGAGTGTGGCTTCAGGACTGAAGGAGCCGGCCTCCCTCTCTGATCTCTGGGAGTCTCACCTTCCTGGCTTCTTTGTGTGATCCACATGGAAGGGGTCCTGAGAAGTAGAGGGGGTTTGTTGAGAGGGGCTGCCGAGATGGCTGAAGGCGCTCCTCAGGGCAGTAAGCATCCAAGGAGACAGGCCCCGGAAGTGTCCTTGACATGTTGGGGGCTCCAGGTTTGGCTTCTGGAGGCTCCCAGGCTCATGTTCTCCACCACATCTAGAAGAACATGCCTTGGCCTGACTACTGGATCTTCAGGGACGAGCTGGGGTTTCCAGCAGTGGGGAGGTGGCCCCTGGCTGTAGCTGTCATTATTCTTGTAGAGAACCAGCAGCAGCCGCCCATCAGGGCCTGCATAACCACTGGCCACCCTGGCAGTGCTGAAGGGTGACGGTGCCTTATTCACGCTGACTTGATCCACCAGTCAGTTAACGCCATGCTTTTCTTGGCATGAAAGCATCACAGCTTTATCGACACAGTGATACCCAGCTGAACAAGCATTCATCTCACACATTACATCAAATTAACATGTACAGAATTAATATGCTTGACCTTGCTAGGGGCAAGAACAATCAATCTAAGAAGTTGTAATCCTACTCTGGCCAGCCTTCTGGAGAAGTCTTGGCTAACACAGCTTCAACCACCATTTTCTTTCCTGAAGAGCCATGCATCCCAGCCCCACTGGCCTGCTTTGGTCCTTTGGACATTCTCCTGGTTCCTGGCAGGCCCTTGGTCTCCCTGTACCATCCAAGAATGCCATTCTCTCTTTGTCTCCAGAGGTCATGCATGATCTCTGTCACCCTAAGTGGCTGAGGAGACATCTCCTGTGACTGCTGGAGAAATAAACAGCAATCCACTCCAGTATTCTTGCCTAGAGAATCCCATGGATAGAGGAGCCTGGTAGACTACAGTCCATGGGCTCATAAATACATATATATATAGGCTTCTCTGGTGGCTCATATGGTAAAGAAACTGCCTACAGTGTGGGAGACCCGGGTTTGATCCCTGAGTTGGGAAGATCCCTGGGGTGTGCTCTGGAGAATCCTATGGCTTCAGCAAGGACGGCTCTTGATCTCTGGGAGTCTCACGGGCTGGCAGCGGTGAGTGTGGCTTCAGGTGAGCCCTTCTTTTGTTTGTTTGGATCCACATGGAAGGGGTCCTGAGAAGTAGAGGGGGTTTGTTGAGAGGGGCTGCCGAGATGGCTGAAGGCGCTCCTCAGGGCAGTAAGCATCCAAGGAGACAGGCCCCGGAAGTGTCCTTGACATGTTGGGGGCTCCAGGTTTGGCTTCTGGAGGCTCCCAGGCTCATGTTCTCCACCACATCTAGAAGAACATGCCTTGGCCTGACTACTGGATCTTCAGGGACGAGCTGGGGTTTCCAGCAGTGGGGAGGTGGCCCCTGGCTGTAGCTGTCATTATTCTTGTAGAGAACCAGCAGCAGCCGCCCATCAGGGCCTGCATAACCACTGGCCACCCTGGCAGTGCTGAAGGGTGACGGTGCCTTATTCACGCTGACTTGATCCACCAGTCAGTTAACGCCATGCTTTTCTTGGCATGAAAGCATCACAGCTTTATCGACACAGTGATACCCAGCTGAACAAGCATTCATCTCACACATTACATCAAATTAACATGTACAGAATTAATATGCTTGACCTTGCTAGGGGCAAGAACAATCAATCTAAGAAGTTGTAATCCTACTCTGGCCAGCCTTCTGGAGAAGTCTTGGCTAACACAGCTTCAACCACCATTTTCTTTCCTGAAGAGCCATGCATCCCAGCCCCACTGGCCTGCTTTGGTCCTTTGGACATTCTCCTGGTTCCTGGCAGGCCCTTGGTCTCCCTGTACCATCCAAGAATGCCATTCTCTCTTTGTCTCCAGAGGTCATGCATGATCTCTGTCACCCTAAGTGGCTGAGGAGACATCTCCTGTGACTGCTGGAGAAATAAACAGCAATCCACTCCAGTATTCTTGCCTAGAGAATCCCATGGATAGAGGAGCCTGGTAGACTACAGTCCATGGGCTCATAAATACATATATATATAGGCTTCTCTGGTGGCTCAGTGGTAAAGAATCTGCCTGCAGTGTGGGAGACCTGGGTTTGATCCCTGAGTTGGGAAGATCCCCTGGAGGAGGGCATGGCAACCTACTCCAGTACTCTTGCCTGGAGAATCCTATGGACAGAAAAGCCTCGTGGGCTACAATCTATGGAGTCACACACAGTTGGTCATGACTGAGCAACTAAGTAACAGCAACTTGTGACTCCAGGTGTTCAGGTAGATGAGGAACACTTGAGTTCTCTGCCAGGTTGTGACTTCCTAGTACTGGCCATGAGCACTCCTCTAGAATGCATTGTCTCTCTCTGCTCCTTTGGCTCAGCAGCAAAAAATCCACCTGCGATGCAGAAGAGACAGGAGGCCCTGCGTTTGATCCCTGGGTTGGGAAGATCCCCTGGAGGAGGGCATGACAATTCATTCCAGTCTTCTTGCCTGGAGAATCCCGTGGATGGAGGAGCCTGGCGGACTACAGTCCATGGGGTCACAGAGAATCAGACAAGACTGAAGTGACTGAGCACACACACATGCTGCCTGTTTAGTGTATTAACAGAGACCCCGCAACTCCGTCTGATCTCCTTGGTATCACTGAGCGCTTTTAGCTGAGCTCCCTTCTACTCCATCTCTGACCTCCTTCTGCCATCACCTCACTCTCTTAGTACAGAAAGGAAGTTTCCCGTCAGTGCTTCTTGAAACCCCTCCCAGCAGTAGCAGGACCCACCCTCCACAGGGACCTGGAGCACTGAGGGGTGGGTGGGGGGTGGGGGGAATTTGCCTGGAGCATGAATGTGCTGGTCATCACTGGCCCGAGTCTGAGCACCCGTCCTGTCTCACTGCCCCTCACACACATCAAAGCTCAGAACATCAGGGAATAATGCTGGGCCCCAAGTCAGGCTGCACCAGACAGAGCAGATGCTGTAGATGTGGCTACAGTCACAAAGGAGCCCTCCCATCCTGTCCCAATTAGGTGAGCAACACATTTGCATAGAAGAGAGACCTGTGTAAGAGAGACCCAGAGCACTTTGCATTTGCCCTTCACAAAGGAGAATTTCTTCTACAGGATGGGCCAGTCTGTTCAGAATTTCCAGGTGTGTTTAGAACAAGGTGAAATTTAAGTGAAGCTTTCTGGGGAGTTTGAGCTCTTTTTCCGCCCTAAAGAGATGACTCAAGGCAGAAGCTGACCAGACAAGGGGGCATCGGCTAGCCTGGAAGCAGTGGCAGGACTGGAGGCTGCTGGAGGCGGCCAGAGGGATGGGGCCTCTAGCGGCTGTTCCTGCGGGTAGGCGGTCCCCGGTTCTAACCACGCCCTCTGGGTGGGCGTGGCCCGGGGATCTCGAGCCTGGGGGAGTGGTGGGCGAAGCTGTGGGCGCAGCTGGGCTTGGTCCAAAGCTCCAGCTGCTTCCTTCCTGAAGATGACCCAGGCCTGGGGCCTGGGAAGCAGGGCACACTCACGGGCTGGGTCAGGGATGTTGACTTAGTATGTGTCAAACGTTATCTTGCTCTTACATTTTCCTCCTTCCTGCTTCTTTTTCCTCTCTAGCTTTCTTCCTTTTCTGCAGCTCACACCTTCAGGCTGCCAGGGGGATGGGGGATGGAACCCAAGCCCAGTCAGGACACTGGTAAAAAAACCCTGCCTGTTTAGTGTATTAACAGAGACCCCGCAACTCCGTCTGATCTCCTTGGTATCACTGAGCGCTTTTAGCTGAGCTCCCTTCTACTCCATCTCTGACCTCCTTCTGCCATCACCTCACTCTCTTAGTACAGAAAGGAAGTTTCCCGTCAGTGCTTCTTGAAACCCCTCCCAGCAGCCAGCAGGACCCACCCTCCACAGGGACCTGAAGCACTGAGGGGTGGGTGGGGGGTGGGGGGAATTTGCCTGGAGCATGAATGTGCTGGTCATCACTGGCCCGAGTCTGAGCACCCGTCCTGTCTCACTGCCCCTCACACACATCAAAGCTCAGAACATCAGGGAATAATGCTGGGCCCCAAGTCAGGCTGCACCAGACAGAGCAGATGCTGTAGATGTGGCTACAGTCACAAAGGAGCCCTCCCATCCTGTCCCAATTAGGTGAGCAACACATTTGCATAGAAGAGAGACCTGTGTAAGAGAGACCCAGAGCACTTTGCATTTGCCCTTCACAAAGGAGAATTTCTTCTACAGGATGGGCCAGTCTGTTCAGAATTTCCAGGTGTGTTTAGAACAAGGTGAAATTTAAGTGAAGCTTTCTGGGGAGTTTGAGCTCTTTTTCCGCCCTAAAGAGATGACTCAAGGCAGAAGCTGACCAGACAAGGGGGCATCGGCTAGCCTGGAAGCAGTGGCAGGACTGGAGGCTGCTGGAGGCGGCCAGAGGGATGGGGCCTCTAGCGGCTGTTCCTGCGGGTAGGCGGTCCCCGGTTCTAACCACGCCCTCTGGGTGGGCGTGGCCCGGGGATCTCGAGCCTGGGGGAGTGGTGGGCGAAGCTGTGGGCGCAGCTGGGCTTGGTCCAAAGCTCCAGCTGCTTCCTTCCTGAAGATGACCCAGGCCTGGGGCCTGGGAAGCAGGGCACACTCACGGGCTGGGTCAGGGATGTTGACTTAGTATGTGTCAAACGTTATCTTGCTCTTACATTTTCCTCCTTCCTGCTGCTTTTTCCTCTCTAGCTTTCTTCCTTTTCTGCAGCTCACACCTTCAGGCTGCCAGGGGGATGGGGGATGGAACCCAAGCCCAGTCAGGACCTCTCACCTTAGCAGGGACTCTGTGCTGGTCCCTCTGCCCCTTTTCCTGAAAGTCAGCTGGAGAATCTGGCAGTCTGGGGACCATCACCTCACCTCCGGGACTTCTCAAGTCCAGGACTCAGCCCAGAGGCGGGGCCAGGATCGCCTCCTGGGTGCAGCCTGCAGGGCCGTGTGCTTCCTTGGAGGCTGTGCACCTGTGTTTGCAGAGCCCTTTTTTCACTTGGGAAAGCCCTTTCGACTCACTGTTTGTGACTTCCTTGTTTTACAAACACCTGGGAGGTAGATGTGGCAGAAATTGCTCTTCCACCTCCCTCCCACTCATGGGGAAGAAACTGGAGCTCAGAGGCTTGAAACCAGTCTTATGGTCCGTTGGACAGCAAGGGGCAGAGCAGAAGCCAAGACCCAGTTCAGTGTCTGTGACATCGTTCAGCTGAGCAGAAGAATGAGCAACACAGGAATGCCAACAAAAACGGCAGGCCGTCTCTGAGCCCAGGCAGGTGACTGTGTGGCCAGCTCTCCACGTGGCCCCACTGGGGCTTCCCACCTGCCCCCATCTTGTGGTTACTAGGAGTCTGCTCTGTTGTGGCTTCCAGGTGTGTAGGGGAGCAGTTCAGAAGTGACACCTGTGATGACCTTGACCTGTTTCTGTGTCCAGGCACATTCTAGGACCCGGATCTCCCTAGGCATTTAGGCAGCGTGTTTATTAAAACTCGAATTTGATTCATGAACCAGGAAGTGTGGCCTTGGCTTTGGGGGTGCAGGGTTGGGGCAGGAGCAGGGTCTGCACACTGTGAGCCCAGAGAATGAACGAGAGAGTGGAGTCCAGAGCCGGTGGCCTTCTTCACAAGCTCTCCAGCTTTAGACGCTTGTCTTCTGGGTGGTTCCAGGTCTCTGATGTGGTCACTTGTGTGCAGGCCTGCGATGGGTTCCTGAGGTTGGCTGAGGCTCTGGCTCGGGAGCCTGCCCCCGCCGCGGTTCCCCTGGCTGGGTGTCCACCCAGGACAGCCCAGATCATCTCGGGCAGAAGCAGCCTCTGTCCTGAGCCCTGTCCCCTTGCTCAGCTCATCAGGATTGGCTGAGCGTTTTACTGTCTTCTTGGCCATGCCTCAGTGGGTTACGTTACCCGTAAAATAAACATCACCTTATGTCTTGAAAATCTGAGAGCTCAGGAGAGGCTGAGACAAGGCCTAGGTCTCCAGCCATAAAACTGACTACAGCCGCATCCCGGGGCTCTTCTCCCTACAGCAGCCCTGCGCCAAGACTCGCAACTCAGGCTCTCTGCTTACTGTCCTTGCTGCAGCTAGAATAATCTCTTCTTCCTGCCTCTTCTCAAATTTCCGTACCACTTTACTTTCTCTCCTTCCCTCCCTCCCACTGTCCTTGGTGGCCTCTCTCTGTCTCTATTTCTCCATCTTTCTGTCTCTGTCTCTTTTCTCCTCTCTCTGTCTCGCTCCATTTCTCTGTCTCTGTCTCCGTCTGTCTCTTGTTTCTCTCTCTGTTCCCTGCCACCACCACCCTAGTGCGAATGACTTCTTCCCTTTTTCCCCCATCTTTCTTCCGTGATTCTCTCTCTGCTCCCTGGCCCCCTCTTTCCTCCCCTTTCTCCACCCTTGACCTTCTTCAGCCCCAGCTCCTCCTCCGCCTTCCATCACATCACTGAGAAGACTTTAACCAGTGATGCAGCTTCCCAGGCTGTCTTGGGAATTTGAAAACAGTGTTCTAACTTCACAAGGCTCATTTCAGCCCAGAAAATCCAAGGAAGTTCACTTGAAATTCTTTGAAAGCCAAGCACACACGCCTTTGGGTTGGTTCCAAAGGTCCTGTGGCCTTGGCTTTGGGGTGCAGGGTTGGGGCAGGAGCAGGGTCTGCACACTGTGAGCCCAGAGAATGAACGAGAGAGTGGAGTCCAGAGCCGGTGGCCTTCTTCACAAGCTCTCCAGCTTTAGACGCTTGTCTTCTGGGTGGTTCCAGGTCTCTGATGTGGTCACTTGTGTGCAGGCCTGCGATGGGTTCCTGAGGTTGGCTGAGGCTCTGGCTCGGGAGCCTGCCCCCGCCGCGGTTCCCCTGGCTGGGTGTCCACCCAGGACAGCCCAGATCATCTCGGGCAGAAGCAGCCTCTGTCCTGAGCCCTGTCCCCTTGCTCAGCTCATCAGGATTGGCTGAGCGTTTTACTGTCTTCTTGGCCATGCCTCAGTGGGTTACGTTACCCGTAAAATAAACATCACCTTATGTCTTGAAAATCTGAGAGCTCAGGAGAGGCTGAGACAAGGCCTAGGTCTCCAGCCATAAAACTGACTACAGCCGCATCCCGGGGCTCTTCTCCCTACAGCAGCCCTGCGCCAAGACTCGCAACTCAGGCTCTCTGCTTACTGTCCTTGCTGCAGCTAGAATAATCTCTTCTTCCTGCCTCTTCTCAAATTTCCGTACCACTTTACTTTCTCTCCTTCCCTCCCTCCCACTGTCCTTGGTGGCCTCTCTCTGTCTCTATTTCTCCATCTTTCTGTCTCTGTCTCTTTTCTCCTCTCTCTGTCTCGCTCCATTTCTCTGTCTCTGTCTCCGTCTGTCTCTTGTTTCTCTCTCTGTTCCCTGCCACCACCACCCTAGTGCGAATGACTTCTTCCCTTTTTCCCCCATCTTTCTTCCGTGATTCTCTCTCTGCTCCCTGGCCCCCTCTTTCCTCCCCTTTCTCCACCCTTGACCTTCTTCAGCCCCAGCTCCTCCTCCGCCTTCCATCACATCACTGAGAAGACTTTAACCAGTGATGCAGCTTCCCAGGCTGTCTTGGGAATTTGAAAACAGTGTTCTAACTTCACAAGGCTCATTTCAGCCCAGAAAATGCAAAACTCCACAGGACAGTTCACTTTGAAATTGCTTCTGGAAGCAAGGCACAGCCACGCACCCTCTTCCTGTCTCTCCAGCTCCCTCCAGGACCCTTTGCTGCCCTTCGCTGGAGCCCAGCCCCTAGCCCCTGGTTGGTGCCCCACCCCCACAGAGACACCCTTCCCTCTATTCCTTCATCTCCTCCTTTGGAGAGAGATGCACAACAGAGTGATGAAGGTAATTCCCACTTGCCCAGAAATGAATTCCATTATGCCCCAGCTTACTGTTTTATATTTATATCAAATGTATTAATTTCTTTTTACCTAGTGGTCGGGTTTAGTTAATGATGATAATAAATATTAATGAGGGTTCTGGTGCCTTCAGACCTCCTGATTGCGGCACCGGCCGGCTCCTCACTTGTTGGACACATGTGCTGTCCCTGTGGCCGCGTCTTGGGAGGCACTTGCACAGAGGGAGCTGCGACAGGGGACTCCAAACCTTCCTGGAGGGGCGGGCGTGGGACACACTGGAGACAGGCGTTAAGGAAGGTTCTGACGCTGCAGCCTGCTCGCTGCATGCTCCTCTGTGTGATTCCTCAGGAGTTCATCAGATTCCCTTTAGATCTCCACTGGCTCCCGAGGGGTCCCTGGGAAGGGCTTGGAAGTATCCCATTTAACTTGTGGGGACTGCAGTTTCCTAGGCTTCAGGAGAGCTTCCCTGGTGGCTGAGATTGTAAAGCATCCCCCTGCAATGCTAGAGGCCTGGGCTGGATCGCTGGGTTGGGAAGATCCCCTGGAGGAGGGCATGGCGACCCACTCCAGTGCTCTTGCCTGGGAAATCCCAAGGACAGAGGAGCCTGGTGGGCTACAGTCCATGGGGTCAGACACGAGTGAGCAATGAACACTCTGCTGCAGAAGGAAAATCATCTAGTCCCTGGCCCCCTCTTTCCTCCCCTTTCTCCACCCTTGACCTTCTTCAGCCCCAGCTCCTCCTCCGCCTTCCATCACATCACTGAGAAGACTTTAACCAGTGATGCAGCTTCCCAGGCTGTCTTGGGAATTTGAAAACAGTGTTCTAACTTCACAAGGCTCATTTCAGCCCAGAAAATGCAAAACTCCACAGGACAGTTCACTTTGAAATTGCTTCTGGAAGCAAGGCACAGCCACGCACCCTCTTCCTGTCTCTCCAGCTCCCTCCAGGACCCTTTGCTGCCCTTCGCTGGAGCCCAGCCCCTAGCCCCTGGTTGGTGCCCCACCCCCACAGAGACACCCTTCCCTCTATTCCTTCATCTCCTCCTTTGGAGAGAGATGCACAACAGAGTGATGAAGGTAATTCCCACTTGCCCAGAAATGAATTCCATTATGCCCCAGCTTACTGTTTTATATTTATATCAAATGTATTAATTTCTTTTTACCTAGTGGTCGGGTTTAGTTAATGATGATAATAAATATTAATGAGGGTTCTGGTGCCTTCAGACCTCCTGATTGCGGCACCGGCCGGCTCCTCACTTGTTGGACACATGTGCTGTCCCTGTGGCCGCGTCTTGGGAGGCACTTGCACAGAGGGAGCTGCGACAGGGGACTCCAAACCTTCCTGGAGGGGCGGGCGTGGGACACACTGGAGACAGGCGTTAAGGAAGGTTCTGACGCTGCAGCCTGCTCGCTGCATGCTCCTCTGTGTGATTCCTCAGGAGTTCATCAGATTCCCTTTAGATCTCCACTGGCTCCCGAGGGGTCCCTGGGAAGGGCTTGGAAGTATCCCATTTAACTTGTGGGGACTGCAGTTTCCTAGGCTTCAGGAGAGCTTCCCTGGTGGCTGAGATGGTAAAGAATCCCCCTGCAATGCTAGAGGCCTGGGCTTGATCCCTGGGTTGGGAAGATCCCCTGGAGGAGGGCATGGCGACCCACTCCAGTGCTCTTGCCTGGGAAATCCCAAGGACAGAGGAGCCTGGTGGGCTACAGTCCATGGGGTCAGACACGAGTGAGCAATGAACACTCTGCTGCAGAAGGAAAATCATCTAGTCCACTTGCCACGACCATAGTGAGGATCCAATGTAAATGGTTCATAAGCAGGCATGTATTAGGTAGCAGTGTGATTTTTTTTTCTTTTTTTTTCATCACTTGACATTGTAGGGCATTGGACTGTAGAACTTTGTAGAAAGCCTCAACAAGTGTGAGAGCTTTTATTTCTCATGGACACGTGTCTCTACCCAGGAGTCCCATTTCAGGTCTGGGCATGCCAAGTTCTAGAGTTCATGTACTTGTTCAAAAATGCGTCCTTGGCCCTCAGCTTTGGGGAGAGGATTGCTGTTTTACTGCTTGAAGAGCTGACTTTGCATTAAGGAAGAGAGCAGGTGGGGCTGTACCCAGGGAGCTGTGACAGCAGTCAGTAAGGGAGCATGTCTTGGAGAACTGTTTCCACTGAGCAACTTGGGGAAAAATGAAACACAGGCCCCAGTCCACCTTCTATTGAATCTCCACTCTTTCATGTTTTCTTTATCTTTGCACCTGATGATTTAGTTTAAAAGAGACCTTCTCCCTCATACAGTCCAGGGCCTCTTCTGCTGGAATTGGCAGCAGAGGTCTCAATTGCATTTGTTCAAGAGAAAACAGTGATGCTGATGCATTCTTAGAGAGAGGTATTGGGATATGGGGGCAGCCAGAGGTGTCCCCCATGTAAAGAGACCATCTTTGGGGCTTCTACCCCTCTTCCTTGGCGAGAAGAGGGGGTGATTCTGGCATCCTGTCCTTCAGAGACCCAGCCTCAGGCCACTCACACTCACAAAGGACTTCCGGTCAGACCCTAGTGCATCTAGGAGAGCTGGAGGCTGGACCGTGTAGATGTTTTGGCAGCTATTTAGGAGGTTTGAAGAAGATCTCTATGGTGTTCATTTATTCATTCATATTCTCATGCATTCATTCTGTGCATGTGTGTTTTGAGTGGTTACTCTGGGCCAGACAGTAAGGTTGCAGCAGATACGGGGGTGGGCGCTGGTCCCTGCCGCATGAAGCTGACAGGGAACATTCTGGAACGTCTGTGGTACTCTGGAGATTTCAGTGGTGTGCCTTGTAAAAAGAAGGGCGGGTGGGGTGCTAAGGGGACAAAGTTGGGGTCAAGAATCCCCCTCCCCTGGATATTACCTTTCCCTGCATCCTGGGGCGGGGTAGATGGCTCAGCCTCCTCTTCTTTGAATCTGCTCTAGGGTTCCCAGCACAAGAGGCAGCCACGCAGTTAGGGCCTGCGTGTCCTAGCAGCTGAGAGGCCAGAGAGAAAGCAGGGCCGAGAGGGTGGAGGACGTGAGTGGCTGGGAGACGCTGGAGCTTTCTTCCAAGACCCATGGCGAATCACTGAGGGTGCTCCATGGGGGTGACATGACCAGAGGGAGACAGTGGGAAGGGGTTGGGCTGGAGTCAGGGGTTCCTTGAGGAGGGGTGAGAGATGCCGGGGGCTGGCCCAGGCTGGGGTCGGAGGGGATCGAGGCTGGGAACAAGCATTGTGCTGCTGGACATGACCTCCAACCAGCCTGTTTCCAAAGGAGACAGCCAGAGTCTCTCGCTCACTTATGGTGGGCAGAATTGTTAGAGTGCAGAGCGGGCCCTTGGCCTTAGAGAATCCAGACAGGAATGTGCAGAACATTAAATGGTAGTGAGGGATCAAAGTAACCATCCACAGTAGCAGAGCCTCCCAAGGCCTGATTGCCTGTGCACAATTACCTGTCAGGTCAAGAAGCACAAGGCCTGCCATCGGCCTCTGGGAGAAGAGGCCCCGATAGCCAGCCTTGAAGGGGCAGTTTCTCACCCAGCTGCGCTTCACCCTCAGTGACCTCTCACTGTCCCCCCAGACTGTGATGGAGACACGCGGTCCCCCTACTCCTGGCCTGATCCGAGACATGAGCTGACCCAGTGAGGACACTCCTGTTTCTCTCCCGCCAGTGTCTTTGCTGGTTAGTGCAGAGCAGGAAGGACAAGGGAGTCCCTTGACCACTGAGGACTTGAGGGGAGCGAGCATTTGGCGGGGATGAGCCAGGGCAAGCGGGCATGGCCTCGTTTCTTTTTTTTACTTTTAATTTTGGCCACTTTAATTGTTTTTTAATGTATTTATTGTCATCCATCTTTATTCTTCGATCTGTGGGGGCCTCCCATTGCAGTGGCCTCATTGCAGAGCACCGGCTCTGGGCGCATGCACTCCAGAGCGCTGGTTTGTAGTTGGACATACAGGTCCAGCCACTCTGCAGCACGTGGGATCTTCCTGGGCCAGGGATCGAACCAGTGCCCCTTGCACTGCAAGGAGGATTCTTTACCCACTGGACTACCAGGGAAGTCCCATGACCTCACTTCTTTACTCAGAAAAGCCGCAGAACAGAGGAGAGGAGAGGGGCCTGATCTGGCCACAGTGACCTGCCGTTTATTTACAGACAGGGAAGTGGAGTCCTAGAGAAAGAAGACGCTATTCTGGCAGGGGTAGAATGCAATCAGAATTAGAGGAATGAGTGAACCCTTCCACCCCTCCCTCCCCTCTGTCCTCTCTCTGGGCCCATTTCCACTTCCTCACCCCTTTTTGAAGTTCAGTCATCAGGAGTGGTTATGGTATTCTCAGAGGAGTACAGTTATTGCAAAACATAGAAGAAGAATTCGTGCTTTGCCCTCTAAATACTTCTCAGTGTTATGTCTGGAAAGAAAAGGGCTGTTTTCATAGGTAGTGATGTCCCTGTCAGGGCAGTGTGCAAGGGTGCTTAGAAGGAGCCTCCGAAGCCATGACATGGCCAGGGGTGGTGTGTGGGAAATGCTGGGTTTCAGGGCCTCTTAGCACTAAAGCTTTTTAATTTTCCTCAGAGTAGGATTTGGTTCCCACCAGCGAGGTTGGCTTTACTTTTCTTTCAATATTAATTTCCTCCTCAGTCATCGGACTGATGATACTCTGATACTGCTGTGCAATTTACGAGGCATATTGGAGTCTTCTGGGGGCCAGTTCAGGGCAGGAGCTGATCAAGCCGATGATGGTGCATGTGTGTGTTGGGGTGTGCTCCTGACAGGCTGCTGTCCCCCCACCACTGTGCTGAGGCTTCTGTGGGGCCTGTACTGTGCCTGGGTGGAACGTGGACTGGCAGAGTCACCAATATGCCCTTAGCTGGTGGCCTTCATGCCACCTTGGGCTCTTTCATGACCAGCATTGACTCTGA
>JAIOJX010000031.1:111519242-111826742 GCA_022376925.1 Tragulus kanchil | reverse complement strand
CTGACAAGGAGAAAGCCGTCATGGAAGAGAAGCCCAAGGAAAAGGAGAAGGCCTGCGAGGAGGAGGAGAAGTACGACATCTCTTCCAAGTACCACTATTTGACAGAGAATGACCTCGAAGAGAGCCCCAAGGGTGGGCTCGATATCCTCAAGTCCCTGGAAAACACAGTGACGTCTGCCATCAACAAGGCGCAGAACGGCACCCCCAGCTGGGGGGGCTACCCCAGCATCCATGCTGCCTACCAGCTCCCCAACATGATGAAGCTGTCTCTGGGCTCTGCGGGGAAAAGCACGCCCCTGAAGCCCATGTTTGGCAACAGTGACATCGTGTCCCCCACGAAGAACCAGACCCTGATCACGCCACCCAGCAGCCAGACCTCACCCATGCCCAAGACAAACTTCCATGCCATGGAGGAGCTGGTGAAGAAAGTCACCGAGAAAGTTGCCAAAGTCGAGGAGAAAATGAAGGAGCCTGAGGGCAATCTCTCTCTGCCCAAGCGGGCCACCCCGTCCCCGTGCAGTAGCGACATCAGCGAGCCCATTAAGATGGAGGCGTCCAGCGACGGGGGCTTCAAAAGCCATGAGGACAGCCCCAGCCCCAGGGACGGCTGCAAGGAGGGGAGCCCCCGGGCAGAGCCCGTGGAGAACGGCAAGGACCTGGTGAAGCCCATGGGCAGCAGCTTGAGCAGCAGCACCGCCATCATCACTGACCACCCACCTGAGCAGCCCTTTGTCAACCCTCTGAGCGCCCTCCAGTCGGTCATGAACATCCACCTGGGCAAGGCCGCCAAGCCCTCCCTGCCTGCCCTCGACCCCATGAGCATGCTTTTTAAGATGAGCAACAGCCTGGCTGAGAAGGCAGCCGTGGCTACCCCACCACCCCTGCAGTCCAAGAAGGCAGACCACCTGGACCGCTATTTCTACCACGTCAACAACGACCAGCCCATCGACTTGACGAAAGGGAAGAGTGACAAAGGCTGCTCTTTGGGTTCAGTGCTTCTGTCACCCACGTCCACATCCCCGGCAACCTCCTCATCCACGGTGACAACGGCAAAGACATCTGCCGTCGTATCATTCATGTCAAGCTCGCCGCTACGCGAGAACGCCTTGTCAGATATATCCGATATGCTGAAGAACTTGACAGAGAGCCACACGTCAAAGTCCTCCACCCCTTCCAGCATCTCCGAGAAGTCTGACATTGACGGGGCCACCCTGGAGGAGGCCGAGGAGGCGACGCCCGCGCAGAAGAGGAAGGGCCGCCAGTCAAACTGGAACCCCCAGCACCTGCTGATCCTCCAGGCCCAGTTTGCCGCCAGCCTCCGCCAGACCTCAGAGGGCAAGTACATCATGTCGGACCTGAGCCCCCAGGAGCGCATGCACATCTCCAGGTTCACCGGGCTCTCCATGACCACCATCAGCCACTGGCTGGCCAATGTGAAGTACCAGCTGCGAAGGACAGGTGGAACAAAGTTCCTCAAAAACTTGGACACCGGCCACCCTGTGTTCTTTTGTAATGACTGCGCTTCACAAATCAGGACTCCCTCCACATACATCAGTCACCTCGAGTCACACCTGGGCTTCCGGCTACGGGACTTGTCCAAACTGTCCACAGAACAGATTAACAATCAGATAGCACAAACCAAGTCGCCGTCGGAAAAACTGGTGACGTCCTCCCCGGAGGAGGACCTGGGGACCTCTTACCAGTGCAAACTCTGCAATCGGACCTTTGCGAGCAAGCATGCGGTTAAACTTCACCTCAGCAAAACACACGGGAAGTCCCCCGAGGACCACCTTCTGTATGTTTCCGAGCTAGAGAAGCAGTAGCGTTTGCTTTTGGTTCCGACGCCTGTGAGTCGCTTTGAGGGAAACTGTTGCTGGCACCTTCAGGCCCCTCTGTCTTGTTCTTGGCACATGTTCTTATTTTAACCTCAGAGAACCACTCTGGGCTGGACTGTTTTGTATAACTGTACAGTGTTTAGTAGAGGTGCATACTCAGCTGTTGTTACTGGTAAAATATGAAGGGTAAAACGCAGTGGTAAGTGTTTGGAACTTTGTGTAAATGGGATTTAGTTGTGAGCATCCCCCGATGCTTCAAGCTGCATGCATTAACAGACAGTTTAATTAAGCATTTATGACGAAACTGGGCACACTTTTCCACGCGGCTCGAGTGTGCTGGCCTTTTTCACCCTTTCATCTTTAGCCCTCTGAGTACTTTGAAGCACTTTTGCATTAATTTGGTTAAAAAAAATAAAATAATAATGATGTATGAAGCTCTGTTTTTTAAACTCCTTACCAGCTTAGTTATAATTAATAATATGAACCTCCATTGATGCAGGTCTGCAGGGGTATAACACGCCTTGAAATTTAAAAGAATATTATTTTCACATTGAAACATAGATGTATATATTGTATAGATTTCAGACTCTCTTATGAAAAAAATGTGATTGTGGGTAAATGACCTTTTTTCCTGCATTTATAGCAACAGTGTTTTATGTACCTGCTATGCTCTGGGCATAAACCGTGCCTATGTATAGTGTATATTCTTTTTTTTTTAAGGTCTATGGGTTTTGTTTTTTTACATGCAAACATTGTAAATTATACAGAAGATACCACAGATAGCATTTATAAAGTATACAGAAACATTATCTGAAAGCAAAGTATGATTGTTTGTTTTGCTATACAGTACATCTATATTGATAGAGGTTCACGTTTAAATTATACATATTTATTAGCATCATATTATCATTTGTTTTGAGCAGTCTGAATAAACGAAGCCAGGAAATCCATCCATGGCAGGCATCATAACTATTTTGCACATGATTTTTAAAGATATTTATTAGAAATCAAAAAAAAAAAAGAAAACCACGCTCAAAATAAATTCAGTGCTCAAAGGGTTAAGTCTATTTGAAAAGGAAAATGAAAAAAATAACAAAAAAAAAAAAAGAGAGAGAGAACTTGTACTGTATTTCCTAAACATTGATAAAGCCTTTAAAATGTTTGTACTGTAATACTTTGCTTAAAAGTCACGAGGCATTCTGTGATACAACCTCTTTTACTTATTTATAAGCCCTCTTGGTTGCTATTCCATATTGTAGGATGCCTTTTTATTTCAATTGGTAACTTTCTGTTTTGTTCTTCCTAATTATTCTCCCAAGATCCCACACTGCAGCTTTATCTTTAGGCTTATGAAAGGTAACCCGTGGTTACCGGCTCTCCAAGTGATTCTGTTCTTCTCCATTTTTGGCAGTTAATTTGCAGAAGTAACTGACAGCTGACACCATATGAGAACCAAAAGTAAAGAACCCCAAATCTTTAGCCCTCTGAGTACTTTGAAGCACTTTTGCATTAATTTGGTTAAAAAAAATAAAATAATAATGATGTATGAAGCTCTGTTTTTTAAACTCCTTACCAGCTTAGTTATAATTAATAATATGAACCTCCATTGATGCAGGTCTGCAGGGTATAACACGCCTTGAAATTTAAAAGAATATTATTTTCACATTGAAACATAGATGTATATATTGTATAGATTTCAGACTCTCTTATGAAAAAAATGTGATTGTGGGTAAATGACCTTTTTTCCTGCATTTATAGCAACAGTGTTTTATGTACCTGCTATGCTCTGGGCATAAACCGTGCCTATGTATAGTGTATATTCTTTTTTTTTTAAGGTCTATGGGTTTTGTTTTTTTACATGCAAACATTGTAAATTATACAGAAGATACCACAGATAGCATTTATAAAGTATACAGAAACATTATCTGAAAGCAAAGTATGATTGTTTGTTTTGCTATACAGTACATCTATATTGATAGAGGTTCACGTTTAAATTATACATATTTATTAGCATCATATTATCATTTGTTTTGAGCAGTCTGAATAAACGAAGCCAGGAAATCCATCCATGGCAGGCATCATAACTATTTTGCACATGATTTTTAAAGATATTTATTAGAAATCAAAAAAAAAAAAGAAAACCACGCTCAAAATAAATTCAGTGCTCAAAGGGTTAAGTCTATTTGAAAAGGAAAATGAAAAAAATAACAAAAAAAAAAAGAGAGAGAACTTGTACTGTATTTCCTAAACATTGATAAAGCCTTTAAAATGTTTGTACTGTAATACTTTGCTTAAAAGTCACGAGGCATTCTGTGATACAACCTCTTTTACTTATTTATAAGCCCTCTTGGTTGCTATTCCATATTGTAGGATGCCTTTTTATTTCAATTGGTAACTTTCTGTTTTGTTCTTCCTAATTATTCTCCCAAGATCCCACACTGCAGCTTTATCTTTAGGCTTATGAAAGGTAACCCGTGGTTACCGGCTCTCCAAGTGATTCTGTTCTTCTCCATTTTTGGCAGTTAATTTGCAGAAGTAACTGACAGCTGACACCATATGAGAACCTATGTATAAGATATTGGCATGTAAACAGCACAGACACTCTGTGCCCTGTTTTGTTGTTGACAATGAACCACCATTATGTGACTCTTCATATAACCCTCTTTTCTACGGCAGCATTAAAATTGTCTTTTTGCTATAATTTTGTGTTGCGTTCACAATTATGTCTGAAATGTGCTACGAGTAACGAGCACATTAAAATTAAATTGTATGCGATCTGTTTATGACTGAGTTGGTTGCTGTGTCTGCCAGGTGCTGGCAGTCGGAAGCCGCCCGTAAATCAAGGGAGTTTTAGTGAACTTTGGGCTTGGAGAGCAGTGAGCATTCACTCAGAGGCGGCGTGGACAGAATTTTCCCCAAGAATAAAAATGTAAAAGAAAGGAGATGTTCCCATGAGGTTAGATTCTCGCTGGGAAGGCGATGTTATCAAGTATCAGGAGTGGAGCTTCAGTCACACCGGGCGACCTGCACGGAGCCTGGAGGTGGGTCTCCCCCTAGAGAGAGGAGAAGTCCACGTCAGGGCCCTGAGCCCTGCCCGAGGCAGGTGGGAGGAAAGGTTTTTGGAAGGCTCGGTAGGGCGATTCTTTCCTGTCGATTCAGGAATTTCAAGGAGCAGGAGAGAGAACCCAGCTGGGCAGGTGGACCCTGGGGTCCACGCTGTCTCTCTTGTACTACAGCGAGCACAGAGGATGAGGTGTAGGGGGCGGGGAGCCTGAACCCGTCCATGGGAGGAGTGGGGAGAACATTTATATGATAATCACAAGCTTTTATTAGCCCTGGCAAATCATGCCAACAAAACGCTGGAAACGTCATGTAAAATACCTTTATTACTGTATTCAGACTACTCATGCCGTTATGTGGAATCGTAGCTCCTAACCTAGAATTATACAAATGAGAGATGTATTACATCCATGTAATATATAAAACACCTCCACGTTAAAAAAAGACTCTTTTATTAAAAATTTAAATTAAGCCCTTTCAGAGATGTTCGGCAACACGCCTACGCTTCCCCCCCACCCCCATTCATCCCCACCCCTTTTTGTCAAGAGGAGGCCAAAATTTCTGTCTGCTCTACTTTCTCTAGGCAATCCATCTCCCTCCGGGTTTCTAGAGAGAACCTCACCAGAGTTTACAACGGGTTTCTGGCAAGTGGGGAGGTCCGGGCTGGCTCTGTGCTGCCCTGTGGGGCAGGCACACCCTCAGGCCGAGTCCTCAAGCACTGCGGCGGGGCTTTCCCTCTGGGGTCTCCGGCCCTGTCGCCTTCCCCGTGTCCTCCACGGTGGCGGCCACAGGGCCTCCCGCAGTGGTTCTTCACCCTGATTGTTCTTACCTGGGACATCCTACGTTTTCCTGGGGAACTGGCTCCCCCATGGAACCCAGCTCAGGGGAGAGAGACACCCTCCCCATCCCCCATCATGCCTTCCGCATCTTCACATCCCGGAGCCCAGATTTCCACTCTTGAATTTTTTCATGGGTTTATTAGACATGGTTAACATATAAGCAAAGGAAGGGGTTTGAGGTTAGATTCTCGCTGGGAAGGCGATGTTATGAAGTATCAGGAGTGGAGCTTCAGTCACACCGGGCGACCTGCACGGAGCCTGGAGGTGGGTCTCCCCCTAGAGAGAGGAGAAGTCCACGTCAGGGCCCTGAGCCCTGCCCGAGGCAGGTGGGAGGAAAGGTTTTTGGAAGGCTCGGTAGGGCGATTCTTTCCTGTCGATTCAGGAATTTCAAGGAGCAGGAGAGATCCCAGCTGGGCAGGTGGACCCTGGGGTCCACGCTGTCTCTCTTGTACTACAGCGAGCACAGAGGATGAGGTGTAGGGGGCGGGGAGCCTGAACCCGTCCATGGGAGGAGTGGGGAGAACATTTATATGATAATCACAAGCTTTTATTAGCCCTGGCAAATCATGCCAACAAAACGCTGGAAACGTCATGTAAAATACCTTTATTACTGTATTCAGACTACTCATGCCGTTATGTGGAATCGTAGCTCCTAACCTAGAATTATACAAATGAGAGATGTATTACATCCATGTAATATATAAAACACCTCCACGTTAAAAAAAGACTCTTTTATTAAAAATTTAAATTAAGCCCTTTCAGAGATGTTCGGCAACACGCCTACGCTTCCCCCCCACCCCCCTTCATCCCCACCCCTTTTTGTCAAGAGGGGGCCAAAATTTCTGTCTGCTCTACTTTCTCTAGGCAATCCATCTCCCTCCGGGTTTCTAGAGAGAACCTCACCAGAGTTTACAACGGGTTTCTGGCAAGTGGGGAGGTCCGGGCTGGCTCTGTGCTGCCCTGTGGGGCAGGCACACCCTCAGGCCGAGTCCTCAAGCACTGCGGCGGGGCTTTCCCTCTGGGGTCTCCGGCCCTGTCGCCTTCCCCGTGTCCTCCACGGTGGCGGCCACAGGGCCTCCCGCAGTGGTTCTTCACCCTGATTGTTCTTACCTGGGACATCCTACGTTTTCCTGGGGAACTGGCTCCCCCATGGAACCCAGCTCAGGGGAGAGAGACACCCTCCCCCATCCCCCCATCATGCCTTCCGCATCTTCACATCCCGGAGCCCAGATTTCCACTCTTGAATTTTTCACAGGTTAAATATAGCATGGGTTTATTAGAATCCAAAGTCCTGCATCTAACAGATTAAACTGACAACACTTCCATCACCACCAGGGCCCATGTGGCTTGAAGGAAGAGGGGATTTGTGTAAGTGAGGCTGAGAACCCCACCCTCCTTTACCGTTTGGAAGAAGAACCTGATGCTCTGCCCATTTCCTCCTCATCCCACCAGGATTATCTTGAGGACTTCTGTTTGGTACAGAAGTGAGGATCGATAGCCAAGACAAATAGCAGGTCCTATGACGCACTTGGCCCTCGGGGGCTCATCACCCAGAAAGAACTGCTCATATTGGAGTCCAGAAATGAACTTTACCTCTAGAGGAAACAGTGACTGGGCAGTGAAAGGCCCGAGTCACAAGTGCTAACCTAACCTGGCACCATGGCAACTCCCCAGCCATGCATCGTGGCAGGAAGTGGGGCTGGCTGGGACCTCATCCCACGTGGAAAGGCAGGGCTGTGTACCCATAAGGCCGTTGAACCCTCTCCTGGTTGGAGAGTGAGCCACTGTCCAAAAGAGCCTCCCAGGTACAGCCACAGCCTAGAATGGCCCTGATTTTCCTGAGACCAGTCGGGGAGATCTGAAGTTGCATGTCACATACAGTGGAGTTGTATACTGGTTTTCCCACAGCTGATGTTAGTGGAGAATGTAAGGGAAGGCAGGAATGGGTCCTCCAAGTCAGGTCTTTAAATGAGTGCAGGGAGGTGGAGGGAGGGTGCTCAGGGAGGGAGGTTTTAATCACAGGTGTGTAGGTGACCCCGACCTCACCCCGCCCAAGCCTAGGCTTGTTGCAGTCCTACTGTATATCTTCCAGCCATCCCATTTACGCAGTATCTTAAAATAACATTTGTGATAAATGTGCAATTTAACTAATTTATGGTGCTATGATGTGCTCAGGGCTACATGCAAGATGAAAATCTTAAATGGAGCTTGAACAGCTCACTTCACAACAAGAAATCAATATGCCACATCTTAGCTATTCGCTGCCGTCAACATTTAGCGAAAAAATATCAGTGATGTATCTTTAAGTTTGAGGCAGCAAGAATTCTATAATTAACCAGAATCTTACATAGTTAAAGAGGGTGGGTTATGATGAAGACCCAGATCTCCCTGGCATCTTCGTTCTATTTTCATTCTGCCAAAAGAAAAAGAAAATATTGATAACCACCAAAGAGGGGTTTCTCTGCTGGGTGCTAAGGAGCGCTTAGGTGGAGGTGGTTAGCCTGGAAGGGTTCCCCAGCAGAGCTCAGGGCTGTGACCTCTGCAGATCTAGAAGGATATATTCTCTCAAAATCAAGCTGTGCCAGTTGGGTGGACTTCACTGCCCTCAACCCATGGCCCACCTACCTTTTCACAGACCTGGTGATGAAAGACTTGAAAAAAGGCCTTAGGAACTTCCAAGCTCTGGGAGAGCGAAGCTCCATCTTGAGAGCAGAACTCTGAAGAGAGGAGCCTGAGCGTGGTCTAAGGACATGCGTTGATGGGAGGAAGCAAGGCTGCAATGAACAGATCCAGTGCTGAATCTATTGTCTCCCGAGATTTCTAACGCATCCAATACAAAAAAAAAAACAAACGATTTTATTTTTTCAGATTCATCTGTGCAGCTCTTTTGAAATTGGAAAATTGCAACAACATTTTATTCTGTTGACTATTTAGCACAAAAATAATCCACTTGGTATTATAGGAAGCAATCATAAGAATGAAAACACACAAACCCCAACACCATTCTTTAATAATAAATACTTTAACTTTAAAATAATAGCTATTATCCTTTTAGCTAATGGAGACATTACCATTTTACTCTGCCAGCTAGTTTATTCGTTAGCATTCCAGGAGGAGGTTTTAATCACAGGTGTGTAGGTGACCCCGACCTCACCCCGCCCAAGCCTAGGCTTGTTGCAGTCCTACTGTATATCTTCCAGCCATCCCATTTACGCAGTATCTTAAAATAACATTTGTGATAAATGTGCAATTTAACTAATTTATGGTGCTATGATGTGCTCAGGGCTACATGCAAGATGAAAATCTTAAATGGAGCTTGAACAGCTCACTTCACAACAAGAAATCAATATGCCACATCTTAGCTATTCGCTGCCGTCAACATTTAGCGAAAAAATATCAGTGATGTATCTTTAAGTTTGAGGCAGCAAGAATTCTATAATTAACCAGAATCTTACATAGTTAAAGAGGGTGGGTTATGATGAAGACCCAGATCTCCCTGGCATCTTCGTTCTATTTTCATTCTGCCAAAAGAAAAAGAAAATATTGATAACCACCAAAGAGGGGTTTCTCTGCTGGGTGCTAAGGAGCGCTTAGGTGGAGGTGGTTAGCCTGGAAGGGTTCCCCAGCAGAGCTCAGGGCTGTGACCTCTGCAGATCTAGAAGGATATATTCTCTCAAAATCAAGCTGTGCCAGTTGGGTGGACTTCACTGCCCTCAACCCATGGCCCACCTACCTTTTCACAGACCTGGTGATGAAAGACTTGAAAAAAGGCCTTAGGAACTTCCAAGCTCTGGGAGAGCGAAGCTCCATCTTGAGAGCAGAACTCTGAAGAGAGGAGCCTGAGCGTGGTCTAAGGACATGCGTTGATGGGAGGAAGCAAGGCTGCAATGAACAGATCCAGTGCTGAATCTATTGTCTCCCGAGATTTCTAACGCATCCAATACAAAAAAAAAAACAAACGATTTTATTTTTTCAGATTCATCTGTGCAGCTCTTTTGAAATTGGAAAATTGCAACAACATTTTATTCTGTTGACTATTTAGCACAAAAATAATCCACTTGGTATTATAGGAAGCAATCATAAGAATGAAAACACACAAACCCCAACACCATTCTTTAATAATAAATACTTTAACTTTAAAATAATAGCTATTATCCTTTTAGCTAATGGAGACATTACCATTTTTACTCTGCCAGCTAGTTTATTCTTTTGGTAATAGAAACACTAACCTTTTTTCTCCCTAGGGATTTATTAGTAAGCACGTGTCATCTTTGGCAAAAGGGAACCTGAAAATGCATTTCCCCGGGGACGCGGTGCCAGTCGATGCCTTTCAACCTGCTGCTGACCTCGGAGACGCAGAAAAGGTACTTGGCCTTGGGCGCCCACGCTATTCCAGGGTGTGCTGGCCTTTGCAAAATATGCTATAGTTAAGCTTCAAAATCCAGCTCTGTCTCTTAGCATAAAGCTTATGGGAGGGGAAGTTTCTCCTGAAAAGCCCACCCCGTTCCTGTGTGTGTGATCTGGCAGCCTTGTCATGGCAGAGGCTTGGAACTCTCTGGGGTCAGTGGGGTCACAGAGCAAACAGATTTTGTTTCCAGAAAGGTGCTTGCTCTCCATACAGCGTCGGGTTTCCCCGAGTCAGAGGAGGATGCACCATTTTCCATCTCCAAAGATTTGACAGGAGGCCACCCCTAGGGGGAAGTGTAAAAAGGCGAGAATTTGGCTGGGCTTTGATGGTTCCAAAGGCATCCCAAATCACCCTCTTTTGGGAACTGTGTTCCCTGCTCAGCCAAGCAATGGATTTGCCAGATTGTTGGTCAATGACCTAACAGTCCCAGACAGCCTGATGGTGACTCCATCAGGCCATGGCTGTGGACATCCAGAGTGACTTAAATCAAAGTTAGCAGCTTCTTGAGGCTCAGCATTCAGGGGTCAGTGCCCTACCCCGGGTCCAAAGAACCAGGTGTTTTCAAAATTAAATTCTAATGATAAAAGATCAGAGGAACTGCTTTTCCACCACCTTTGTATAATGTCATGTACTAATATAGTCTTCATAAATCATCCCTGATGATAATGATGATAAGCAAGGTGACCTCTTTCCAGAGATTAACATCCACAATTAGCTACTTAGGAATTAGGAGCTACTGTTATTTACTGTCTAGCCTGAGTGGTCCAATATAGTGGCCGTCCACCACACATGATTACTCCAATTTAAATGAAAAAAAAATCATCTGGGATTATACATATCTATAAACAACAAAACTCTGTAAAAGTAAAAAATAAAATAAAAACTAAAAAAGAGAGAGAGAAAGAAAAATAAATGAAATAAAACGAAACGTTTCATTCCTCCAGTTCACCCACCACGTCAAGTGTTTAGTAGCCACAGCTGGCTGGTGGCTACTCTTTTGCATGGCACAGATATGGAACCTTCCCATCATCCCAGATCATTTTCTATCTTTATGTAAAGCTTTTCCCTAATTAAGAGGTGAGGCCTTCATGATGAAAGTGTGTTTTCAGTCCATGGATATCTCTAGGAATCTTTATTTTCCCAATGTGGATGCAGGCAACATTCTCACGTGCTCATATCCCTGATCAAAGCCAAGGACATACGTAATTAACCTTGAGTGTAAAATGATAAACAGAAGTGTAGGCATCAGTGGATGAAGTTGCTGAGTGTTCCCCCTGCTGTGGGTATTGTCTGGGCTGCAAGCTCCAAAGCCCAGAGAGCTGATGGATGCTGCCATGACCTTGTTTTGCCCTCAGCTGGCGATGAATCAGGCAGTCCCTCGCTGCTCTCTTTGCCCAACTGGACTTGAATCCTTCCCTGGGACTTGGAGACTGGGTCACGGCTCTGAGGTTGGCATGGCTCTTCCTCTGCGCCCAACACGTGAGGCCCGAGGGTCCCATGCCCACCTCAGCCTGCAGATCCCCCAGGCATCTGTCTCCTCTGTTGGAGCCCCAGGAAGCAGCGGGGAGTGGGGATGGGGCCCCATCCAGCTCTCTTTTTAAAAATTAAAATATATAAATAGGACTTGGGAAATGACTTTTTAAATTTGGAGGGTTAAGTTTGAAAAATTATTGCATTTCAACATTTCACTTCCATTATTTTTTTTTTTTCCCACAGCAGGATTCCAGGACACATTTACGACCATCATAATTGTGAGTTAGAGATCTCCCAGGCCAAGTGAAATGAAATTACGAGAAACTGAAATCTGTTTTAATTGGAGCATTTATGGAAAAAAGAAATCAGGCTGGCTGCTTTTTTTCCTCTCTGTGACTCTCCGGCTCACAGATGTACCTGTGTCCAGAAACCAGGGCTGGGGAGACTGGGGCCAAGACAGAGTGGGGAGGAAAGGCGAGAGAATGAGGTAGGTGTGTCAGGAAGGAGTCATTTTCTTAGCTGAAAAAAAAAATGGAGGTACAGTCGCCGGAGTTCCGCCTCAGTGACCATGAAACCGAGTCGGCAAAAGCTGAAGGACCCGGCTCCTGAAAGCCTCATCAGGGCTTGTCATCGCTCTAATGAATATCATTTAAATTGCTTTGTATATTGGTGGAGTTTGGATGTCGATTTAATTTGTGCATGTGTTTGAGTTCTTCTGCTTGGCTAGGCTAACAGAGAAGCAGCCGCTTAATGAAAACTGAGTTGGTGACAGCATGATGCGCTCCAACCCAGTCCAATGGGTTTGAAGGTCTGCAGTGACAGGCTTCACACAGAAGCCGCTCAGGCTGAGGGATGAGAAAGCAGGCTTTCCCGCAGCACGGGGACCTAGCGGGCGACTTGGGCTGGCCTGGTTGTGCTGGGCTTGCACACACAGTCTGTGTGTGGCTCGGCCCCTCCTCAGCCCAGGGGACTCCAGCTCCAGGCGCAAGAGACCGTGCCAGTGGAATCGGGGTCCTGGGGCGTCCCTCCTTCCTGCGGTCAAACAGTGCCTTGATGAAATTGCTGGGAGGGGTAGTGGTAAGGGGAGAGTTGGAGCCCACCTCTCAAGTGAGGGAGGTGGCCTGAGGCCCCCAGCTGAGATGGTAAGAGGGCATCCTTATGGACTTCTACCCCCAAAGCAAAGGCCTTCTCCCACTCTGAGGCATCATCCTGTCCATGTGTGGAGAAACTCAGCTCTCTCAAGATGCCATTTTCTTCTTGCTTCTTCCCATGCATCCTGGGAGAGAGGCTGACTGGGATTCCTTCAGGGACCATCTGTGGATGAGACCCAGGGCGGGCACCGTGTCCTGCCCTGGCCCTCAGTTGCTATCAGGAAGGTCAGCCAGACTTCTGTTTATACAAGCATTAGAAACACAGGCGAGCACAAACCCGTTGGTCTGCCGAGCCCACACGCAATCCTCCACTCCAAAAGGGCCACGGGTCTGGGAGGGGTTTGACATGAGGCCCTAGGGTCTCACTCAGAGACTGAGTCTTGGCTTGAGCGTCATTGTGATTATTCCAATATAAGTGAAATAAAATGAAATGTTTCCCCTGGAGATACTGATCCAGTGGGTAGGCCCAGGCCTGAAAGGTGGGCCAGGGTGGGGGCAAAAGAGCATACTCCAAGGGCACCATGAAACCGAGTCGGCTTCCTGAAAGCCTCATCAGGGCTTGTCATCGCTCTAATGAATATCATTTAAATTGCTTTGTATATTGGTGGAGTTTGGATGTCGATTTAATTTGTGCATGTGTTTGAGTTCTTCTGCTTGGCTAGGCTAACAGAGAAGCAGCCGCTTAATGAAAACTGAGTTGGTGACAGCATGATGCGCTCCAACCCAGTCCAATGGGTTTGAAGGTCTGCAGTGACAGGCTTCACACAGAAGCCGCTCAGGCTGAGGGATGAGAAAGCAGGCTTTCCCGCAGCACGGGGACCTAGCGGGCGACTTGGGCTGGCCTGGTTGTGCTGGGCTTGCACACACAGTCTGTGTGTGGCTCGGCCCCTCCTCAGCCCAGGGGACTCCAGCTCCAGGCGCAAGAGACCGTGCCAGTGGAATCGGGGTCCTGGGGCGTCCCTCCTTCCTGCGGTCAAACAGTGCCTTGATGAAATTGCTGGGAGGGGTAGTGGTAAGGGGAGAGTTGGAGCCCACCTCTCAAGTGAGGGAGGTGGCCTGAGGCCCCCAGCTGAGATGGTAAGAGGGCATCCTTATGGACTTCTACCCCCAAAGCAAAGGCCTTCTCCCACTCTGAGGCATCATCCTGTCCATGTGTGGAGAAACTCAGCTCTCTCAAGATGCCATTTTCTTCTTGCTTCTTCCCATGCATCCTGGGAGAGAGGCTGACTGGGATTCCTTCAGGGACCATCTGTGGATGAGACCCAGGGCGGGCACCGTGTCCTGCCCTGGCCCTCAGTTGCTATCAGGAAGGTCAGCCAGACTTCTGTTTATACAAGCATTAGAAACACAGGCGAGCACAAACCCGTTGGTCTGCCGAGCCCACACGCAATCCTCCACTCCAAAAGGGCCACGGGTCTGGGAGGGGTTTGACATGAGGCCCTAGGGTCTCACTCAGAGACTGAGTCTTGGCTTGAGCGTCATTGTGATTATTCCAATATAAGTGAAATAAAATGAAATGTTTCCCCTGGAGATACTGATCCAGTGGGTAGGCCCAGGCCTGAAAGGTGGGCCAGGGTGGGGGCAAAAGAGCATACTCCAAGGGCCCCCTTTCCTGCCTTCTTTATGCTTCTCTAACCACTGAACTTCACAATGGTTTCCCCAACTTCTCATTATTGCCTTTTCAAAGACTGTTGATATTCGTATTATCAACAAAGTAGCATAAAGTGAAGTGAAGTCGCTCAGTCGTGTCCATCTGTTTGTGACCCATGGATGAGCGATGGAATTCTCCAGGCAACGAAACTGGAGTGAGTAACTGTTCCCTTCTGCAGAGGATTTTCCCAAACCAGGGATAAAACCTCAGTTTCCCGCATTGCAGGCGAATCCTTTACCATTTGAGCCACCAGGAAAGCCCAAGAATCCTGCAGTGGGTAGCCTGTCCCTTCTCCAGGGGACATGGTTTTGTCTTGAGGGAAGTTCTAAGAAGTTTCTGTGAGCCTGAGATATGAGGTGGGGGCACTGGCAAGGTCTCCTTGGAACTGGTACACGTCCTATCTCAGGGGGCTGGACCCTGAGACCAGAGCACCCCCACCCCCACCCTGTACACGGCACCCAGAAGGAAGAAATAATGCCTGCAGCCCATCCTGAGCTTTCCTGGCCTCTAATGAGTTTGGAGTCAAGCTGGAGAAAGGAGACAAAACAATAGTGACAAATAAATGACAGGGTCCAGTGATGAATAAGATGGGGCAGAAAACAAAGAGTAAGATTCCGAGTCTCAGTCTCTAGAATTCAAAGTGCCCTGGCTGGGAGCCAGTCTTTAGACTAGACGGGCCTGGCTGGACCTTGAGGGATGGATAAGATGTGAACTTGCAGGGAGGGGCGGGCCTCTCCTAGTAAGAAACCACAGAAAGGCGAGTCTCTCAGCTGCCTTCTGACTGTGCCTCTAGATGGCAGGACGGAAGACTGAGCTCTCGTGTCCTAAGAAGCCTCTCTGAATCTTCTAAAACAAACTATTGCTGCAACAATTGCAATAACAGGTGTTTTAAAATTCTATTCCACCTGGAGGACTTTCCAGGATTTTCTACTGTAGCTTCTTGACTATTTAGAGTTCCTGGCCCCTTGCTCAAAAGTTTGTACACCTGCTTAATCCCTGGGGTCGTGGGCTCTTGGAGGTCTCCTCCCAGGCCTTGGAGGTGGGTCACAGTTAGTGTAAGCTATTCTGCTGCCTTCTAGAACTTGGCATCCATGGGGTACGGATTCTTTTCCAGGTTCAGGGGTTCAGGGGTGCTTATCAGGATGCTGTCGGCAGGGATTGGCTCCAGATCTTAAGCAAAGAAAGGAAATTTGGATCACATAACTGACAGCTGGGCAGAGTGGCTTCAGCACCCTTAAAAGGCTGGATGAGCGATGGAATTCTCCAGGCAACGAAACTGGAGTGAGTAACCTTCTGCAGAGGATTTTCCCAAACCAGGATAAACCTCAGTTTCCGCATTGCAGGCGAATCCTTTACCATTTGAGCCACCAGGAAAGCCCAAGAATCCTGCAGTGGGTAGCCTGTCCCTTCTCCAGGGGACATGGTTTTGTCTTGAGGGAAGTTCTAAGAAGTTTCTGTGAGCCTGAGATATGAGGTGGGGGCACTGGCAAGGTCTCCTTGGAACTGGTACACGTCCTATCTCAGGGGGCTGGACCCTGAGACCAGAGCACCCCCACCCCCACCCTGTACACGGCACCCAGAAGGAAGAAATAATGCCTGCAGCCCATCCTGAGCTTTCCTGGCCTCTAATGAGTTTGGAGTCAAGCTGGAGAAAGGAGACAAAACAATAGTGACAAATAAATGACAGGGTCCAGTGATGAATAAGATGGGGCAGAAAACAAAGAGTAAGATTCCGAGTCTCAGTCTCTAGAATTCAAAGTGCCCTGGCTGGGAGCCAGTCTTTAGACTAGACGGGCCTGGCTGGACCTTGAGGGATGGATAAGATGTGAACTTGCAGGGAGGGGCGGGCCTCTCCTAGTAAGAAACCACAGAAAGGCGAGTCTCTCAGCTGCCTTCTGACTGTGCCTCTAGATGGCAGGACGGAAGACTGAGCTCTCGTGTCCTAAGAAGCCTCTCTGAATCTTCTAAAACAAACTATTGCTGCAACAATTGCAATAACAGGTGTTTTAAAATTCTATTCCACCTGGAGGACTTTCCAGGATTTTCTACTGTAGCTTCTTGACTATTTAGAGTTCCTGGCCCCTTGCTCAAAAGTTTGTACACCTGCTTAATCCCTGGGGTCGTGGGCTCTTGGAGGTCTCCTCCCAGGCCTTGGAGGTGGGTCACAGTTAGTGTAAGCTATTCTGCTGCCTTCTAGAACTTGGCATCCATGGGGTACGGATTCTTTTCCAGGTTCAGGGGTTCAGGGGTGCTTATCAGGATGCTGTCGGCAGGGATTGGCTCCAGATCTTAAGCAAAGAAAGGAAATTTGGATCACATAACTGACAGCTGGGCAGAGTGGCTTCAGCACCCTTAAAAGGAAACGCTTTGCATCCCAGGAGTGGGAGCCCAGGGCATTCTTGTACCAGCACTTGTGGTTCTGATCCGCAGTGGGTCAGACTCTTACCTCAATTTGCTTTCAGGCCCAAAAGCAGCAGAAATCTCTCTACCCCAGTGTCAAGTTCAGCTTGTACCCTTAGGGTTCACGTCTTAACTGCAGATGGCCCTGTTGACAGGTTAGAAGGTGTTCCTCTGTGAATCTTAGTAAAGTCAGCTTTGCCAGTGGGGTGATGAACCTCAGAGAACCTCTTAGATTCCTCAGGGAGTGGCTCTCTTCCTAGAACAAAGGATTTTAATTTTCTAGGGGGCAAAATAGATTGATCTTGATGAGAAACCAGGCTGTGGGGTTCCCAAGGGCCCCCAGGAGCAAGTCCTCCTGATGAAGGGTGTCTCCTCCTCCTGGGGCCAGAGGTGTCCTAGGGTGAATGCCACTGACCTCAGGAACCTCCTGGCCACTCTCTCCTTAGGGTACAGCTAGAGGCCCAGCACCCACCCAGAGGCCACCTGTCCTTTTGGTTGTTACTTCCTATCCCCTGAGATGGCTGCAGATCAGAATGTACTAGAGAGAGGAGCCTTCGTCCATTGGCCTCTCTGGCGTGTGAACTAACAGGGCCTGTTTATCTGGCCCACCTGGCCAGCGGTAGCCCTTGGATTGAATACCACCTGCAGAATGTTTGCTTTGGGCCATCCTGAAATGAACAACCCCCCCCTCCAAACCTCAACTTTAGCTCATTGCCAAATTTTGAAAATTAGAAGATTTCCTAGAGATTTCTGATATCTTGAAATGCCACAGCCCTAGATGACAGCAGGTGTGCGTCCATCTTAGGCTTCCAGGTTGGCCCTCATCCCTACTGCTCCCTGTCTGTCTTGTGGATGAGGCTCCTGCAGAAGTGGAAGGTGAGACAGGGATTTGGTGAGGATCTTCCCTTTGACAGGTGACCCCAAAAAGTTCAAATAGAAGCAGGGGGAGAGGGGAGACAGAAAGAGAATGGAAGTCAACTTCGGATGATCCAGGAGCAGGTTCCCATGGGGCCAGCAGGGAACTCCCGCCCATCCCTGTCTGAGCACTGCTTCCTGTACAGAGAAGAAGATGATCCCAGGGCCTGGGTGACCCAGGTGCTTGGAGCAGGGGGCCTTTGCCAGGTTCAGGGCTGGTGCTGGTGCAGGGGCACCACTAGGCATGGCAGTACCTGCCATCTGGCTGCATTAACTACACACCATCGCATCTCATCCCTATATTTCTTGTAGGCCTTTATTCAGGGTGGGCTGTTTGGTGCAATGAGAGAGTGACTTGACCAAGGTAACATCCACATCAGCTGCAGAGCTAATATGAGCAACCCCCTTTCCCTCTGTGTTTTTACCACCCTGTGCCTCTTACCCTGGGGGTGCTCGAATCCAGGATGCCTCACTCAGGAGTTTTCTTTTATGTCCTTATCTATCTCTTTATTTATTTGTGTCTTAATGACCCATCCGGCTCCAGAGGTAATGTAGGACTTCTTTCTAGCTCATTCATTGGCTCGTTGCTAGCCAAAAACCATAAGACTGGCTCAGAAGGCTGAGAAGCACGGCGAGCTGGGGAGACCCACAGGCACTGTGAGGCACAGGAACCTGGCATTTGGCTTACAGACTCCCACTTCCATTCCTCTCCTGGCGCCATACCAAAGGAGAGCATGCAGGAAAAGGCTCCACGCAAGAGCTCCACGTCCCTCTCACAGGACGTCCCGCCCTTGGCAGAGGGCATATCTTGCCCTGACCTCCAGAGTGGAGCCCCCTATCCCCAGTCAGGAAGGGAGGGCTCAGACAGTGCAACTGGCCTCCCTGCCTTGTTTGGCTCCTCAGGCTTGCTGCTGGTGGTGGACAAGGGGTCCAGGAGAGGAGGGCGTGATGAATGCCATGGAGCTTCTGTCACAGTTCCATGCAACTTTGCTCAGTCTCCGACAGCTCTGTCCTCAGACTCCACCCTCACTCCACCCCAGCCACTTCTTCGTGGGGGCACAGTTGTGTGCCCTGTGAAAATGCCCTGGCATCAAGTTAGCATCAGAGCACACACAGACCACCCTAGGATCAAGGTGGGTACAACTACCATGAGACTTGGGAAGTGAGCTTCCAGGTCCTGTGCCGCCAGAGCTGGAGGTGGGGTGGGCGCTGAGCCATGCCCGGGGTGAAGGGGCTGTGGATCTAAGACCCTGGCAGGAGCTGCCTCACGTCACCCTCAGCAGTGCCAGCCATCCAGCCTATTTCTGCTCACCCAAAACATCCCTGCCAGTGCTGCAATCAATTAGTCTAGAGGCATGGACAAAGGGGGTTACAGGAAATTAATTTCATGTGGGCGTCCTCTCCCGAGGCCCTGCTGGCAGCCAGCCTTCCCAACACCCACTTGTCCGCAGCCTGACTGCTCTGTCCATCAGCTCTTGTCCAAGTTAACTATTCATTTTATGTATTTTAATTTGGGCAGAACATTTATTTGGCTTAAATTTCCTTTTCAGGGGTTGGAATGTGCCTTCCACACACAGGCAGAGATGATCTGCTCGAATTTCGTCAGAAGGAGTTTAGTTTACAAAGATAGTAACTGAGCTATTAAAACCAACAACCCCTTTTAAAGCAAACAGACCATTAAAATATAGGAACAGTTTATGGCATAAATAAAATCGAGGATATAGATTATTTAAAGATAAGATTTTCAAGAAACAGGGATAAAAAAATTTAAATAATTTCTCCGTGATATTTTTTTTTTTACAAAGTGAACTTCAAAATGCAAATGCAAATTAAAAAAAAGCACTGAAAAACATTAAAACTCCATCTTACTAGTAAAGACAGGAAAAAGGCTTGCCTTTTTCCTCTAGATCTGTACATGATTTCTAAGGGGCAGGGTGGCGAAAACAACTTGAATTCATAAATGACAGAATTTACCCAGCTTATGAAGCCATACTGTGGCAAAAGAAGTGACATTTGCTTCTAGATCATTCTCTGGAGCCGACTGACAGATACAATAATTTCGTCCATTAGTCCGATCCATTGTCTTCCTTCGGCACAGAAGTACTGTACTGCGGAGCTAGATTTCCACGGCTATGCATATTTTAAGGGTTATTTGGCAACACGAGTAAAGCTAAAAGTAGCCTCTTAATCTAATTAATTGACATTTCTGAATCTTGCTTTCACAACAACACATGGTTTCATGTTCTGGGTTTTAGCACTTGTCAGGCTTTTTTGGAGAATGTTTTGGTCAGAATGACAAGATAATTTGTGACTGAGGCTCCAAGCTAGAGAAGTGTTTAAGGCTATAATGATTTATTATCATCACAGAATAACAAAATTTACAAAGTGTTTCATCAGAATTTTTGAAATCAGCCTATTTCTGCTCACCCAAAACATCCCTGCCAGTGCTGCAATCAATTAGTCTAGAGGCATGGACAAAGGGGGTTACAGGAAATTAATTTCATGTGGGCGTCCTCTCCCGAGGCCCTGCTGGCAGCCAGCCTTCCCAACACCCACTTGTCCGCAGCCTGACTGCTCTGTCCATCAGCTCTTGTCCAAGTTAACTATTCATTTTATGTATTTTAATTTGGGCAGAACATTTATTTGGCTTAAATTTCCTTTTCAGGGGTTGGAATGTGCCTTCCACACACAGGCAGAGATGATCTGCTCGAATTTCGTCAGAAGGAGTTTAGTTTACAAAGATAGTAACTGAGCTATTAAAACCAACAACCCCTTTTAAAGCAAACAGACCATTAAAATATAGGAACAGTTTATGGCATAAATAAAATCGAGGATATAGATTATTTAAAGATAAGATTTTCAAGAAACAGGGATAAAAAAATTTAAATAATTTCTCCGTGATATTTTTTTTTTTACAAAGTGAACTTCAAAATGCAAATGCAAATTAAAAAAAAAAAGCACTGAAAAACATTAAAACTCCATCTTACTAGTAAAGACAGGAAAAAGGCTTGCCTTTTTCCTCTAGATCTGTACATGATTTCTAAGGGGCAGGGTGGCGAAAACAACTTGAATTCATAAATGACAGAATTTACCCAGCTTATGAAGCCATACTGTGGCAAAAGAAGTGACATTTGCTTCTAGATCATTCTCTGGAGCCGACTGACAGATACAATAATTTCGTCCATTAGTCCGATCCATTGTCTTCCTTCGGCACAGAAGTACTGTACCGCGGAGCTAGATTTCCACGGCTATGCATATTTTAAGGGTTATTTGGCAACACGAGTAAAGCTAAAAGTAGCCTCTTAATCTAATTAATTGACATTTCTGAATCTTGCTTTCACAACAACACATGGTTTCATGTTCTGGGTTTTAGCACTTGTCAGGCTTTTTTGGAGAATGTTTTGGTCAGAATGACAAGATAATTTGTGACTGAGGCTCCAAGCTAGAGAAGTGTTTAAGGCTATAATGATTTATTATCATCACAGAATAACAAAATTTACAAAGTGTTTCATCAGAATTTTTGAAATCAGTTTGCCACCATAGGAGAAGCTCCGGGGTGGGGGGTGGGCGGGCTTGGGAGGCAGGGAGTGCTCAGACTGCATATACAAACTCAGCCATGACGGATGCGTTCAAACTTCTCTATTAAATTTATCTCCGCACGTGCCTTGAGAGAGAAACCCCAGAGCACTTTGGGAGGACAAGAGGCGATAGAACAGAGAGAAAAATCAGACTTCGTCCCCCGTTTTGTAAGCAGGAAACCCAAGTCCCCAACTCCACGCCTCACATATATGTGGCTACAGTCGACGATGAATTTCTACATTTTGGCAACGGTCAGAGTGAAAGTAGTCGTACTATCTATAGAAACTTTGAGATGGAGAACACTTGGAGTATGCTACTGAAAATGCAAGAAACACATTTTTGAAAGGATGAAATAATATCACTGAGTGACAGTAAATTAACATGCTGACATTTGCAGACTTTCAGAGCATTGCCATAAAAAGAAGTAATACAACATGACTAATTTGGACTTCTTCTTTCTTCCTTCCTAGGGAGAGGCAGCCCTGCCCCTCCAAGGCCACCCTGTAGGCTTTGTCTACCAGGCACTTCCTCCTCTCTCCCGGGAGGCATGTGTGACTCGAACACTCCCCGGCGCTCCGGCGTGGCCTCTTGGAGACTCTGGGAGAGAAGGCAGTGTGGACTTCTGTGAATGGAGGATGCTTTCCCAAATGACAGAAGAACGTTCCTCGGCTGGCAGGGGACACACACCCTGGCCGACTGCCCTAATCTCCTGGCTGTAGGGTGCCAGGGCTGGGAGAGTCCTTGAGTGCCCTTAAACACCCCTGCAGAGATGGGCAGACTGAGGCACAGCCAGGCTGTGGGTTCCCAGGTCACTTTGCTTGCCCGTGGACCACGTATCCAGCCTGGAACGTCCTCCCAGTGGAAGCAGGAATTCTCCCAGCCTCCCAGCGCTGGGAGGAATGGGAAAGAGACCTTGTGTGATTGGAGCCAACAGGGTGCTTGGCACAGGGAAGGTGCATAGTCAACTTTGCTCATTTAATGAAACATGATTCTCCAAATCTCCTTTGTGAGGGCCCTCCCACTCCACCTCTTCTTTCCTCAGAAGCCTGGCCTCCAGTGACAAGAGGCCATTCTCTCTGGAGCAGGATGCTCCTTTGTGCTAAGAGCTGTGCTCCCCAGGTGAGCACCTCTGCTCCACTGGATACAGGTGAGGAGTCTGCATCCCTTGCAGCCTAGCATGATGCCCAGGCCCTAGCAGATGCTCCACAAACATGTGTTCTCCCCCTTCCAATGAGAAAGAGGCTCCCTTTCCTCCTGGAAGCTGACTACCTGGAAACAAATTCGAGTTTTAGAAAACAGCTCACCAGGAAGCCTAGAGGGAAATCTTAGGGCCAGCGTAATAGCCAGAGTCCCTCAACACGGGCTGATAGGATGTAAGTGGGTGTTGAGGTTGAGCTGGAATCTTCCTGTGTAACCTGACTTCTGGATCCTGAATTCAGACCGGTCCATTGAGGATAAGCCATTCACCAGAGCTTTATGATGGGTCATCTCACTGCCTGCACTTGGACAGGACACCCAGGTCAAGAGGCGACCAGATGCGACAAGACAGGTGAGTGTGACAGTGACCCAGGCAGGGGCTCAGCCTGGGCAGAACAAGAGACAAACTTGGGCTGTCCGGGTCTTAGTATTCACCAAAAGTGCTAGCAGCAAGGAACAGAAGGCTACTGCAGGCGAGGGGCCGCAGGGGCTGGCCAAGGCAGAGCCTGCAGGTGGCAGATGTCTGAACTCTGAACAGTTAACCAGGGAAATCGACACAGAGCAGAGGATGTGCTGGGCTTTCCAGGTGGTGTGAGTAGAAAAGAACCCATATGCCCATGCAGAAGATGCAGGCGACCCAGGTTCAATCCCTGGGTCAGGAAGACCTCCTAGAGGAGGGCGTGGCAACCCACTCCAGTACTCTTGCCTGGAGAATCCCATGGACAGAGGAGCCAGGTGGGCTACAGTCCATACGCAAAGAGTCAGACATGACTGAAACGACTTAGTACGCAGACATGCAGAGGATGTGCTAAACATTCATACCTCTGATGCTGTCCTAATTATTAAAAGTCAAATGAGAAGAGTCCCCCTCCTCCCTGCAACCAGGATCCTGTCTGATCAGGGATATTTCAGCTGCACAAAAGATGTCATGGCCTTTCTTCTTCTCTCCAGAGCCTGAGACAGAACTCTAGTTTAGCCCCGGCTATCTGATGACTTGAGGGGGCCAGCAGGGTTGGGGCAGAGCGCCCACGGAGGCTCACAGAGAAGCCACAGTTCCCTTGCTCTGCCTAAATTCCCAGCTTCTCCAGCAAACACTGCCTGGTCCTGTCCTCAGCCAGCACCCCAAGTAGAGAGGCAAGGATTTCCGGAGAACCAGGTCTCCTTCTGAACAAAAGACAGAGTAGGCTCAGATGCCCGGGACAGGTGCTCTCTCCAGCCCAGGGGGTGTCCTCGGGGGTCCACCACCTGTCCCTCTGGACCCGAGGACCACACGTATCCAGCAGAGAGTGGCCATTTCCGGGCGTGTGGTGTGCTCTGGCCAGGCCTGCCTGGCTGGTCTGAGGATTTGTGAGCCTCGGGCTGCGTTGTGGGCAGAGACTGTTACGAGGTAACATAAGTTGAGAGTAACCTTTCAGCAGAACAGTTTGAGTTAAAATAAAGGGATTGAAAAAGAGTACAATGACCAAAAAAATCTATAAAAATGCAATTGCGCTAATATAATTTTATCACTTATTTAAAAATTTAGTCGACCCAAAAGACTACCAAGTGTGAAATTAAGGAACGGCTCCTCCACTTTTATGGAAATCACTCTTCCTCACTTGTCTAATAGCCTGATTTTGTCAGATCATTTATTTCCATGGTTTTAAAATGAGCTTGACAGACAGAATTTTATAACACCACTTTACTGCAAATAAGAACATCATTTTCGCTTATTAAAACTGAAGCTTAGAGAAAGCATTAAAATTAACAGTTCACTCTGCTTTAACCTTTTGAATACTGCCGTGACTTGACACCCAGCACCATGTGTAAGGAAGGCCTTGGGGCAGAGGGGCGGATGGAGGAGGTGGGACAGGGCACAGATCCCAGATCTGCAGGGACTCAGGGGGGATGCCCACCCAACCAGAAATGGCTGTGATGATGTCCCAAGGAATCCCCTGCCTGGGCTGAGCACTGGCTTAGGGGAACCCCAGCCCAAGCCCCTGGGGGAAACCAGAGGAGGCAAGGGGCCTGCTTTCCTCCTGGGAGACTAAATATTGAGGGCGAGACTCACAGAGTCTTCTCCCCTTTATTTAATAAACATTACTGGATCTTTCACGTGCAGGCACTGTTCTAGGTACTTGAAATAACACTTGACTTAGGCCAAGTCCCTGACCTTGGGGAGCTTGGTATGTCACTGCAGGAGACAGTCAGCAATCCAACAAGCCCATCAATGTGTATCGTCTGAGCTTGGCAAGGCGATACAGGCGACAGAGGAAACCAAAGCGGGGTCAGGGGCATCTAGTACATGTTTGCTGGCCTAAAGTCATCTTCCTCTGGCATGGGACCTTGGGTAGGGAGTTCCAAGGTGGCTGTCCTGCCCATGACGAGCGTTTGCGGTCCATTTCTGATGTCACGAGGGTAAGGCCTGGGGCGGGGGCTGTACATGTGCCTGAGAGCTTTGTCCAAAACCTCAGAAAGCCACGCTGCCCTCATGGCTGGTTCAAGTGCCCAGGAATTAACATCCCCCGGAGCAGTAACCAGCCAATAACGGATGGGAATGGGTGTGTGGATGTCCCAACTCCTCTTTCCTCAGAAGCACAAAGCTGAGATGTGTGTCCCCAGATCTTCAAGTGGGATTAAGCTCTGGGACCCATGTTGTTGGCTGCCTTCTTAATATCCCCTTGATGATGTGCATTCACTTCCCCAACCCCTCACCTGTCTTCCCTGTGCTTCCCAAGTCAGGCACTTGCCCTGAACCCTTGGCTCAGAGTCTGGGAAATCAAAGGCTCTTCCCAACCCATGGAAGGCTGGGAAATCTAGTTCAAGGCAAAGATTCAAGTCAGACAGCTGGACTGATGGCTTTTGCTTTCCCCCAAAGCCCCTGTAGAATGACCTAGGGAGCACTGCTTAGAATGCTCCACCCTACACACCCACTCCACCCCTCCTGCAGGCACCAACCAGATCCACCCAGGGGTAACCCCAGGCAGACTTGACCTATCGCACATTAGCAGCTCATTGGGCCACACCAATCAATGCTTGGGGTGGGGTCAGGTGGGGGATGCCCACCCAATGGCTGTGAGCCAAGGAATCCCTGCCTGGGCTGAGCACTGGCTTAGGGGAACCCCAGCCCAAGCCCCTGGGGGAAACCAGAGGAGGCAAGGGGCCTGCTTTCCTCCTGGGAGACTAAATATTGAGGGCGAGACTCACAGAGTCTTCTCCCCTTTATTTAATAAACATTACTGGATCTTTCACGTGCAGGCACTGTTCTAGGTACTTGAAATAACACTTGACTTAGGCCAAGTCCCTGACCTTGGGGAGCTTGGTATGTCACTGCAGGAGACAGTCAGCAATCCAACAAGCCCATCAATGTGTATCGTCTGAGCTTGGCAAGGCGATACAGGCGACAGAGGAAACCAAAGCGGGGTCAGGGGCATCTAGTACATGTTTGCTGGCCTAAAGTCATCTTCCTCTGGCATGGGACCTTGGGTAGGGAGTTCCAAGGTGGCTGTCCTGCCCATGACGAGCGTTTGCGGTCCATTTCTGATGTCACGAGGGTAAGGCCTGGGGCGGGGGCTGTACATGTGCCTGAGAGCTTTGTCCAAAACCTCAGAAAGCCACTCTGCCCTCATGGCTGGTTCAAGTGCCCAGGAATTAACATCCCCAGGAGCAGTAACCAGCCAATAACGGATGGGAATGGGTGTGTGGATGTCCCAACTCCTCTTTCCTCAGAAGCACAAAGCTGAGATGTGTGTCCCCAGATCTTCAAGTGGGATTAAGCTCTGGGACCCATGTTGTTGGCTGCCTTCTTAATATCCCCTTGATGATGTGCATTCACTTCCCCAACCCCTCACCTGTCTTCCCTGTGCTTCCCAAGTCAGGCACTTGCCCTGAACCCTTGGCTCAGAGTCTGGGAAATCAAAGGCTCTTCCCAACCCATGGAAGGCTGGGAAATCTAGTTCAAGGCAAAGATTCAAGTCAGACAGCTGGACTGATGGCTTTTGCTTTCCCCCAAAGCCCCTGTAGAATGACCTAGGGAGCACTGCTTAGAATGCTCCACCCTACACACCCACTCCACCCCTCCTGCAGGCACCAACCAGATCCACCCAGGGGTAACCCCAGGCAGACTTGACCTATCGCACATTAGCAGCTCATTGGGCCACACCAATCAATGCTTGGGGTGGGGTCAGGTGGGGCAAGCCTTCCTTTCCCAGGGTGGGTGGTCCTGAGACACGTTTCATGGGGTCCTCCAAAGATCCCATGGGATGGGGTCAACCTTTACCCATAGCATGACCAATTCGCTTATGCATCCTTTAACTACCTGTGCCTCTTTTTTTTTTTTTTTTTAAAGATTTATTTATTTATTTGGGGGGGGTAGAGAGAGAGGGGTACGGGTGGGCCACTTCTATTGGTCTTTCATTTATTCATTTTCATCCATCTTTGTTCTTTGGCCCGTGTGGGCCTCCCATCGCAGTGGCCTCTGTTGTCACAGAGCACCAGCTCTGGGCTCATGCGCTCCAGAGCTCCGGCTCGGTAATTGGACACATCGGTCCAGCCACTCTGCGGCATGTGGTATCTTCCCAAGCCAGGGATCGAACTGGCGCCCCTTGCACTGCAAGGCGGTGTCCTTACCCACTGGACCACCAGGGAAGTCCCCCTGTGCCTCTTCTGCACCCCTATCCCTTATGAACGTTCCCCGATCAGCTACTCATGACTTAGTCCCAGCTCTGCCTTCACAGGAACCCGGCTAAGGCACCAAAGCAGGTGAGCACTGCTCAGTGCACTCTGGCTGGGTTTGCCTGCCCAGCTGCGTCTGCACTCAGCTTTCTTACCTGTGGTCCTCCCTGCCCCCACCTAGAGCTCCTTTCTCCTCTGTCCCATCACCCACAACAGGCTGTGCCTTTCCACACGATGTTTCCTGCTCACACCATTTCCTCTGCTCACAAGGGCTTTCCTGCCTGAGGGCAGGTTCGCCTGTGGAGCTCTCCTAGAGGACACTTCCTGAAGCCTCCGCCCACACTCCCCATCAAAGGCTGTGCTAGATGCCATGAGTAGGGCAACAGTCCGGAGGGCATGCCCGGGGTTAAACCAGCACCTCAGGACTGTCATATGGCCGTGATGGCAGATGGGCAGTGCAGTGACCATGTGTCAGAGAAGGCTCTGTCCCCTAGGTGCCGTCACTTCCTCTGCATAGAGGGCTGTCTCTGTCTTAGAGAACTTCTCTGTGCCTGGCACATAATGGATAATCAAGAAATGATGAATGGATGGAAAATGAAGGAATGTGTAGTCAAAACAAAACAACACAATGAGAAGGCTTGGTACCTGTGCACTGTGTCTGCCGCGACATCAGAGCGTCTCTGCCTCACAGCCCCCAGGGCGCCCCCAGGCTCGCTCTCTCACTGCCGAGGCCCCCTGGGCAAACATCTGTCAGAACTCGTGTTGCAATCTGCTTACAGGTGAGCCTCTCCCCACGCGCGGGAGCCGCTGGGGGCTGCGCCTTTCTCTCTGGCACCTGGCACAGGGCCTGCCAGAGAGGTGGTGTGGCCAGGTGGGCGGTATGTCTGCAGAAGCCTGTGTGGATGCACCCAGCTGTAAAGCGAGGCTTCGCCGTGCAGGAGGACCTGAGATCAGGGCCCTGGGTGAGGCCCTGTACATTCATAGCTGCGTTCCACCTCGCAGCCATCCTATGGGGTGGGAGCCACATTGTAAACTTATCCCACAGAAAGGGAAAGAAACAGCCTTGAGATGACTCACCGTGGGACCAAGGCCACAGGCCAGTGCTGGTGGAGAACGGCCTCACACTTAGGTCTAATAGTAAAGTTGCTCAGTCATGTCTGACGCTCTGCGACCCACACATGAGCCACGGAATCCTCCAGGCAAGAATATTAGAGTAGGTAGACTTTCCCTTCTCCAGGGGATCTTCCCAACCCAGGGATCAAACCCGGGTATCCCACATTGCAGGCAGATTCTTTACCATCTAAGCCACCAGGGAAATCCCACACACTCGGGTCTGGGTGCTCCTAAATCTGGAGCTGCTACTGGGCTCTCCTCTCAGAGCTCTCTCCACTCCATCCCCTGCCTTGACTGGCCCATCACTCCTGCCCAAGACAGTCCCCTCTCCCATGACATAGG
Source organism: Tragulus kanchil (assembly GCA_022376925.1). NCBI lineage: Eukaryota > Metazoa > Chordata > Mammalia > Artiodactyla > Tragulidae > Tragulus > Tragulus kanchil. The sequence continues at coordinate 111,798,126 of JAIOJX010000031.1, read as the reverse complement.
TCCAGTCTGGGCTTCTTCCTAGGAGGGATGGCCTGACGCATCTCCCAACAGCAGCCTGGGCCGATGCCGGCACAGAACTGGGCTTTGCGTCTCTCAGGTGCTAAGACTGGTCCCTTCGGATGTAGTAATATGATCCAGGATGCTTAGAGAACTTCTCTGTGCCTGGCACATAATGGATAATCAAGAAATGATGAATGGATGGAAAATGAAGGAATGTGTAGTCAAAACAAAACAACACAATGAGAAGGCTTGGTACCTGTGCACTGTGTCTGCCGCGACATCAGAGCGTCTCTGCCTCACAGCCCCCAGGGCGCCCCCAGGCTCGCTCTCTCACTGCCGAGGCCCCCTGGGCAAACATCTGTCAGAACTCGTGTTGCAATCTGCTTACAGGTGAGCCTCTCCCCACGCGCGGGAGCCGCTGGGGGCTGCGCCTTTCTCTCTGGCACCTGGCACAGGGCCTGCCAGAGAGGTGGTGTGGCCAGGTGGGCGGTATGTCTGCAGAAGCCTGTGTGGATGCACCCAGCTGTAAAGCGAGGCTTCGCCGTGCAGGAGGACCTGAGATCAGGGCCCTGGGTGAGGCCCTGTACATTCATAGCTGCGTTCCACCTCGCAGCCATCCTATGGGGTGGGAGCCACATTGTAAACTTATCCCACAGAAAGGGAAAGAAACAGCCTTGAGATGACTCACCGTGGGACCAAGGCCACAGGCCAGTGCTGGTGGAGAACGGCCTCACACTTAGGTCTAATAGTAAAGTTGCTCAGTCATGTCTGACGCTCTGCGACCCACACATGAGCCACGGAATCCTCCAGGCAAGAATATTAGAGTAGGTAGACTTTCCCTTCTCCAGGGGATCTTCCCAACCCAGGGATCAAACCCGGGTATCCCACATTGCAGGCAGATTCTTTACCATCTAAGCCACCAGGGAAATCCCACACACTCGGGTCTGGGTGCTCCTAAATCTGGAGCTGCTACTGGGCTCTCCTCTCAGAGCTCTCTCCACTCCATCCCCTGCCTTGACTGGCCCATCACTCCTGCCCAAGACAGTCCCCTCTCCCATGACATAGGTCCAGTCTGGGCTTCTTCCTAGGAGGGATGGCCTGACGCATCTCCCAACAGCAGCCTGGGCCGATGCCGGCACAGAACTGGGCTTTGCGTCTCTCAGGTGCTAAGACTGGTCCCTTCGGATGTAGTAATATGATCCAGGATGCTTCAGGAGAAGGAGTTTCTTATTCACTGCAGGGAAGGACATAGAATTTCCCCGAGTCCCCCTCTGCCGCCACCATCCTTATTGGAGGGCGAGACACCACCTAGGATGCCCAGGAGCTCTGCAGTGACCATGACACCCAAACCATACACTTCCAGGAGGGGAGCAGCCATGGTGACAGGTGGCAGTCCTGGGGGACTGGAGTGGGAGGTGGGGCCGTCAACCCCGTGGCCCAGCTGAGCTGCAGAGAAAGGGCATGGCACTCCAGGGTGATGGGGGCAGTGTGGCAATGGTGACTTGGATACAGACCCGGTGTGATTCTGAAGGAGACACAAGCCCCCCCAGGCATCAACAAGGTCATCCTGGGGACAACGCATTCCTGGAACCTGGTGAGAGATGAGCAGGGCTGGGAGCGTCTGGAGAACCCAAGGCTGCCCCATCCAGGCTACAGCAGCAGGGGTGGTCCATGGGGACAGAGTGAGCAGAGCAGCGTGGTCAGCAGGCAGCAGAGCATTTGGTCCCCCCGGTCCTGGGGCCAGCCTTTGACTAGACCTAGGGGGTCCTTACCCTGGATCTGTGCTGTTTGGATTAACCACCCCCTGCTGTGGAGTGTCCAGAGTCGAGGGGAGCTCAGAAAGCTCTGGCACTTTCGGTCGGCCTCTCCACTCACTGAGGACAGGAAATTTCTTCCTTCAATTCCCCACCTTCTGGTCCCTGGAGTGCTAGCAAAACAGGGAACCCAGCAGCAGATTCTTTTTTTTTTTTTAAGTTTTTTTCTTTTTTCCCCATAGTGCCACTTTTATTTATATTTATTTTTATCAATCTTTTAAATTCTTTGGCCTGTGTGGGCCTCCCATTGCAGTGGTCTTTCTCACCGCAGAGCACTGACTCTGGGCGCATGCCCTCCAGAGCACTGGCTCATAATTGGACACACCGGTCCAGCTGCTCCGCAGCACATGGAATCCTTTCGGGCCAGAGATCGAACTGGTGCCCCCTGCACTGCTAGGTGGACTTTTCACCCATCAGACCACCGAGGAAGCCCCAGGATAAGATTCTTGATGGCCTTTCCTTCCCGAGGGCCCCAGACCCTGCCCATTCCAGAGTTAGGAGGAAGTGGACTGACACCTGTTTCCTCCTCTTGATAATGACTTCTCACTCCCTCCTGCTGAGACACCAGCCTGCTCCCACCTGATCCAGGTGTGGCCTACGTGACTGCTGACTTTCAGGTGGCAGTCCTGGGGACTGGAGTGGGAGGTGGGGCGTCAACCCCGTGGCCCAGCTGAGCTGCAGAGAAAGGGCATGGCACTCCAGGGTGATGGGGGCAGTGTGGCAATGGTGACTTGGATACAGACCCGGTGTGATTCTGAAGGAGACACAAGCCCCCCCAGGCATCAACAAGGTCATCCTGGGGACAACGCATTCCTGGAACCTGGTGAGAGATGAGCAGGGCTGGGAGCGTCTGGAGAACCCAAGGCTGCCCCATCCAGGCTACAGCAGCAGGGGTGGTCCATGGGGACAGAGTGAGCAGAGCAGCGTGGTCAGCAGGCAGCAGAGCATTTGGTCCCCCCGGTCCTGGGGCCAGCCTTTGACTAGACCTAGGGGGTCCTTACCCTGGATCTGTGCTGTTTGGATTAACCACCCCCTGCTGTGGAGTGTCCAGAGTCGAGGGGAGCTCAGAAAGCTCTGGCACTTTCGGTCGGCCTCTCCACTCACTGAGGACAGGAAATTTCTTCCTTCAATTCCCCACCTTCTGGTCCCTGGAGTGCTAGCAAAACAGGGAACCCAGCAGCAGATTCTTTTTTTTTTTTTAAGTTTTTTTCTTTTTTCCCCATAGTGCCACTTTTATTTATATTTATTTTTATCAATCTTTTAAATTCTTTGGCCTGTGTGGGCCTCCCATTGCAGTGGTCTTTCTCACCGCAGAGCACTGACTCTGGGCGCATGCCCTCCAGAGCACTGGCTCATAATTGGACACACCGGTCCAGCTGCTCCGCAGCACATGGAATCCTTTCGGGCCAGAGATCGAACTGGTGCCCCCTGCACTGCTAGGTGGACTTTTCACCCATCAGACCACCGAGGAAGCCCCAGGATAAGATTCTTGATGGCCTTTCCTTCCCGAGGGCCCCAGACCCTGCCCATTCCAGAGTTAGGAGGAAGTGGACTGACACCTGTTTCCTCCTCTTGATAATGACTTCTCACTCCCTCCTGCTGAGACACCAGCCTGCTCCCACCTGATCCAGGTGTGGCCTACGTGACTGCTGACTTTCAGATCCCAGAGTCCTTCCTGGTGGACTTGAATTTAGTGGGGTCTCTGGCTCTGAGGCTGCCCTCTGGTTCCTGGAGAGGGTGGGGGAGTAGGGAGTCAGTGGGTTCACTGTGACTTTTGACGCCCAGCCTCCCCTTTTGTTGGCCTGGGAAGTGAACCCAAACCTTTGACTATAGTTACCCAGAACAGGTCAGAGCCCAGGTGAGTCACACAGCAGCTGTAGGGCAAGAATGAGAGCTTGAACTCCATCCATCCAAAATGTGGGGGAGCAGAGATCACTAGCCTTATTGAATGGGATCCATTTACAAGTGCCAGAGCTCAGAAATGAGTCCATTGTGAACGCACAAAGCCTCCGAAATATGAAAGCCAGTCCTCATCTGCTTCTCAGAGGGAGCGAGTCCCAGCGTGTTTGGTTTCCACCCCGGGGATCTGATCCGTGCAGGGTCCTGCCAGGCCGGCAGCCCCGCTGGGGCTCGGTTCCCAGCGTCTCACCATTTCACTGCACCTGTGCAGCATAGCTTCGTGGTGATTCATTCCCGCCTCCTCCTTGGCCTGGCTGTGCCCCGGACCCGAAAGGGAGCGGCCCTGGGCACCCGGCCCACACTGGGCATCCCCGAGCAGGCATGTCCTCAAAGCCCTCCCTTTGCTCTCTTGCAAGTGGGGATCTGGGGATACTGAGGCCAGTTGGGGCTTGTTGGTGGGTCTCCGGAGCCCACTGGTCGGCAGGGTCTTTCTCTCTCCCAGTCACAACCCCACTAGGTGTCCAGGACTGGATTGGCTACGTGCCCATACCCTGGCAACCAAATTAGCATGAGAGCCCGTTGGTCCTGCAGGTGGGGGGCTTGGAGGGGAGATCAGAGAGGGCAGGGGCTCCCTCTGCTTCAGTCATAAACTGCTGTCTTCTGAGCCTCCAGGTCCAGCAGCTGAACTCAGATTTGTCTGCAGATCTGGGTAACGGGATGTACTTCATGTGGTGATTGCAGTGTAGGCTCCATTGTCACCCTTGTTGGGAAATGTCCACACATTTCAGAAACAGAAACGCAACACTCTGCCTGTCTAGCTCTTCCCTGAAGGGACAGGTGGGACTGTCTTCAGGCATGTTCCACCTGCGTGTGGATGTAGAAGTTCAGTGTCTCTCTGAGCCCGTATGCACACCGTGGAATGTGCCCTCACACACATGGAAACTGGATGGTTATTTTTTTTTAATTACAAAAACATGATCATCTCGCACATACTGTTGATGACTTGCCCCTCTTGGGAAGAGGGACTGTGAGCCCTGCTAAGGAGAAGAGTTTGGGACAACGTTAGACGCCCAAGTATTCCTCCATCAAGGACATTGTAGCCTTTTTCCTTCTCCTTGTCTTTTTCTTTGTTTTCCTTGTCTCCTTCTCTCTCTCTGCCTCCCTCTCTCTGTCTCTGCTTCTCTCTGTCTCTCTCTTTCCCCCTCCTCCTGCCATTACAATTAGCTCTGCAGGTAACATCTTTGAATGCTTATCTCTGCGTTCGATTGCTATGTAGTCCCTTAACAGGAGCTGAGCTACAAAACAAAGGGATGAACGGTAAAGTTTGACACCCTGTTTGGTCACCCTCCAAAGAGTCCATGTGTGTTTTACAAACCTGAGCTATTGCATCTAACAGCTTACATTGCCAGTAGGATGGAGGCAACCCACAAGTGATATCTCAGTGCCTTGAATGACTGTGATCGTCCCCTGTCCACCTGTGGGGGACACACCCTGGGTACATCTGTAATGTCGTCACATTGATATGCATATATTATTTAGGGGCTGTTTTTGTTAAACTAAAGAAGTGAACATTTAAACTGTGTGATGACTCAAAGATCTGTATACTATAAATCTCTATACAGGTCCCTATGTCTTTACCTAAAGATTTTGTATGTGGTAGGGAAAATTTAAAGATACCTTGTTCTGGCCAGGACTGGATTGGCTACGTGCCCATACCCTGGCAACCAAATTAGCATGAACCGTGCTGCAGGTGGGGGCTTGAGGGAGATCAGAGAGGCAGGGCTCCCTCTGCTTCAGTCATAAACTGCTGTCTTCTGAGCCTCCAGGTCCAGCAGCTGAACTCAGATTTGTCTGCAGATCTGGGTAACGGGATGTACTTCATGTGGTGATTGCAGTGTAGGCTCCATTGTCACCCTTGTTGGGAAATGTCCACACATTTCAGAAACAGAAACGCAACACTCTGCCTGTCTAGCTCTTCCCTGAAGGGACAGGTGGGACTGTCTTCAGGCATGTTCCACCTGCGTGTGGATGTAGAAGTTCAGTGTCTCTCTGAGCCCGTATGCACACCGTGGAATGTGCCCTCACACACATGGAAACTGGATGGTTATTTTTTTTTAATTACAAAAACATGATCATCTCGCACATACTGTTGATGACTTGCCCCTCTTGGGAAGAGGGACTGTGAGCCCTGCTAAGGAGAAGAGTTTGGGACAACATTAGACGCCCAAGTATTCCTCCATCAAGGACATTGTAGCCTTTTTCCTTCTCCTTGTCTTTTTCTTTGTTTTCCTTGTCTCCTTCTCTCTCTCTGCCTCCCTCTCTCTGTCTCTGCTTCTCTCTGTCTCTCTCTTTCCCCCTCCTCCTGCCATTACAATTAGCTCTGCAGGTAACATCTTTGAATGCTTATCTCTGCGTTCGATTGCTATGTAGTCCCTTAACAGGAGCTGAGCTACAAAACAAAGGGATGAACGGTAAAGTTTGACACCCTGTTTGGTCACCCTCCAAAGAGTCCATGTGTGTTTTACAAACCTGAGCTATTGCATCTAACAGCTTACATTGCCAGTAGGATGGAGGCAACCCACAAGTGATATCTCAGTGCCTTGAATGACTGTGATCGTCCCCTGTCCACCTGTGGGGGACACACCCTGGGTACATCTGTAATGTCGTCACATTGATATGCATATATTATTTAGGGGCTGTTTTTGTTAAACTAAAGAAGTGAACATTTAAACTGTGTGATGACTCAAAGATCTGTATACTATAAATCTCTATACAGGTCCCTATGTCTTTACCTAAAGATTTTGTATGTGTAGGGAAAAATTATGATACATATAGTTTGTATTTTTAAACATTTCCCTAACATGCATTACCTTGTTGAATCCCATCATGATCTTTTGGGACCGATACAACTATTGTAGTGAAGTGAAAGTCACTCAGTCATGTCCAACTCTCTGCGACCCATGGACGAGCCATGGAATTCTCCAGGCAGGAACATTGGAGTGGGTAGTCTTTCCCTTCTCCAGGGAATCTTCCCAGCCCAGGGATCAAGCCCAGGTCTCCCTTATTGCAGGTGGATTCTTTACCGTCTGAGCCACCAGGGAAGCCCGATACAAGTATTACTCATGCTTTATAGATGAAGACATAGTAGTGTATGGAATGGTGACCCCCAAAGATATGACCATAACCAACCCCTGGAAGCTGCAAATCTTACTTGACTTGGAAAAAGAGAGTCTTTACAGATACAAGTAAGCTGAGAGTCTTGAGACAAAGACAGCATCCCAGGTTATCCAAAGTGCCCAAACTCCATTGAAAAGTGTCTTGGGGAGATGACACAGAGAGAAGAAGTCCGGGGGAAAAGGCAGAGGCAGAGAATGTAGCCATGTGGCCACCAGCCCAGAAACGCCAGCAGCCATCAGAAACTGAAAGAGGCAAGAACCAGATGTCCCCCTAGAGTGCCCCAGGGAAGCCTTTCCTTCAGACACTTTGCCTCCTCACTTCTAGTCTTTGGAATGGTGAGTCAGTGTATGTCTGTTGTTTTAAGGCATTAAGTTTGTGCAAATTGATTATAGAAGCCCTAGGAAATGAACGCAGACCCTGAGGCTTTGTGGGATCCACTGGCTAGGGCTCTGCCATGAGTCCAGCTGCCTGGGGTGTTTAGGGAGGTGGAAGGATAGGCATGAAGCTCGAGGCCTGGGAAAGCTGGCCATGCTCCGTGTGTCCTCTGGGGCCCCTGTGGGCTAGGGCCCTCTCTGGGTGGAGCTCTGGTGAGAAGCGTGTGAGTAGAGACGGGCTCCAGGACCAGCTCTGCAGTGGACAGGGTGGTACGGTGGGAGGATGGCTCCAGAAGATTCTAGAGCCTGAGAAGCCTGTGTTCTGGGCCCTGCTTCTGTGGCCAGCCCCTCCCCATCTGCCAGGACGGGCTCTTTCTCCATCCACCCGGGCAGCTATGGCTTCTGGTGGTCTTGGCCTGGGAACCCCAGATGAACTGGAGGTGCTCGCTGAGGGGTGCAGAGGCCACAGCACCCCCGTCGGGGGTGGAAGGAGGACAGCACTGTCAGGCTGAATGAGGAGCAGCTTTGGAATCAGAAAGACCACTTCTGCTGCTTCCCAGGGAATTCTTCGGCCTTCGAGTCTCAACTTGCTTTTTGTGAAATGAGTCTAACAATAAGGGACCATAAATGAAGTAGCATTAAACATCAACCCACTGCTGATTGCCTCCCCCTCCATCCCTCACAGCCCCAAGAGCTAGTGGCCTTGCCTCTTCCTGTTTTATGCATGGAGAAGCTGCGATACAGAGATGTTAACTTGCCAAGGTCAAGAGCTAGCAATAGGACCAAGCAGTACTTGGACCCAGGCCATTAACTCTCGAGGCCATGCTCTTACCGCACCCAAGGTCCTTGTGAGAAGTTAAGAAGAGAACATTCCAAAGAGTCCAGCGCAATGGGCTCTGGCACAAAACAATATCACTGACCCTAACGCCTTCTGCTTCGGTCACCTCGTGAAGATGTCCTGATCCTCAGCTCAGGTAGGGTCTTCTCCATGGAGCCGGAGCAGGGCTTCCACCTTGTCCGCCTCATGTGTGTGTGGGTCACACGAGTCAACGTGTCCTGGTTGCATCTACCCCATCCACCTACTTGATCTCCCTTGGCCTCACACACACCAGTGGTGTTGCTTGTGGCCAGGAGGATGGGCCCACAGGTGAGGACCATGTAAACCCTGGAAGTGGGCTTGGGTCCGTCCAGCAAGGAATCCAGGGTCCCAGGGCCAGGAAGCTGCTTCAAAATGGAGAGGACGCAGGCTCTGGAGTGTGTCTTTGGTATCCTGACTGCTTACCCTGTGATGAGGATCAGAGGAAGTGTCCTGTAAACAACAGACTCAGGGAAAGGGTCCCATTGGTCTGAACATGTACTGTGCCCAGAGCCTCCATTTCTTCAGGGATCCTGAAGGCAAGAGAGGTCTACAGGTACCACCCTGGCTCCATTTCTTCTCAGCCCTCCAGAACCTTCTATTACATTTGGTGGCAGAACAGATCCTGTGGGCAACCGCCTAGTGGAGGGAAAGGGCCGCTTCTTCCTGTGGTCAGACACTGCACCTGGAGCAGCCCAGGGAGCAGGAGCTCAGCTGTTCCCCCGACAGGCCAGCCCACTCTGTGGACAACAGCAACTGCTGCCCTTTCCTGAGCACCTGCTAGGTGCCAGGCTTCATCTGTAATCCCGCTGCTGACAAGGGATGTGATTTTTTGTTCCCATTTCACAGATGAGATGACAGTGCCATCCAGCTTCCGCAAATGAGCTCGTGTCTGATGTGTCTCTTGCAGAGACTGTGATTCAAAAGCCTGTCTTTCCCCAAATGGTTTTATTATTTAAAAAATACTTAGCATTTTCCACTTAGTAGATGTCTCATATCCTTTGCTTATTACCACGTACCACGCTAAGCCTCCATTATTTAATCGTGCTCTGGGTATCATCAGTCTTCAGGTACTGGTGTGCCGGCAATAATTTACATCCTGTGTAAGGAGTCGAGACGGAGCCTCTACCTGCATAGAGAGAGCTGACAGCAGGACAGGATGGGAGTGTTCCCAAAAAGCCACCCTCGATGGCTAGTGACGGAGCAGGTGAGGATTAGAGATGAGGAGACGCGCCGGCGTGCGTGAGAGGTAAACCAACAATTAGAAGAAGAATGTGCTTTGTTGGCTGTCAGGGAAGCTTTCTGCAACGCACCAAGGAAACGGTGATTTAGACTCAAGGGTAATATGAGGTCTGCTGCAGATACGGGAGGAAATCCACACTTGTATCTGTGTTTGAAGGTATGTATTTAAGAAAACTTAGAATCTCCTCTGGTGCCTTTGAGATTTCAGAGCGATTTGGGAATGCATGTCCGCACGTTGACTCACACAGGACCAGGAGGCTGTATTTGTGCTGGTGTGTGCAGCACAAGAGCGCTTGGATCAGTGACAATCCAGCCAAGAGCAGCTCTGGGCTTTTCTGAGGGAAAGGGAGCCAGGGTCCATGGAGGATTCTTTCTGGGTGCCCTTTCCAGGGAGGCAAATGATACTGATCATCATGGTCATTCCCGCTAGTTATTGACCACGGAGTGATTGTAGGAGCCTGGGTGTTACCTGCTGCCTCTGAAGGCACAAGGAGATACATGGTGCCATCTTCATTTCACCCAGGAGGAGGGTGCTGGGGCTCGGGAGATGGGAGAGGGGCAAGAGGGCCCTCCTCTACCCCACCTGAGGGGGCTGACTCTGCTGTGGACAGCGGGACTCGGGGGAAGCAGCTCAGGGGTCTTGTAAAAACTCCAGAAATATTCCTGCCAAGAAAAAAGAGAGTCAAAGTGCCTACAGAATGTGTATCTACTTTGATCCTAGGTATTCCATTTATTTCTGTACATCAAGGTTCCCTGTAAAGTGTGTCTCTAATACAAAGCCCACACACATAGGCACATGGGTCCAGGCATTCCTCCTGTGGTGTGAGTGTGCACATACCTGGTGGTGTGCCGTGTGCACGCGTGTGTGAAGTTTCAAAGCTGCTGCCTTGAGGTTTGTGGACAGAGTGCCCACTCAGCTGACCACCACAGGTAAGGAAGCTGACTGGCCTGCCTTCTAGTGCCAGTGGTTGACGCAGCCTCGGATTGCATGGATTTTGTGTCTCAAAGGTTCCCTGGAGAGCAGTGGAATCCAGATTTGGCCAGATTTGGACCCAGACGGCTACCTGTTCTGTTTATACAGCCTCTTTGCAGGATCTCTCAAGTTTTTTGACCTTGGGGGTCAAGACCTTGGTTGTCTTCTGTAAGGTTTTTTTTTGGTCTACTTCCTTTTTCCTTTAAATTTGTTTTTTTCTTTTAAGTTGATAATTTCAGGCTTCCAGAAAAGTGATGAGAATGTCCATATTCCCTTCATCAGATTCCTCTAGTGTTAAACTTTTGCCAGTTTTTATCCCCGTCTCTTTCTCTCTCTTCCTGTCCATTTGAAAACTGAATGCAGACACCATGCTTTCTTTCCCTAAATACTTCAATATGTACTCCCTAAAAACAAGGACCTCCACTTATGTCACCACAGAAATCAGAAAATAAACAAAAGTCAAGAAATTGAGAGCAATACTATACTATTATCTAATCCATACATTTTATCTGATATGGCTAATTGCTCTAACAATGTGCCTTCCAACAAAGACAATCCCTCAAATCACCTGTTGCCTTCAGTTCCCAGATCTTTTTTGTCTCCCTTAATTCAGAGCCCTTCCATCAGCTTCCTTTGTGTGCTTGACATTGACATGTTTGAGGACCGCAGACTACTCATTTTACAGAATGTTCAGTGTTTGAGTTTGCCTGCTGTTTTGTTAGACTTATATTCAAGTAATGCATTTGGGGCAGAAATAGCACCAAAGCGATGTTGTGTCTCATCCTCTGTGGGTCCTATCAGGAGGCACAGGAGGTAGGCTTGTCCGGAGTTGGCTATACTAACCTGATTCGCTTGGTTACTCTGATGTTGCCAGCTTTCTCCATGCTTAGGTTACACTTTTCTCTTAGTAATCAGTAAGTCTGCTATGGAGAGAGATTTTGATACTCTGTAAATATCCAGGTACTCCTCAGACGTTAATTGACTGGTTTTAGTATCCATTGATGATGCTCAGTTGATTCACTTATTATTATTCTGAAGGCTGCTTAAAGGTATTTTTCTAATTTTATTATTTCTTCTACATCAACTAATTGTCTCTACTGTCAGGAATAGCTTTCCCTTCTTTTCCATTTACTCATTTGTATTAAGCTAACTCATGGATTTTTATTTCATTCAATGTGTTATGATTCTTTTCTGTCATTGTTTTGATGCTAAAATGGAAACAGATTTGACTTTACAAACTGGCTCCTTGGTTCTTCTGACATGTCCCCAGTCATTCTGTGAGAATGTACCTACCTTGTGGCACAAGAAGATGTTCTAGGCTCATCTGGTATTTACCTTGGTCCAGGCCTGAAATCAGCTGCTCCTCCAAGAGTTCCTTTTTTCTTCTCTTTTTGTTTTAGTAGAGAATGACATATAGAAATCAAGATCTGGGGACTTGGCGTGCTCAGGGCTACTTAGAAGCTCATTGCTTCTAAGCCTTTGTACATATGCACAGAAATCAGAAAATAAACAAAAGTCAAGAAATTGAGAGCAATACTATACTATTATCTAATCCATACATTTTATCTGATATGGCTAATTGCTCTAACAATGTGCCTTCCAACAAAGACAATCCCTCAAATCACCTGTTGCCTTCAGTTCCCAGATCTTTTTTGTCTCCCTTAATTCAGAGCCCTTCCATCAGCTTCCTTTGTGTGCTTGACATTGACATGTTTGAGGACCGCAGACTACTCATTTTACAGAATGTTCAGTGTTTGAGTTTGCCTGCTGTTTTGTTAGACTTATATTCAAGTAATGCATTTGGGGCAGAAATAGCACCAAAGCGATGTTGTGTCTCATCCTCTGTGGGTCCTATCAGGAGGCACAGGAGGTAGGCTTGTCCGGAGTTGGCTATACTAACCTGATTCGCTTGGTTACTCTGATGTTGCCAGCTTTCTCCATGCTTAGGTTACACTTTTCTCTTAGTAATCAGTAAGTCTGCTATGGAGAGAGATTTTGATACTCTGTAAATATCCAGGTACTCCTCAGACGTTAATTGACTGGTTTTAGTATCCATTGATGATGCTCAGTTGATTCACTTATTATTATTCTGAAGGCTGCTTAAAGGTATTTTTCTAATTTTATTATTTCTTCTACATCAACTAATTGTCTCTACTGTCAGGAATAGCTTTCCCTTCTTTTCCATTTACTCATTTGTATTAAGCTAACTCATGGATTTTTATTTCATTCAATGTGTTATGATTCTTTTCTGTCATTGTTTTGATGCTAAAATGGAAACAGATTTGACTTTACAAACTGGCTCCTTGGTTCTTCTGACATGTCCCCAGTCATTCTGTGAGAATGTACCTACCTTGTGGCACAAGAAGATGTTCTAGGCTCATCTGGTATTTACCTTGGTCCAGGCCTGAAATCAGCTGCTCCTCCAAGAGTTCCTTTTTTCTTCTCTTTTTGTTTTAGTAGAGAATGACATATAGAAATCAAGATCTGGGGACTTGGCGTGCTCAGGGCTACTTAGAAGCTCATTGCTTCTAAGCCTTTGTACATATGCACATGGACAATCAATCTCTCTCTTTTCTTTCTAACTCCTCCCCCACCTCTCCCTCCCTTCCTCTCTCTGTCATTTTTTAAAGTGCAAATGAAAGTGAGGTTGCTCAATCATGTCTGACTCTTTGAGACCCATGGACGAATCATGGAATTCTCCAGGCAAGAATGCTGGAGCAGGTAGCCTTTCCCTTCTCCAGGGGATCTTCCCAACCCAGGGATCAAATCCAGGTCTCCCACATTGCAGGCAGATTCTTTTTTTTTTTTTTTTTAAAGATTTATTTATTTATTTTGGGCGGGGGTTGGGTTGGGGAGAGAGGGGAGCCGGCGGGCCACTTCTATTGGTCTTTCATTTCTCTATTTTCATCCGTCTTTGTTCTTTGGCTCCTGTGGGCCTCCCATCGCGGTGGCCTCTGTTGTCGCACAGCACCAGCTCTGGGCGCATGCGATCCAGAGCTCCGGCTCCGTGATTGGACACATCGGTCCAGCCGCTCCGCGGCACGTGGGATCTTCCCAGGCCAGGGCTCGAACCGGCGCCCCTTGAACTGCAATGCGGTGTCCTTACCCACTGGACCACCAGGTGAAGCCCTATATATATAGTTTTATGATCTACTCTGATTTGCTATTTGGTTGCTCAGTCATCAGTCATGTCTAAGTCTTTGCATTTCCATAGACTGCAGTACACCAGGCTTCTCTGAACTTCAGCATCTCCTAGAGCTGTCTCAAACACATGTCCATTGAGTTGGTGATGCCATCCAACCATCTCATCCTCCTTTGTCCCCATTTCCTCCTGCCTTCAATCTTTTCTATCATCAGAGTCTTTTGCAGTGAGTTGGCTCTTTGCCTCAGGTGGTCAAAGTATTGAAGCTTCAACCTCAGCATCAGTCCTTCCAGTGAACATGTAGGACTGATTTCCTTTATGATTGATAGATTTGATCTCCTTGCAGTCCAAGGGACTCTCAAGAGTTCCTTTTTCTTCTCTTTTTGTTTTAGTAGAGAATGACATATAGAAATCAAGATCTGGGGACTTGACGAGCTCAGTGCTACTTAGAAGCTCATTGCTTCTAAGCCTTTGTACCTATGCACATGGACAATCAATCTCTCACTTTTCTTTCTAACTCCTCCCCCACCTCTCCCTCCCTTCCTCTCTCTGTCATTTTTTAAAGTGCAAATGAAAGTGAGGTTGCTCAATCATGTCTGACTCTTTGAGACCCATGGACGAATCATGGAATTCTCCAGGCAAGAATGCTGGAGCAGGTAGCCTTTCCCTTCTCCAGGGGATCTTCCCAACCCAGGGATCAAATCCAGGTCTCCCACATTGCAGGCAGATTCTTTTTTTTTTTTTTTTTAAAGATTTATTTATTTATTTTGGGCGGGGGTTGGGTTGGGGAGAGAGGGGAGCCGGCGGGCCACTTCTATTGGTCTTTCATTTCTCTATTTTCATCCGTCTTTGTTCTTTGGCTCCTGTGGGCCTCCCATCGCGGTGGCCTCTGTTGTCGCACAGCACCAGCTCTGGGCGCATGCGATCCAGAGCTCCGGCTCCGTGATTGGACACATCGGTCCAGCCGCTCCGCGGCACGTGGGATCTTCCCAGGCCAGGCACCTAACCGGCGCGCCTTGAACTCCAATGCGGTGTCCTTACCCACTGGACCACCAGGTGAAGCCCTATATATATAGTTTTATGATCTACTCTGATTTGCTATTTGGTTGCTCAGTCATCAGTCATGTCTAAGTCTTTGCATTTCCATAGACTGCAGTACACCAGGCTTCTCTGAACTTCAGCATCTCCTAGAGCTGTCTCAAACACATGTCCATTGAGTTGGTGATGCCATCCAACCATCTCATCCTCCTTTGTCCCCATTTCCTCCTGCCTTCAATCTTTTCTATCATCAGAGTCTTTTGCAGTGAGTTGGCTCTTTGCCTCAGGTGGTCAAAGTATTGAAGCTTCAACCTCAGCATCAGTCCTTCCAGTGAACATGTAGGACTGATTTCCTTTATGATTGATAGATTTGATCTCCTTGCAGTCCAAGGGACTCTCAAGAGTCTTCTCCAACCCACATTTTGAAAGCATCAGTACTTCAGGGCTCAGCCTTCTTTGCGGTCCAGCTCTCACATCCATACATGCCTATTGGAAAAACCATAGCTTTGACTATATGGATCTTTGTTGGCAAAGTGATGTCTTTGCTTTTTAATACACAGTTTAGGTTTGACACAGTTTCCAGGGAGCAAGAGTCCTTTAATTTCATGACTGCAATAACCATTGACAGTGATTTTGGAGCCCCCCAAAATAAAGTCTGTCACTGTTTCTAATGTTTCCCTATCTATTTATCATGAAGTGAAGGGGCCAGATGCCACAATCTTAGTTTTTTGAATGTTGAGTTTTAAGCCAGCTTTTTCGCTCTCCTCTTTCACCTTCATCAAGAGGCTCTTTAGTGTCTCTTCACTTTTGGCCATTATGATGGTGTCATCTGCATATCTGAGATTATTGATATTTCTCCTAGCAATCTTGATTCCAGCTTGTGCTTCATCCATCCTGGCATTTTGCATGATGTACTATACATATAGGTTAAATAAACTGGGTGAGAATATACAATTTGGAACCAGTCAGTTGTTCCATGTCTGGTTCTGCATACAGGTTTCTCAGGAGGCAGGTAAAATTGTCTGGTATTCCCTTCTCTTTCAGAATTTTCCACAGTTTGTCATGGTTCACACAGTCGAAGGCTTTAGCATAGTCAATGAAGCAGAACTAGATGTTATTTTGTAATTCTCTTGCTTTTTCTATAATTCAATGGATGTTGGCAATTTTATCTCTGGTTCCTCGGCCTTTTCTAGATCCAGTACATCTGGAAATTCCTGGTTCATGTACTGTTGAAGCTTGAAGGATTTTGAGCATGACCTTGTTAGCATGAGAAATGGGTGCAATTGTGTGGCAGTTTGAACATTCTTTCACATTGCCCTTCTTTGAGGTTGAAATGAAAAGTGACATTTTTCAGTCTGTGGCCACCACTGAGTTTTCCAAATTTGCTGGCATAAGAAGTGTGGCACTTTATCATCTTAGGTGGTCAAAGATTGAAGCTTCAACCTCAGCATCAGTCCTTCCAGTGAACATGTAGGACTGATTTCCTATGATTGATAGATTTGATCTCCTTGCAGTCCAAGGGACTCTCAAGAGTCTTCTCCAACCCACATTTTGAAAGCATCAGTACTTCAGGGCTCAGCCTTCTTTGCGGTCCAGCTCTCACATCCATACATGCCTATTGGAAAAACCATAGCTTTGACTATACGGATCTTTGTTGGCAAAGTGATGTCTTTGCTTTTTAATACACAGTTTAGGTTTGACACAGTTTCCAGGGAGCAAGAGTCCTTTAATTTCATGACTGCAATAACCATTGACAGTGATTTTGGAGCCCCCCAAAATAAAGTCTGTCACTGTTTCTAATGTTTCCCTATCTATTTATCATGAAGTGAAGGGGCCAGATGCCACAATCTTAGTTTTTTGAATGTTGAGTTTTAAGCCAGCTTTTTCGCTCTCCTCTTTCACCTTCATCAAGAGGCTCTTTAGTGTCTCTTCACTTTTGGCCATTATGATGGTGTCATCTGCATATCTGAGATTATTGATATTTCTCCTAGCAATCTTGATTCCAGCTTGTGCTTCATCCATCCTGGCATTTTGCATGATGTACTATACATATAGGTTAAATAAACTGGGTGAGAATATACAATTTGGAACCAGTCAGTTGTTCCATGTCTGGTTCTGCATACAGGTTTCTCAGGAGGCAGGTAAAATTGTCTGGTATTCCCTTCTCTTTCAGAATTTTCCACAGTTTGTCATGGTTCACACAGTCGAAGGCTTTAGCATAGTCAATGAAGCAGAACTAGATGTTATTTTGTAATTCTCTTGCTTTTTCTATAATTCAATGGATGTTGGCAATTTTATCTCTGGTTCCTCGGCCTTTTCTAGATCCAGTACATCTGGAAATTCCTGGTTCATGTACTGTTGAAGCTTGAAGGATTTTGAGCATGACCTTGTTAGCATGAGAAATGGGTGCAATTGTGTGGCAGTTTGAACATTCTTTCACATTGCCCTTCTTTGAGGTTGAAATGAAAAGTGACATTTTTCAGTCTGTGGCCACCACTGAGTTTTCCAAATTTGCTGGCATAAGAAGTGTGGCACTTTATCATCTTTTAGGATTTAAAATAGTTCAGCTGGAATTCCATATCTCCATTAGCTTTGTTCATAGTGATGCTTTCTAAGGCCCACTTGATTTTGCACTCTAAGATGTCTGGCTATAGGTGAGTGATCACACCATTGTGGTCATCCAGCTCATTAAAATCATTTTTGTATAGTTCTTCTGTGTATTCTTTCTACTTCTTCTTAACATCTTCTGCTTCTGTTAGGTCCTTATCATTTCTGTCCTTCACTGTGCCCATATTTGCATGAAATCTTTTTTTTTTTTTTAATTTTGGCCTCTTTTATTGGCTTTTATTTATTTCTTTATTCTTTGGCCTGTGTGGGCCTCCCATTGCAGTGGCCTCTCTCATTGCAGAGCACCGGCTTGTAATTATACACACTGGTCCAGCTGTTCTGCAGCATGTGAGATCTTCCTGGGCTAGGGATTGAACTGGTGCCCCTTGCATTACAAGGCAGACTCTTTACCCACTGGACCACCAGGGAAGCCCTTTGCATGAATTCTTGAAGAGATCTCTAGTCTTTCCCATTCTATTGTTGTCCTCTTTTTCTTTGTATTGTTCACTTAGGAAGGCTTTCTTATCTCTCCTTGCTATTCTTTGAAATTTTGCATTCAGATGGGTGTCACTTTCCTTTTCTCCTTTTCCTTTCATTTCTCCTCTTTTCTCAGATATTTTGAAAGTCCTCCTCAGATAACTATTTTGCCTTTTTGCATTTCTTTTTCTTGGGGATGGTTTTGGTCACTGCCTCCTGTACAATGCTATGATCCTCCATCCATAGTTCTTCAAGCACTCTGTCTATCAGATCTAATCCCTTGAATCTATTTGTCACTTCCACTGTATAATCATAAGGGATTTGATTTAGGTCACACCTGAATAACCTAGTGATTTTCCTATTTTCTTCAATTTAAGTCTAAATTTTGCAATAAGGGGTTCATGATCTGAGCCACAGTCAGCTCCTGGTCTTGTTTTTGCTGCCTGTATAGAGTTTCTCAATCTTTGGCTGAAAGAATATAATGCATTTGATTTCGGTATTCACCATCTGGTGATGTCCATGTATAGAGTTGTCTCTTATGTTGTGGTAAGGAGATGTTTGCTATGACCGGTGTGGTTCGTTGGCAAAACTCTGTTAGCCTTTGCCCTGCTTCATTTTGTACTCCAAGGCCAAACATGCCTGTTACTCTAGTTATCTCTTGACTTCCTACTTTTGCATTCCAGTTCTACTCTGATTGGCAAGTTGTTTATTTAAAAAAAGAAAAAAAAACTCTTGGAGATTTTCCTTGTCAGTACATATTGATTCATTTCATTGCAGCTCAATTTGAGAAGCCTATTGCAAGAGCAGTGTCTGAATATTATGTTAGCAAGCCCAGTGTGTGGAGCAGCATACAGTGCTTGAGAAGAACGCACAGCCATCTTTTGCACACGTCTCTAAAGTCATTGAAGAAAGGTAGGATGCTTGCACTTTAGGACATTTACATCCTGCAGTTAAAGGAGTATTTCCAAGTGGCCACCCTAGTGTCCTGTCTCCCTGAATGAAGGTTGATGTGTTGCTTTCTCAGGAAGGGAAGTGGCCTCTGCCCCTTGATCAAAGGCAGGGAGTACACTCAGGAGCCTGCAGGCATCTTGAGGCATCAGAGGCTCCACTTACCCTCTCTCTGAGCAGGTGGCTGACTAGGGCAACAGAGGTGTATATGTGTATGTTGTGGGGAGGATGCTCTTTAAGACCTGCCAGTAAAGGAACCATTATCAACCATAGCTTATGTCTTAACCACTGAGACATTTCTGTGACTAGGCAAGAAAATCTTCTACATGAACTTTTAAAAAATTGTGTCTATTTTGAAGTTGGGTTGGAGAAGATAAGGGCAAACTGAGATTCTATCAGCACCAACATTTCTTATAAGAGTAGCTCTGCATTTCTTAGTCCAATTCATAAGGCAATGGCCCTTCTCTCTTCGCCATTTCCCACCACATGCACTTCCTGTGTATGATCCTATCTGAGCCCCTCATTCACTCAATGAGAAAGGTGAGGTGAGTCCCCACTTGGCAGATTTTTCTTCCTTTCTTCCAGCCAGTGTTAGAAACAGAACTCAAATCCTGGCATTCTAATCCCAATCCAAGATTTTTCAAAGATGTTTCCCTCATCTTTAACAATTGAAATATATACAGCCTGAAGAAACAAGTTTAAGTCACCTATAGTCAACACTGTCATCCAGAGATAACTACTGTCAATAGATTCTCAAGTATTTCATGCACATATATCAAAATTATATACAGTATTTAATCAAGTGTTTTATACTGTGAGTATTTTCCAATGGTATTAACTTTTCTTTGTAAAATTTCAAATATATGTATAGATCATAATTTGGGCAATCTTCCATAGCTAAGGTTAGGGTAATTTTATATTGTCATTGTCAAAAAATCTCGAAGAATATCCCTGAATGTATATACCTAGCTATATCATTAAAAATGAAGTGATGACAGATTTATATGTGAAGTGATGATGGGATTATACAGAACTGTAAACAACAAATCTCTATAAAAGAAAAATAAAAATAATTAATTTTAAAAAATCAAATGGGGCTTCCCTGGTGATACAATGGGTAAAGAGTCCACCTTGCAGTGCAGGGGACACTGGCTTGATCCCTGGCCTGGGAAGATTCCATATGCCTCACAGCAGCTGGATTGGTGTGTCCAGTGAAGAGCCAGTGCTCTGGAGTGCGTGTGCCCAGAGCCAGTGCTCTGCAAGGAGAGAGGTCACTGCAATGGGAGGCCCACACAGGCCAAAGAATAAAGATGGATGAAAATAAATAAATAAATAAACAATAAAAGAGGCCAAAAAATAAATGAAGTGAAATCATGGGCCAAGAATTATGCATATGTTTAAGGCCTTAATACCTAAAGCACAATTCTTCTCTACAAAAGGCTACAGGGCAGGCACTAGCCTGGGGCACAAATGGTGTTCCCACCGCTAAGCGTAAATATAGATACATCAAATATCCAAAAGCATCTGAAGAAAACAGCGTTGGCAAGGTGAAAGAAGCTTCCTAGGGTCACAGAGAGGGGATTCAGCTCCCATTCCCACTTCTTGAGGAACCTGAGTCAACTGTTCCCCCATATCATCTGCACTTGCCTGACCTTGGAGGCACAGAACTTCCAAGGATGGTATCTTGTGTCGTTGGACATGCTTCTGCCCCCACCACCTTTGCTTCTGCTATGTGAGATGACTCATCGGCTATGCAGGCAGCTGGAGGGTCACCCCTGTAACACCAGCCCCAGTGTTCACCTCCCCCTGACCGGGCCAAGTTCGGCTTTAAGTCACCTATAGTCAACACTGTCATGATCTACTGTCAATAGATTCTCAAGTATTTCATGCACATATATCAAAATTATATACAGTATTTAATCAAGTGTTTTATACTGTGAGTATTTTCCAATGGTATTAACTTTTCTTTGTAAAATTTCAAATATATGTATAGATCATAATTTGGGCAATCTTCCATAGCTAAGGTTAGGGTAATTTTATATTGTCATTGTCAAAAAATCTCGAAGAATATCCCTGAATGTATATACCTAGCTATATCATTAAAAATGAAGTGATGACAGATTTATATGTGAAGTGATGATGGGATTATACAGAACTGTAAACAACAAATCTCTATAAAAGAAAAATAAAAATAATTAATTTTAAAAAATCAAATGGGGCTTCCCTGGTGATACAATGGGTAAAGAGTCCACCTTGCAGTGCAGGGGACACTGGCTTGATCCCTGGCCTGGGAAGATTCCATATGCCTCACAGCAGCTGGATTGGTGTGTCCAGTGAAGAGCCAGTGCTCTGGAGTGCGTGTGCCCAGAGCCAGTGCTCTGCAAGGAGAGAGGTCACTGCAATGGGAGGCCCACACAGGCCAAAGAATAAAGATGGATGAAAATAAATAAATAAATAAACAATAAAAGAGGCCAAAAAATAAATGAAGTGAAATCATGGGCCAAGAATTATGCATATGTTTAAGGCCTTAATACCTAAAGCACAATTCTTCTCTACAAAAGGCTACAGGGCAGGCACTAGCCTGGGGCACAAATGGTGTTCCCACCGCTAAGCGTAAATATAGATACATCAAATATCCAAAAGCATCTGAAGAAAACAGCGTTGGCAAGGTGAAAGAAGCTTCCTAGGGTCACAGAGAGGGGATTCAGCTCCCATTCCCACTTCTTGAGGAACCTGAGTCAACTGTTCCCCCATATCATCTGCACTTGCCTGACCTTGGAGGCACAGAACTTCCAAGGATGGTATCTTGTGTCGTTGGACATGCTTCTGCCCCCACCACCTTTGCTTCTGCTATGTGAGATGACTCATCGGCTATGCAGGCAGCTGGAGGGTCACCCCTGTAACACCAGCCCCAGTGTTCACCTCCCCCTGACCGGGCCAAGTTCAGAGCATTATATGATATACAGTATGATGCCTGATATGATGCTTGGTGAGATGGAGTGGAATCCAGTCTACACAACCCAGGGGTGAGTGGATAGATGATATGAGGGACTAAGGATAAATTGCCCCAAACTTGTTTTAAAGTGGTGATTATAAATGAGTAACAGTATGGTCAGGGGCAGAATTAATAGCATGGATTAAAAATAGGCCAGATACTAGTATTGGAATTCTGTGAAAATCAGACTAAGAAGATTAGGGCTGTGGTTCTTCTCACTTAGCGGAGAACAATTGGTGACGAATGGAAACTACTGTACTTCTCTTAGTTCGTGTAAAGTAAATAGCCATATGGGCTTCCCTGGTGGCTCAGGTAATAAAGAATCTGCCTGCAATGCAGAAGACCTAGGATTGATCCCCGGGTCAGGAAGATTCCTTGGAGATGGGAATGGAAGCCCACTCCTGTATTCTTACTTGGAAAATTCCATGGACAGAAGAGCCTGGTAGACTATGGTCCATAGGATCACAAAGAGTCAGACACAACTGAGCAAATAAGCATGCAGGCAAATAGTTTTATAGTTAAAGCTAGATGAAACCCTTGCTTTTATTGAAGGTTTTGGCGAGCACTATTTACAATAGCTAGAACATGGAAGCAACCTAGATAGATGAACGGATAAAGAAGCCATGGTACATGTATACAATGGAATATTACTCAGCCATAAAAAGAAATGCATTTGAATCAGTTCTAATGAGGGGGATGAATCTAGAATCTATTATGCAGAGTGAAGTATGTCAGAGAGAAAAGATAAGTATTGACTAATTCTTTTGGGGGAATGCCACGTAATATAGATACATCAAATATCCAAAAGCATCTGAAGAAAACAGCGTTGGCAAGGTGAAAGAAGCTTCCTAGGGTCACAGAGGGGGGATTCAGCTCCCATTCCCACTTCTTGAGGAACCTGAGTCAACTGTTCCCCCATATCATCTGCACTTGCCTGACCTTGGAGGCACAGAACTTCCAAGGATGGTATCTTGTGTCGTTGGACATGCTTCTGCCCCCACCACCTTTGCTTCTGCTATGTGAGATGACTCATCGGCTATGCAGGCAGCTGGAGGGTCACCCCTGTAACACCAGCCCCAGTGTTCACCTCCCCCTGACCGGGCCAAGTTCAGAGCATTATATGATATACAGTATGATGCCTGATATGATGCTTGGTGAGATGGAGTGGAATCCAGTCTACACAACCCAGGGGTGAGTGGATAGATGATATGAGGGACTAAGGATAAATTGCCCCAAACTTGTTTTAAAGTGGTGATTATAAATGAGTAACAGTATGGTCAGGGGCAGAATTAATAGCATGGATTAAAAATAGGCCAGATACTAGTATTGGAATTCTGTGAAAATCAGACTAAGAAGATTAGGGCTGTGGTTCTTCTCATTAGCGGAGAACAATTGGTGACGAATGGAAACTACTGTACTTCTCTTAGTTCGTGTAAAGTAAATAGCCATATGGGCTTCCCTGGTGGCTCAGGTAATAAAGAATCTGCCTGCAATGCAGAAGACCTAGGATTGATCCCCGGGTCAGGAAGATTCCTTGGAGATGGGAATGGAAGCCCACTCCTGTATTCTTACTTGGAAAATTCCATGGACAGAAGAGCCTGGTAGACTATGGTCCATAGGATCACAAAGAGTCAGACACAACTGAGCAAATAAGCATGCAGGCAAATAGTTTTATAGTTAAAGCTAGATGAAACCCTTGCTTTTATTGAAGGTTTTGGCGAGCACTATTTACAATAGCTAGAACATGGAAGCAACCTAGATAGATGAACGGATAAAGAAGCCATGGTACATGTATACAATGGAATATTACTCAGCCATAAAAAGAAATGCATTTGAATCAGTTCTAATGAGGGGGATGAATCTAGAATCTATTATGCAGAGTGAAGTATGTCAGAGAGAAAAAGATAAGTATTGTATACTGACACATATATATGGAAGCTAGAAAGATGGTGTTGATATATGAATATGCAGAGCAGCAATGGAGAGGCGGACATGGAGAACAGTTTTATGGACATTGGGGTGAGGGAGGGGAATATGCTGTGGGACCAGGGGATCTCAAATAGGGGCTCTGTGGTAACCTGGAGGGGTGGGATGGGGAGGGATATGGGAGAGAGTTTTGGGGGGCGTACATGTGTATGCCTATGGAGGATTCAGGTCGATGTGCAGCAGTAAACAACAAGACTCTGTAAAAAATAAAAGAGAGATTGGTTTAGAGAGACATTCTGAAAGAGTCAAATAAGTCAGGATTTGAAAACGAGAGCTCTCAGGTGTAAGAGGAAACCACTGGCAGTCTGAGTAGATGAGCAAGGCATTTGAAAAATGTGGCCTGAAAGTGCCTTTGAGAAATGAAGTTACCCATGTAACTATGTATGTGGGTTACATCCTTTGAATAGTGGGATACCTGGAGTCAGAGCAAGGTGGTACCACAGGGCAGATCATGTAACAGGAGCAAGACACGTAAGTCCCATGAACCTCAAAGGTTTATGGAACAGATCAATAGTCTCCTAATTTCTCTGATGGCAAGAATTACTACTTTAGTGATGCTGGTTCTGATGCATAAACATTTTACCAGATTGTTTTCCAGTGTTGATGACCATCATGTTTGTGTCTTGCTACATGACATGTTCTGAATCTGTATGTTGAGCTGGGACCAGAGATTCTGCATTTTCTACAAGTTTCCAGGTGATGTCAATGCTGCTCTTCTAAAGACCTCATTTTGAAAAGCAGCAGGTGTCTGAAACAGAGGTCTCATAAACTATATATGGTTATAGATGAGTTTACATGTTTTCGAGTTTTATTGCTAATATTAAAAAAAAAAAAAAGACTCTCAATCTTCCATTTCCAACCATGATGAAGTCATTGGCACTGGACTGATTCCCTTGCCATAAACAATAGTAAAACTGGACACCATATAGGCCAATTATTTTCAGGCAATACAAAACAGATAGCACAAATGGGTGATTCCTGAAAAAAGGGAAATAAGAGATAAGCTCTCTGGTCCCTTAGTCCTCTGCCTAAGGGAAAGTTACAAACAGCACAGTTAAGCTGGTGTCAGAGCGGAGCATAGCAGGTCTGCTGAGCTGAGGAGACAGAGGTCAGAGTCTGAGTCACTTCAGCTGGTTGGAATTTACACAGTGGAGTTTCATAGGAAGGAAATTTTAGGTGCGGATGGTGGGCACAAGGGCGGGAGTGAAGGTTCGAAAATAGCAAGGCTGAAGGCCAGGCTGCATAGGCATGGGGGAGATTGCCCAGTGCTTACCAAAAAGCATCAACTAATGGGCTCATGGACTTTTCAAGTGGCCAGTGGTAAAGAATATGCCTGCCAATGCAGGAGATGCAAGAAACGAAGGGCTTTTAAAATATATATATATATATATATATATATATACATATGTGTTATACATATATTATATATTATCTATAAATTTATATATATATAATTTATAGATAATATATATATATATATATAAATTGGTCTCTTTAATTGGTTTTCTATTTATTTATTTCTATTTATTTATTTATTTTCATCCATCTTTATTATTTTCTATTTCTATTTATTTATTTTCATCCATCTTTATTCTTTGGCCTGTGTAGGCCTCCCATTGCAGCAGCCTCTCTCCTTGCAGAACACTGGCTCTGGGCACATGGACTCCAGAGCGCTAGCTCATAATTGGACACACTGGTCCAGCCGGTCCATGGTACGTGGTATCTTCCCCGGTCAGGGATCGAACCGGTGCCCCTTGCACTGCAAGGTGGACTCTTTACCAACTAGACCAGCAGGGAAGCTCCAAGAAATGCCATTTTGATCACTGGGTCAGGAAGATCCCCTGGAGTAGGAAATGGCAATCCACTCCAGTATTCTTGCTTGGAAAAATTCCAAGGACAGAGGAGCCTGTCAAGCTACAGTCCACAAGGTTGCAAATAGTCAGACATGACTGAGCAAAGCACAGCCCAGAGGCTGTAGAAAGGGCTGAAATCAGAACAGGACCAGGGATTGAGCAGTCTTATATGGACTGGATGCTAGACTCATGACCCTGCAGTGTAAAGAGACCTCTTTAGCACCTTGTCAATAATACCCTAGGCATCCACTGAGTCAACAGAAAAACTGTCTCTTTGTGTATAAGAATTCTATATTTGACGTAAGAAAATCTAAATTCAACCCCCAACAAGAGTTTAGAGACGGCCTGCAAGTTAGAGGAGCTTGGAAATATCTTGCACTTTCCAAAGATCTGCATTAACAAACACAAAATCAAGCCACCATAAGTCCTAGGTGATCCCACTAGCAATTAAACTGCCTAATAAGACAATACATACACTCCTAAAGACAGCAAACAGAATACACTTTCTCTAAAACATATCACCTTTAATGTGCAGTGTTCAATCAAACATCGTTAAACATAAAAAAAAGAAACAGGAAAATGTGATCCATGAATAAACAAAATGTAGTCATTGGAAACTATATGTGAGATGGCCAAGATGCTAGAACTAAAAAAAGACTTTAAAGCAGCTGTTATAATTATGTTCAAAGAATTAAAAGAAAATATGATCTTAATGAGTCAACAGAAAAGTAATTTGAGCAAAGAAAGACAAGCTATAAAAAAAGAACCAGGGGCTTCCCTGGTGGTCCAATGGGTGAAGAGTCCACCTTGCAGTGCAAGGGGCACCGGTTCAATCCCTAACATGGGAAGATCCCACATGCCATGGAGCGGCTGGACCAGTGTGTCCTATTACAAGCCAGCACTCCGGAGTGCGTGCGCCTAGAGTTGGTGCCTGCCACAAGAGAGGCCACTGCAATGGAAGGTCTACACAGGCCAAAGAATTAAGATGCATGAAAATAAATAAATGAAGGACCAACAAAAGAGGCCAAAATTTAAAAAACAAAAGAACCAAGTGGAAATTATAAATATGAAAATTATAATAAATGAAATTTTTTAAAAATTTGCTAGACTTACCATTAGATTTTAAATGGGCAAAGAGTAGCCTTATTTATAGATCAACAAACATTTTCCAACAAAAAAGGCAGAGAGAAAAAGAAATGGGAAAAAAGGAGTAGAGCCTTAGGAACCTTTGTGAAAATAATAAATTACATAATAGCAGTTTTGAGAATGAGCATCAACAAGATCATTCCAGAAGTTTTATAATGTTAAAATGTTAAAGTTATTTTCATGACAATACTAAAATGCTACATGTCCTTTCTACTATTTCTACTACCATTCATTCATAGGCATACAGTGGCATTTCTCAGAGGATTCATACCCTAGGCATCCACTGAGTCAACAGAAAAACTGTCTCTTTGTGTATAAGAATTCTATATTTGACGTAAGAAAATCTAAATTCAACCCCCAACAAGAGTTTAGAGACGGCCTGCAAGTTAGAGGAGCTTGGAAATATCTTGCACTTTCCAAAGATCTGCATTAACAAACACAAAATCAAGCCACCATAAGTCCTAGGTGATCCCACTAGCAATTAAACTGCCTAATAAGACAATACATACACTCCTAAAGACAGCAAACAGAATACACTTTCTCTAAAACATATCACCTTTAATGTGCAGTGTTCAATCAAACATCGTTAAACATAAAAAAAAGAAACAGGAAAATGTGATCCATGAATAAACAAAATGTAGTCATTGGAAACTATATGTGAGATGGCCAAGATGCTAGAACTAAAAAAAGACTTTAAAGCAGCTGTTATAATTATGTTCAAAGAATTAAAAGAAAATATGATCTTAATGAGTCAACAGAAAAGTAATTTGAGCAAAGAAAGACAAGCTATAAAAAAAGAACCAGGGGCTTCCCTGGTGGTCCAATGGGTGAAGAGTCCACCTTGCAGTGCAAGGGGCACCGGTTCAATCCCTAACATGGGAAGATCCCACATGCCATGGAGCGGCTGGACCAGTGTGTCCTATTACAAGCCAGCACTCCGGAGTGCGTGCGCCTAGAGTTGGTGCCTGCCACAAGAGAGGCCACTGCAATGGAAGGTCTACACAGGCCAAAGAATTAAGATGCATGAAAATAAATAAATGAAGGACCAACAAAAGAGGCCAAAATTTAAAAAAACAAAAGAACCAAGTGGAAATTATAAATATGAAAATTATAATAAATGAAATTTTTTAAAAATTTGCTAGACTTACCATTAGATTTTAAATGGGCAAAGAGTAGCCTTATTTATAGATCAACAAACATTTTCCAACAAAAAAGGCAGAGAGAAAAAGAAATGGGAAAAAAGGAGTAGAGCCTTAGGAACCTTTGTGAAAATAATAAATTACATAATAGCAGTTTTGAGAATGAGCATCAACAAGATCATTCCAGAAGTTTTATAATGTTAAAATGTTAAAGCTATTTTCATGACAATACTAAAATGCTACATGTCCTTTCTACTATTTCTACTACCATTCATTCATAGGCATACAGTGGCATTTCTCAGAGGATTCATGATAAATCACAACAGATTAATGCAGATTCAGATATGAGTCTATATGTATTTTATTTATTAATCCAAATAACACTCTGTAAAAATATTAAATGATGCCATTCTAAGATTTATTAAAATATGTTTTTAATCCATTAAGAATAATCCTGCAATAGTAAAGGAATTGAATTTGTTATTAAAAATCTTCCTACAAAGCAAACTGTGTGGTGACAAGTTCACTCTTGAAATCTATCAAATACTTACAAAAGCAATAACAATAATCTCACACAAACATTTTCCAAAATTATAGGAGGACAGATTGCTTATAAGACCAGCATTACCCTGGTAACAAGCTGACAAGTCATTAGAAAAAAAGAAAATTACCAACCAAAACCTCACAAGCCAAAATCTGCAGTAACATATTAGTTAACTGAATTGAGCACCCTCTAACAGGTACATCCTAGAGTTGCAAAGATATTTCAATATTTAAACATTAATCAATGTAACTTAGCATAGTACAGAATTAATGAAAAAATCACGTAGTCATCTCAATAGACACAGAAAAAGAACTTGATGAAATCCACAACTCACTCATGGTTAAAAGAAAATATCAGAAGGAAACCTTCTCAACCTGATGGTCGGAATCTGTGAAAATATTATAGCAACCATCATTCTTAATGATGAATTCTTAAAGGCTGAATGGCTTCTCCTACAACTGGGAAAAGTAAAAAATGTTCAATCTCATATTTCTATTCAATATAGTACTAAATGCCCTAGCCAGTGCGATAAGATAAGAAAATAAAATTTAAAATGATGAATATTAAAAAAGAGGAAATAAAACTTTTCTTCATAACACATGATATGACTGTCTGTATAGAAAACCTACCGGATCTAAAAATGCATTTAGTTAGGTCACAGAATACAAAGACGGATGTACAAAATTAATTGTATTTATATAAGAACAAGACATATTGGGCTTCCCCTGGTGGTCCAGTGGGTAAGGACACCGCCTTGCAGTGCAAGGGGCGCCGGTTCGATCCCTGGCCTGGGAAGATCCCACGTGCCGCGGAGCGGCTGGACTGATGTGTCCAATCACCGAGCTGGAGCTCTGGAGTGCATGTGCCCAGAGCCGGCGCTCTGCTACAACAGATGCCACCGCGATGGGAGGCCCACAGGAGCCAAAGAACAAAGACGGATGAACATAGAGAAATGAAAGACCAATAGAAGAGGCCCGCCCACTCCCCTCCCTCCCCAACTGGACCCCCGCCCAAAATAAATAAATAAATAAATCTTAAAAAAAATTAAAAAGACTTATTTCAGAAATAAGATTTACAAATGAAATATTTAGGAGTAAAATTAATGAAAGCCATGCGGGATTTCTATGTAGAAAACTGTAACATGTTACTGAAAGAAATTAAGAAAGATCTCAATAAGTTAAGAGATAACATCCTGTTAACAAATTGGAAAATTAGAGTTAAGATGTCTGTTGTCCCCAAGTTGATTCTATAGAGTCAATAAAATTCCAGTCAAGTTCTCAGCAGGCTTTTCCTTTTGTATAAGTTAAAACGGTGCTATAATTTTGTCAGAAAAAGCAAAGGATCTAAGATAGCAAAAACAATTCTTAAAAAAAATAAAACATGTGAGAGGACTCACACTACCTGATTTCTACAATGTTATAAGAATTAGTATCTGAATGGAACAAAAATGAACCATAGCCCTTACTTTACTTCATTTTCAAGAATTAACGATGGTCGGAATCTGTGAAAATATTATAGCAACCATCATTCTTAATGATGAATTCTTAAAGGCTGAATGGCTTCTCCTACAACTGGGAAAAGTAAAAAATGTTCAATCTCATATTTCTATTCAATATAGTACTAAATGCCCTAGCCAGTGCGATAAGATAAGAAAATAAAATTTAAAATGATGAATATTAAAAAAGAGGAAATAAAACTTTTCTTCATAACACATGATATGACTGTCTGTATAGAAAACCTACCGGATCTAAAAATGCATTTAGTTAGGTCACAGAATACAAAGACGGATGTACAAAATTAATTGTATTTATATAAGAACAAGACATATTGGGCTTCCCCTGGTGGTCCAGTGGGTAAGGACACCGCCTTGCAGTGCAAGGGGCGCCGGTTCGATCCCTGGCCTGGGAAGATCCCACGTGCCGCGGAGCGGCTGGACTGATGTGTCCAATCACCGAGCTGGAGCTCTGGAGTGCATGTGCCCAGAGCCGGCGCTCTGCTACAACAGATGCCACCGCGATGGGAGGCCCACAGGAGCCAAAGAACAAAGACGGATGAACATAGAGAAATGAAAGACCAATAGAAGAGGCCCGCCCACTCCCCTCCCTCCCCAACTGGACCCCCGCCCAAAATAAATAAATAAATAAATCTTAAAAAAAATTAAAAAGACTTATTTCAGAAATAAGATTTACAAATGAAATATTTAGGAGTAAAATTAATGAAAGCCATGCGGGATTTCTATGTAGAAAACTGTAACATGTTACTGAAAGAAATTAAGAAAGATCTCAATAAGTTAAGAGATAACATCCTGTTAACAAATTGGAAAATTAGAGTTAAGATGTCTGTTGTCCCCAAGTTGATTCTATAGAGTCAATAAAATTCCAGTCAAGTTCTCAGCAGGCTTTTCCTTTTGTATAAGTTAAAACGGTGCTATAATTTTGTCAGAAAAAGCAAAGGATCTAAGATAGCAAAAACAATTCTTAAAAAAAATAAAACATGTGAGAGGACTCACACTACCTGATTTCTACAATGTTATAAGAATTAGTATCTGAATGGAACAAAAATGAACCATAGCCCTTACTTTACTTCATTTTCAAGAATTAACTGGAAATGATTCATAAATTTGAGCATAAAGCTTAAAACCATAAAACCTTTAGAAGACAATGTGAAAGATAAACTGTACAATTTAGGAGTAGAAAATATTCCTAAGGACACAAAAACCATGGACAAAAGAAGAAAAGGGACACATTGTACTTCATTAATATTCAAATTGTTTGCCTTTCAAAAGACATTGAAGGAAAAGGAAATATCAAACCACAGACTGGGAGGTATTATTTGCATTACATACATCTGACAAACACTGGCATGCAGATGATATAAGGCTCTTTCATAACTCAGTAATAGGAAGGCAAACAACTCATAAAAGATCTAAACAGACAATTCACAAAAGAAGATATACAGATGGCCAATGAACACATGAAATGATACTCAACACCATTAGTTATTAGGAAAATGCAAATTAAATGAGATACCACTTCATAGCTAAATGACTAAAATTATGACTAAAATGACTAAATGACTGAAATTAAAAAGACTGATCATAGCAAGCATTGGGAAAGATGTTGAACAACTGGAACTCATATATTACTGGGTAGGCAGGGGCTGGGGTATAAAGTGGTATAATCACTTTTTTTTTTTTTTTGACCTCTAAGTCATCATTTATTTTCCATCCATCTTTTACTCTTTTTGGCCTGTGTGGGCCTCCCATCGCAGTGACCTCTCTAGTTGCAGAGCACTGGAGCTGGGCGCATGGGCTCTAGAGCGCCAGCTCCTGGACACACCAGTTCCGCCGCTCTGTGGCATGTGGGATCTTCCCGGGCCAGAGATCGAACCAGCGCCCCTTGCACTGCAAGATGGACTCTTTACCTGCTGGACCACCAGGGAATTCTTGTACAATCACTTTTGAAATGGTTTGGTAGGAATTCTTTAAATGAATAAAAAAGATTAAACGCATTTGCTTTTCCTTTTGTATAAGTTAACGGTGCTATAATTTTGTCAGAAAAAGCAAAGGATCTAAGATAGCAAAAACAATTCTTAAAAAAAATAAAACATGTGAGAGGACTCACACTACCTGATTTCTACAATGTTATAAGAATTAGTATCTGAATGGAACAAAAATGAACCATAGCCCTTACTTTACTTCATTTTCAAGAATTAACTGGAAATGATTCATAAATTTGAGCATAAAGCTTAAAACCATAAAACCTTTAGAAGACAATGTGAAAGATAAACTGTACAATTTAGGAGTAGAAAATATTCCTAAGGACACAAAAACCATGGACAAAAGAAGAAAAGGGACACATTGTACTTCATTAATATTCAAATTGTTTGCCTTTCAAAAGACATTGAAGGAAAAGGAAATATCAAACCACAGACTGGGAGGTATTATTTGCATTACATACATCTGACAAACACTGGCATGCAGATGATATAAGGCTCTTTCATAACTCAGTAATAGGAAGGCAAACAACTCATAAAAGATCTAAACAGACAATTCACAAAAGAAGATATACAGATGGCCAATGAACACATGAAATGATACTCAACACCATTAGTTATTAGGAAAATGCAAATTAAATGAGATACCACTTCATAGCTAAATGACTAAAATTATGACTAAAATGACTAAATGACTGAAATTAAAAAGACTGATCATAGCAAGCATTGGGAAAGATGTTGAACAACTGGAACTCATATATTACTGGGTAGGCAGGGGCTGGGGTATAAAGTGGTATAATCACTTTTTTTTTTTTGACCTCTAAGTCATCATTTATTTTCCATCCATCTTTTACTCTTTTTGGCCTGTGTGGGCCTCCCATCGCAGTGACCTCTCTAGTTGCAGAGCACTGGAGCTGGGCGCATGGGCTCTAGAGCGCCAGCTCCTGGACACACCAGTTCCGCCGCTCTGTGGCATGTGGGATCTTCCCGGGCCAGAGATCGAACCAGCGCCCCTTGCACTGCAAGATGGACTCTTTACCTGCTGGACCACCAGGGAATTCTTGTACAATCACTTTTGAAATGGTTTGGTAGCTTCTTATGTATGATAAGCATGTTCTTATCAAATGACTCAGCAATTCCATCCCTAGATATTTTTACCCCAAAGAAATGCAAAACACATGTGCGTGAAAGACTTGTCCAGAAATGGTCATAGCAGCTTTATTGATAATAACTTAAATCTAGAAGGCACCCACAGGAGACTGAATAAACAATTATGATATATTTATACAAGGGACTAGTACTTAGTCATAAAAAGGAGCAGTCTATTAAAATACAAAACAACACGGATAGATCTCACAGATATCCTGCTGAGTGGAAGAAAGTGGGCAGAAAAAAAAAATGATTCTGTGAGTCCATTTATATTAAATTCTAAAATAGACAAAACATATCTGTAGGGACAGAAACCAGACCAGTTGTGTACTGGAGCAGTGAAGGGAAGGGAGGAGACTGACTGCATGTGCAGAAAGGAGCTTTCTGGGGAGACAAAAATATTCTATAGCTTGACTGGACTGGTGGTTGTATAGGTGTGTATGTGCTGTGCTAAGTCGATCCAGTCACGTCCAGCTCTGTGTGATCCCATAGCCAGCCAGGCTCCTCTGTCCACGAGGAGTCTCCAGGCAAGAACACTGCAGTGGGTTGCCATGCCCTCCTCTAGGGGATCTTCCCAACCCACGCATTGAATCCACAACTTTTACATCTCCTGCAGTGCCAGGTGGATTCTTTACCACTAGTGCCTGTGTAGGTATATACTTTGGTCAAATGTCACTGACCTGTGTACTTAAATCGTGCTAATTTTACTACTGTAAGTCAGACCTTAATGAAATCAGTCTTTCAAACTGGTGCATTTAATTTAATCTGAATTTTAGGATTCTCTTAAAAAAAAAACTAGATCTCAAAATACTAAGGGATCAATCCCACATAGTGGCAACCAGGTGGAGCTAAGCCATGGGACTTATTCTGCCTTGTTCTGATGGGACAAGCATCTTTCTAAAGTCTCCACAGGCCCCTCCCTTGACGCTATCACTTCTTGCTATTTGTTGAATGACTTTGGGCCTTTACTCTTAACAGCAAACAGGTAAGTTTATTCATGTGCTCGTTGATTTACTCAACTATCAATCTTTTGTCCAGTATGTCCTCAATTCCTTGGACTGGCCGTGTTTTTCTTCTGGAGATCAATCCCTCTTCATCTGAGGAGCAGGGACAGAGTGAAGGTTCAATACTGCCTTCCAGGTGTTGACATCTTATGGCCCCTCCCCCAAGTTTAGCTACTTTGGGCTCAGGGTGGGGTCAAATGTTTTAGCTCCTTTGGAATTAGGGAAAGAGGGCAAGAGGAAGTCAGCTTGACCCTGTTCTGATCATACGCGTTTAGATCTAAAGAAGGCACCCACAGGAGACTGAATAAACAATTATGATATATTTATACAAGGGACTAGTACTTAGTCATAAAAAGGAGCAGTCTATTAAAATACAAAACAACACGGATAGATCTCACAGATATCCTGCTGAGTGGAAGAAAGTGGGCAGAAAAAAAATGATTCTGTGAGTCCATTTATATTAAATTCTAAAATAGACAAAACATATCTGTAGGGACAGAAACCAGACCAGTTGTGTACTGGAGCAGTGAAGGGAAGGGAGGAGACTGACTGCATGTGCAGAAAGGAGCTTTCTGGGGAGACAAAAATATTCTATAGCTTGACTGGACTGGTGGTTGTATAGGTGTGTATGTGCTGTGCTAAGTCGATCCAGTCACGTCCAGCTCTGTGTGATCCCATAGCCAGCCAGGCTCCTCTGTCCACGAGGAGTCTCCAGGCAAGAACACTGCAGTGGGTTGCCATGCCCTCCTCTAGGGGATCTTCCCAACCCACGCATTGAATCCACAACTTTTACATCTCCTGCAGTGCCAGGTGGATTCTTTACCACTAGTGCCTGTGTAGGTATATACTTTGGTCAAATGTCACTGACCTGTGTACTTAAATCGTGCTAATTTTACTACTGTAAGTCAGACCTTAATGAAATCAGTCTTTCAAACTGGTGCATTTAATTTAATCTGAATTTTAGGATTCTCTGAAAAAAAACTAGATCTCAAAATACTAAGGGATCAATCCCACATAGTGGCAACCAGGTGGAGCTAAGCCATGGGACTTATTCTGCCTTGTTCTGATGGGACAAGCATCTTTCTAAAGTCTCCACAGGCCCCTCCCTTGACGCTATCACTTCTTGCTATTTGTTGAATGACTTTGGGCCTTTACTCTTAACAGCAAACAGGTAAGTTTATTCATGTGCTCGTTGATTTACTCAACTATCAATCTTTTGTCCAGTATGTCCTCAATTCCTTGGACTGGCCGTGTTTTTCTTCTGGAGATCAATCCCTCTTCATCTGAGGAGCAGGGACAGAGTGAAGGTTCAATACTGCCTTCCAGGTGTTGACATCTTATGGCCCCTCCCCCAAGTTTAGCTACTTTGGGCTCAGGGTGGGGTCAAATGTTTTAGCTCCTTTGGAATTAGGGAAAGAGGGCAAGAGGAAGGAAGTCAGCTTGACCCTGTTCTGATCATACCTGACTCCTGGGTCTTTTCCTAAGACCAGCTCTGGGGTAAAGGAGTGTGTGACTGAGGTTACATTACAGAAAACCCAATTAGGGCATATAAATCAGGATGTGGAGTTAAAGAAAAGTAGGGTTTTATAAAATGGATCAGTATTATATGGCTTTGGCCCTGTAAATCAGTCAGTTGTAGCTAAAGTGTGAAGTGAATACCCTTAAATCAGGGCATTTTCTTTAGGAATTCCTGGGCATGACTTGTAAAGCTGCTGTAGGGTCTGTAAACTTCGATTGGAGTTATGTAAATCCATGGCCTCCCCTATAAAGCAGTTGAATGTTTTAACTAAATCTAATTCTTAAAATAATGATTTCTGAATCAAAACTTTACTGGGGAGATTTACAGGCAAGTTTTATAAATCAGCAGCAAGATATATAACTCAGATAGTGAGAAGTGCAGATTTATAAATCCAACTTGTAAATCAGGAGAAAAAACATCATGTTTTACACTAAATAATATTTTTACAAATGGCACCTCATACATCATGCAATTGCCACAAATCTTTCACACTGGAGTCAGGCTACATAATACAGGGCTGAATCACAAAGGAACTTGAGGCTTGGGTGGTGATGTCTGTAGGAAGACTCCCGGGCCTTGGAAAAAAATGCTCTTTCCTCCCCCTTGTCCCTGGAGATGGGGGAGGGGCTCTGGAATCAGAGTCTCCAGGGCTTCTAATTCCTCTTGGCAGCCTGAGAGCCCCATGACTGTGGGTGAGTTTCCTCACCATCCAAGTCTCAGTTTGCACATCTACAAAGTGCAGACAAGAATCCCTTTGCCAAAAGATTGTTGAGAGGATTAAATGAGATGATATCTGTAAAGCAATGAGCTCAGTGTCTGGAAAATACTGAGTGCTTACTAAATGCTCATTGTTATCTGTTGATACGTTATCAAATTCATTAGTGTTGTTGTAAATATTATTATTTTCAGCCTACATCTGTTTTCCTTTCCATGATGCATAAAGAAAGCAGTTGTGGGAATCAGGGGCAGGGATGGGACTGTTGATTTGAGGGCAGTGGAGCCTAGAGGCTGGTTTATGGCTTCCTACTCCAGCTCTGTTAGGCTGGACCATCTTTCCTGGTATTCCTCAATTTCTGGCTGCAAGAATCCCACACAAAAGGCTTTAGAAAGCCAGTGTCTGAGACCTGACTTTCCAACCCAGAATTTAAATAAAAGCTAATGTTTTTAAGAAGCTTGTTCCAAAAGTAATACATTTTTATTGCAGAATATTTGTAAAATAATGAAAATCACCAATATTCTTGCTACCCAGAGATAATCACTGATAACTTTCTGATTATCCTCTTAAAGTCTTTTTCTATGCATATATTTACATACATACATATTTAAAAAAACAAACATGAGACCACATTGTGTAGATTGTTTGCAGGTCTTTTTTTTTTTTCCATTTAACTATATATTGTGAACCTTTTCCAAAGTCACCAAGTAGTTCTCAGTATGTTTCTTCTTCTTTATTTTTATGATCATGGATTATACTGCACCATAATTTATTTAACCAGTTCCATATTGTCAGACATTTATTTTGTTTTTAATTTTTTGCTATTATAAACAACCTTCCAGGGAACATCTTTTAAATAAATTTCTGCAGTTATTTATGATTATTTTCTAAGGATAAATTCCTAGAAGAGGAATTGCTGTGTAAATGGGCTGTGCACATTTTTAAGGGTTTTGCCAAGTTACCCACTGGAAAGCTTGTATCACTTTTAAGCCCTTGCCAGCAATCTATGGGTGCCCGTTTCCCCATGCTCCAGACAATCTTTTTTTCTTTTTTTAAACTGTCAATGTAAGAGCTGAAAAATTGTGTTTCACTATTGTTTCAGTTTGCACATCTTTGACAGCTTGTAAAGTTAAACATTTTTCATATTTTTGCCGTTAGTACTTCTTTTGTGAATTTTCTAATCATGTCTTTTGTCCACAATGACATTTCAGAGCATTAGAAATATTAACCCTTTCTTACTTATGTTGCAGTTTGTTTTCTCAGTTTGTCCTTTACCCTTAAATTGTGCATATGGCAGAAGATTTTAATTTGTATGTGGTCAATTTTATCAGTATTTGCTTTGTGATAAGACACTCTTTAAAAGGTTTTCCCAGCATAAGATCAGGCAAACATGTACCTATATTTACTCCTAGCTGCTTTGGATATGTACTTTAAACCTTTAATTCACCTGAAATTTATTTTAGAAAGTGGTGGGAAGTAGTGATGAATCAATTTATTCTTAGGATTTCATAATTGTCCCTTTATCACCTCATCTAGAGAATGGAGAATACATTCCCAGAATTCATCTGCAGAATGAACTACATTGTCCTATGTTCTTTCTACCTGCTTCTCCCTCATCCAATCTACTTTAAGAATTATAGTTTTAGAATCTATTTTTGTATCGGGTTGTGCCATTACCCTTAATATTTCTGTTCATCAAATTCTGCTTAATTATTTTGTTCGTTGATTCTTCAGACATTTAGAATTATTTTGTCAAGTGTCAAAGAAAAAGGTATTAAAATGTGGTTTGGAATCACAACAGACGTCGATCAGTTACAGCTGCCTTTACAGTTGCTAACCTTCTCTTCTAGAGAAGAAGATACAAGGCATGCCTCTATCTTCTCTTACGTTAGCCTCCCTGCGTCTACCTC
Source organism: Tragulus kanchil (assembly GCA_022376925.1). NCBI lineage: Eukaryota > Metazoa > Chordata > Mammalia > Artiodactyla > Tragulidae > Tragulus > Tragulus kanchil. The sequence goes on along the minus strand of JAIOJX010000031.1, from coordinate 111,760,124 downwards.
AGTAAACATTTTCTTTCCATTCCTTCCAAAACTGTTGGGTCATGATAGCTTCCTAATCAGGGGGGATTGGTGTTGTTTGACCTTGTTTCAAGAGAATTTGAAATCTAAAGTCCTCTAAGAGAAGGGAGGAGGCGGAGAGCAGTTAGTTGGAGGTGAGAGTGACAAGAATGTTAGTGCCTCTTCTTGGAAGCACTTGCTTCCAGGAAGGTTCTATAGAAAACTTCCAACACCAAAGTCGACAAGTAACCCTGCAGTCACCAACCCATGTGAAGTGCTTCTGCACAGGCTCCCTTGGTATCACGGCTGACAACCTTCCATGTTCAAATATCTCACCAAAAGGAAAAACATTTGACCTTAAGCTACTGATTGAGACACAATAAAACAAATAACAATGGAAAAAATGAAACACCTGTCCTGGGAAACCGTACTAGGAAAGATATTCGACACTGTCTCAAATATCATTGGGGAATACAGGAATTATGAGAACTCAACGGTGCTTGCTTGTTTCCTGAGTGTTATTGGGCTCCCTTCTTCTTCTTCCAAGTGTTCAATAAAGTATGGCCTTGGGCACGAAGAGCAGATTGGGAACTTAAGATGATTCCAGCTGTTTCATAGAGAGTGTGGGGGAGAGGTGATAAGAATGGTCATGGGAAGGCCAGCTGGAAGACAGTTCTGTTGTCCAGATGGGACATGATATTATGGACTTGCTGAGGGCAGTGCTGTTGGAGGGAAGGTATCAGAGTCTAGATATATTTTGGTGATGGAATCAATAGGATTTGATAATGAGATTAGAGACAGGGGAATGTCAAGGATCATTCCCAGGATTTTGCCAGAATTTCTCCTGAAACTGGATGATTGCTGAGGTTTCTTAACTAAAGTAGGAGAAAATCTGGGGACAACAGGAGTAGAAGTGGCCAGATTTGAATTTAGGAGGTGCTTAAACAAGTCCAGCCTCTATTGGCCTTAAGGGATACAAACCCAATTTCAGCTCTCCAAAGTGAGAAAGCAGCGTCTTGTGGAATAGAATGGCTAGGGTTGGGTCTTGTGTCCAGATCCAGATGCCCAACTTTGTCATCAGAAATCTCACTCTTCTCTCCCCTCTCAATATTGGAATTCAACCCCTGCTCCCAAAGTGCCTCCTCTGTGCCACTTTTATCCCTCAAGCAGATTTCCCCCATATATACGGTGGTAGGTGTGGTTGGCTTATCCATTTCAGACTTGCATTCTACCAGTTTAGTATTCCCAGGAGAAAATAAGATTTTTCTCCTATACAGCACCAATAGAATTATTAGGAACAAATGCTCTTTTTTTTTTGAAGTTTTTTTTTTTTAGGGAAATGCCCTTTTAAATTTTTTTTATTTGGGGTCGGGAGGTGTAGGTTGGGGAGGGAGGTGGGCGGGAGGGCCACTTCTATTGGTCTTTTATTTATTCAGTTTCATCCATCTTTGTTCTTTGGCCCGTGTGCGCTTCCCATCATGGTGGCCTCTGTTGTCGCAGAGCACTGACTCTGGGCGCATGTGCTCCAAAGCTCTGGCTCGATAATTGGATACATTGGTCCAACAGCTCCACAGCACGTGGCATCTTCCCAGGCCAGGGATTGAACTGGTGCCCCTTGCACTGCAAGGCGGTGTCCTTACCCACTGGACCACCAGGGAAGCCCAGGAACAAATGTTCTTGACCCACTTTCAATCACATACCTCTGTTTATACAAATCTGATGCTGGTATAATAGTTTATGGGACTAAACTACCTGGAGAATATAACTTCAAAGGATTGTTCTCCAAAGCTAAACTGGGTGCTATTCAATGCAAGAAGGGGTATCAGAGTCTAGATATATTTTGGTGATGGAATCAATAGGATTTGATAATGAGATTAGAGACAGGGGAATGTCAAGGATCATTCCCAGGATTTTGCCAGAATTTCTCCTGAAACTGGATGATTGCTGAGGTTTCTTAACTAAAGTAGGAGAAAATCTGGGGACAACAGGAGTAGAAGTGGCCAGATTTGAATTTAGGAGGTGCTTAAACAAGTCCAGCCTCTATTGGCCTTAAGGGATACAAACCCAATTTCAGCTCTCCAAAGTGAGAAAGCAGCGTCTTGTGGAATAGAATGGCTAGGGTTGGGTCTTGTGTCCAGATCCAGATGCCCAACTTTGTCATCAGAAATCTCACTCTTCTCTCCCCTCTCAATATTGGAATTCAACCCCTGCTCCCAAAGTGCCTCCTCTGTGCCACTTTTATCCCTCAAGCAGATTTCCCCCATATATACGGTGGTAGGTGTGGTTGGCTTATCCATTTCAGACTTGCATTCTACCAGTTTAGTATTCCCAGGAGAAAATAAGATTTTTCTCCTATACAGCACCAATAGAATTATTAGGAACAAATGCTCTTTTTTTTTTGAAGTTTTTTTTTTTTAGGGAAATGCCCTTTTAAATTTTTTTTATTTGGGGTCGGGAGGTGTAGGTTGGGGAGGGAGGTGGGCGGGAGGGCCACTTCTATTGGTCTTTTATTTATTCAGTTTCATCCATCTTTGTTCTTTGGCCCGTGTGCGCTTCCCATCATGGTGGCCTCTGTTGTCGCAGAGCACTGACTCTGGGCGCATGTGCTCCAAAGCTCTGGCTCGATAATTGGATACATTGGTCCAACAGCTCCACAGCACGTGGCATCTTCCCAGGCCAGGGATTGAACTGGTGCCCCTTGCACTGCAAGGCGGTGTCCTTACCCACTGGACCACCAGGGAAGCCCAGGAACAAATGTTCTTGACCCACTTTCAATCACATACCTCTGTTTATACAAATCTGATGCTGGTATAATAGTTTATGGGACTAAACTACCTGGAGAATATAACTTCAAAGGATTGTTCTCCAAAGCTAAACTGGGTGCTATTTCCAATGCAAGAAAGAGATACGACAGACAAATTATAGATGTCTACTATCTTCCGATAGATAGATAACTTTATAAGTGATTGCCCCAAACACATTTGAGCATGATAGGAATAATAGTGTCAGGGAAGCACAAGTAAATAGAGATCATCCTAACCCCTTAGTGACATATTATCACCACATCTGTAGGACACCCAAGTAGAGATGTTGACTAGTTTTAATGTTCATTTAAGAGGGCCAGGATGGGATTGAGGAATTGCAGGAAGTGACAGGAGCAGTTCTGATGGAATGATAAGAAAAGAAGTCAGTTTGGAGTGAGTTGAAGACTGAACGGAGGTGAGGAATTGGAACATCACATAGTCACAACTCTCCTCAGCTGGATTGGAAAGGACAATAGGAAGATAAACCAAGAGCAGGAACAAAGTATGTAGGAGCAGGGAAATGGATTTGAAGGACAGGAGACAAGTGGACATTTTTTGGGAAAAAGAATAGTGACTGTGGAAGTTCTTCTGTAGGGGGAGGAGAAGGGGTTCTTAGGAGAGAGGATGATCAGCTTCACATTTGTCACAGGAGAGAAACAGGGGAGGAGGGGCAGGTACAGGTGGGCAACAGAATCAGTGTTGAGCAGATGAGATGCTCTATGTGATAGCTTCTCAATCCTACTATGAAATACAACACAAAGCTGTTTGCCAGTATGAAGACAGAGAGGGGTTGAAATAGCCACTGTCCTAAGGGGGCTGTGAGGAAATGTGCCAGCATTTCTGGGCTACATGGTGGTCCAGATGCCACTGGCCCTGGAGTTGAGAGCAGTCTTTGGAAATCTTCTCCAATGAAGACATCTAAGACAATGACAGTGTCCCTGGCAAGGCTGGGAAAGATGCTCAGTTTATTCCCACTGGATCAATTGCAGAAAATGTCTCTTCATTTTCTAGGACTCCAAAGATGTTAACACATTTCCTGTCCCCACAATCTTAAACAGACTCTAGGGACAGTCGGCATTTGGAATGAACAGTGGGTCATATTTTAGGGACCCCTGAAGGAAGGTGACCCCACTCCTAAACTGGGTGCTATTTCCAATGCAAGAAAGAGATCGACAGACAAATTATAGATGTCTACTATCTTCCGATAGATAGATAACTTTATAAGTGATTGCCCCAAACACATTTGAGCATGATAGGAATAATAGTGTCAGGGAAGCACAAGTAAATAGAGATCATCCTAACCCCTTAGTGACATATTATCACCACATCTGTAGGACACCCAAGTAGAGATGTTGACTAGTTTTAATGTTCATTTAAGAGGGCCAGGATGGGATTGAGGAATTGCAGGAAGTGACAGGAGCAGTTCTGATGGAATGATAAGAAAAGAAGTCAGTTTGGAGTGAGTTGAAGACTGAACGGAGGTGAGGAATTGGAACATCACATAGTCACAACTCTCCTCAGCTGGATTGGAAAGGACAATAGGAAGATAAACCAAGAGCAGGAACAAAGTATGTAGGAGCAGGGGAAATGGATTTGAAGGACAGGAGACAAGTGGACATTTTTGGAAAGAGAATAGTGACTGTGGAAGTTCTTCTGTAGGGGGAGGAGAAGGGGTTCTTAGGAGAGAGGATGATCAGCTTCACATTTGTCACAGGAGAGAAACAGGGGAGGAGGGGCAGGTACAGGTGGGCAACAGAATCAGTGTTGAGCAGATGAGATGCTCTATGTGATAGCTTCTCAATCCTACTATGAAATACAACACAAAGCTGTTTGCCAGTATGAAGACAGAGAGGGGTTGAAATAGCCACTGTCCTAAGGGGGCTGTGAGGGAAATGTGCCAGCATTTCTGGGCTACATGGTGGTCCAGATGCCACTGGCCCTGGAGTTGAGAGCAGTCTTTGGAAATCTTCTCCAATGAAGACATCTAAGACAATGACAGTGTCCCTGGCAAGGCTGGGAAAGATGCTCAGTTTATTCCCACTGGATCAATTGCAGAAAATGTCTCTTCATTTTCTAGGACTCCAAAGATGTTAACACATTTCCTGTCCCCACAATCTTAAACAGACTCTAGGGACAGTCGGCATTTGGAATGAACAGTGGGTCATATTTTAGGGACCCCTGAAGGAAGGTGACCCCACTCCTATGAATGGCAGCATTTGTGTAAAGGAGAAATATGTTTTTAAACCGTTTTATCAGTTTCAGGTAGTTGCTAAAGTTGGGGTGAGATAGAATTCGCCCTGATTCCCGTATCTGGCCCGAAGTCTTCTAGAAGTCTCCAGCCTTGCATTTCAGTGGCTCCATGAGAACAGGGGCACAGGAGTGGGGAGTCACCATGTGCCTCTGGGCGCAGGCACTCAGAAGATGCTTCCTATCTGTTAAATGCACAGGAACAATCTGGAGCTTATTCTGGACTGACTGATGGGTTGAGACCTCCAGGTTCCCTGAGTTTTTAGCCTTTACTTCGAAGCTGGCACCTTTATGCTTTCATCCTTGCTGGTATTTTGCCATTTAAGAGATTCATGTTGAGGTTTATCACGTCCACCCTTTGAACACAGTGTCTTTTATTGATTGACATTTGATAAATTAAGTACAAAATGTTAATGAAAATGTTATAACAAGGAATCATGGTAGATTTGCCTTATTTTCATTTTTTTTAGAGTTGAAATAAAAGAAACTCTCTTCTGTGCACCAGGTACTTGCTGACATTGCTAAATAGCAAGGTTCTGATTTAGTATCTGGGGCATATGGGAGCTTGATGGCTAGACAATGAGAATGAGAGGCAGTATTGACCCACCACACCTGATTTCCAGCAGGTCCTGTCTGGTCCACAGGGACCTGCTTGACCAAAGCACAAAGGATCAGAGCCTGAAAGATGGGGTTGGAGGCATCCTTGGGCATTTGTCTCCACAACAAACGTCACTTGAAGCTTCCCTTTCCCTCCTTCAGGATGCCAACGTGATTATGCATAGAGCTGTTGCTATTTACAGAGCTCTTAGCACAGAGAGCATCACACAGCCAGTGACACAGAATTACAACCATCAAGACATATGGTTTGGATAAACAAAGCACAAAGCGCAAATTAACCATGGTTGACTATAACTCCCACTTTGTGCTCCCCAGGGAGGGACTTCAGTGAAACTCCCAGTCGGAGAAAGCAATACATATCAGAAAGTATAGCACATCCAGTGTGGTTTAGATAAATGCTAAGCCTTATTTAATGCTTTTCATGGTGCCAGAACACAATGGCACCAACCTGTCTAGGAAAAGTTATAACTCTGTGCCAGTTTCCTGTAAATAGTAACTGTACGCCTACCGGATTCCATGCCTATGTGCTCCAGGGCCAAAGAATGCCTTTCATTTGTCATCACCTCGCTTCCACTTCCCGTGTCCCCAAAGGCAGTTTGCCTCATGCATCTGGATGTCAGAGCTGCATGAAGTCGGACATAAGTAGCCTCCTGTGAGTAAATACCCTTCAACTTCCACTGTGGTCCTTCCCCTTCACTGAGCTCCACCCCCACCATGCTTGTCTGCAGAGAAAGATCCCCTCCTTGCCCCCAGCTTGAGACCCCGGACTGACTGATGGGTTGAGACCTCCAGGTTCCCTGAGTTTTTAGCCTTTACTTCGAAGCTGGCACCTTTATGCTTTCATCCTTGCTGGTATTTTGCCATTTAAGAGATTCATGTTGAGGTTTATCACGTCCACCCTTTGAACACAGTGTCTTTTATTGATTGACATTTGATAAATTAAGTACAAAATGTTAATGAAAATGTTATAACAAGGAATCATGGTAGATTTGCCTTATTTTCATTTTTTTTAGAGTTGAAATAAAAGAAACTCTCTTCTGTGCACCAGGTACTTGCTGACATTGCTAAATAGCAAGGTTCTGATTTAGTATCTGGGGCATATGGGAGCTTGATGGCTAGACAATGAGAATGAGAGGCAGTATTGACCCACCACACCTGATTTCCAGCAGGTCCTGTCTGGTCCACAGGGACCTGCTTGACCAAAGCACAAAGGATCAGAGCCTGAAAGATGGGGTTGGAGGCATCCTTGGGCATTTGTCTCCACAACAAACGTCACTTGAAGCTTCCCTTTCCCTCCTTCAGGATGCCAACGTGATTATGCATAGAGCTGTTGCTATTTACAGAGCTCTTAGCACAGAGAGCATCACACAGCCAGTGACACAGAATTACAACCATCAAGACATATGGTTTGGATAAACAAAGCACAAAGCGCAAATTAACCATGGTTGACTATAACTCCCACTTTGTGCTCCCCAGGGAGGGACTTCAGTGAAACTCCCAGTCGGAGAAAGCAATACATATCAGAAAGTATAGCACATCCAGTGTGGTTTAGATAAATGCTAAGCCTTATTTAATGCTTTTCATGGTGCCAGAACACAATGGCACCAACCTGTCTAGGAAAAGTTATAACTCTGTGCCAGTTTCCTGTAAATAGTAACTGTACGCCTACCGGATTCCATGCCTATGTGCTCCAGGGCCAAAGAATGCCTTTCATTTGTCATCACCTCGCTTCCACTTCCCGTGTCCCCAAAGGCAGTTTGCCTCATGCATCTGGATGTCAGAGCTGCATGAAGTCGGACATAAGTAGCCTCCTGTGAGTAAATACCCTTCAACTTCCACTGTGGTCCTTCCCCTTCACTGAGCTCCACCCCCACCATGCTTGTCTGCAGAGAAAGATCCCCCTCCTGTGCTTGGACAATCAAGGTCTGAGCTCATCCAATCCCAGGGGTGCCATTAGGAGTGGAGTGATCTCCTTTCTGGCAGTAAGGGGTTTCCTTACTTTCCATATTTTATATTTCATGAGAAATTCTTCCGGGACAGGAAACTTTCTGTGTGAGGTCTTTGGCCTCATCATTGACACATGAACCTTACAAACTTTGTTTGACAATAAAGAGTATAATATTTGCTTTTCATAATACATGTGCATCACTTTCCAAAGGCGAGAGCAAAATAAATAAATAACCAGAGTGAAAGGCTTCTACTTGGCTTGGACACTTGTACTGGAGTATTTCAAAAGGGAGAAGAATTCCACAAAACACTTGGCTGAATATATACTCCTTTTTTCCTTGTCTTTAGTGACTTTTAAGATGTACATTATATATTTAATTCTCTCTCTCTCTCTTTCTCTCTTGGCCTCTGTCTCTGTCTTTCTCTCTCTCTCACACACATGCACATACACTTTATAAATATTAAAACTAGAACCCATCATCTACGGACTTAAGAAAGTATGTACACGTGACCCCAGAAATACTAAGGGCTCTGTAATACCAGAAAAACCCTAAAGACTTACATTTTGTTTGTTGATAAACCTTCAAGACTCATGATCTTATTAGCTGTCACTAACATTTTAAGTAAATATCCAGAACAAATTCTGCTCCATGAGATGAGCAGTTTTCAGGTTCAGAAGTTCACAGGGACTCTGAAGGGCATCAAATCTAGCATCTTCTCAACGAAAATGTCAACTTTCAGACCATATGGTCATCTTGAGTCAGGTGATTTCCGTGAGGTCCACTCAAGTGGCCTCTTTGTGAAGACTGGAATGGCAGTAGGCCTCTCCCGCCTGGCTCTGCATGGGTATTTATTGACATGCCTACTTACTGTCATTTTCACGTCTCATTTCCAACTCTCTGAAGTGAGTAAGGAAGATTGCTGAATCACTCTCTGTCATGTTAGTTTGGCCAAATAGAAATGGGGTGGGACAGGAGCCGAGATTTCCAGGGCAAAGCTAATGGACTTACCAAAGTCACTTACCTGGATTCAATAATTCAAATCAACTCCATTCAATTCAGCAAATATTTCCTGCTGTCTCCTATGAAAGAAGTCCTGGTGCTAAGCCCTGTAGAAAATGATCAATTTTCCCTCTTGGAGTTCTGGTCTAAAGGGAAGATATTTAGGGGTAAAATAATCCTATAGCAGAAAGGCAGAAATGAGAGGGGCCAAAGAATGCAAAGCAGGGAGGAGTCAGCTGATTAGCATTGGGAAGCAGAAGGGTGGGAACCTAAGTGTTCCTCCCGATCCTTTGAAATAGTTTCCCCATGCCTAGAGATAGATCATGGAGTTTGTACCAGCTTTCAGTCTTAATGATCTCTTTCCATAATAAGAATCAAATGAGGGACTTCCCTGGTGGCCCAGTGGCTAAAACTTCATTGCTCCCAATGCAGGGGTTCTGAGTTCAATCCCTAGCCAGGGAACTACTATAGATGCTGCATGTCACAACTAAGATCTGGAAGAGACTATATATACATAAATAAAGAGTCAAATGAGGGCTTCCTTGGTGGTCCAGTAGGTAAGGACACCGCCTTGCAGTGCAAGGGGCGCCGGTTCGATCCCTGGCCTGGGAAGATCCCATGTGATGCGGAGCGGCTGGACCGATGTGTCCAATTACCGAGCTGGAGCTCTGGAGCGCATGTGCCCAGAGCCAGTGCTCTGAGACAACAGAGGCCACTGCGATGGGAGGCCCACACGGGCCAAAGAACAGAGACGAATGAAGATAGAGAAATGAAAGACCAATAGAAGTGGCCCGCCTGCTCCCTCCCTCCCACCCCCGCCAAAATAAATAAATAAATAAATCTTAAAAAAAAAAAAGAGTCAAATGAGAACATCTCCAGGCATACTGAAAATAACAGCTGGTCAAAGTGCCCTCTCATCATGGACTCAGTGTATATTGGATGTGTTTCATTTTGCTTCTATGTGAAATGGATTATACAAGTCTGTAAAGAGGGATTTTGCATTTAATCTTATGTGACATTCATTGGTAACATGTTCCCATGTGCACTTACAGATGTCTGTTCAGGAAATTTGTAGGAAATCTCTCAGGGGCTTAAAGAATTGCTAGGAAGGGGGAAGACCTAACTGAAAAGAGACTGGGATCAAGATATGTCCAGGATCCAGGCCTATTCAGCCTTAATCCTTAAGAGAATGTTCTCTGCTTTGGAGGGTTGAACTCCAAACGCTTGCCTCACCTCATGTCACGGTTCTCCATGTTCAAAGTCACATGGGAGACTTTGGTTGATTGCCTCGGCTAGAGTCCAGGACCCAATACTTGACACCATGATTTGCACTCATATCAAGACCAACATAAAGGGAGAGGTACCCCCATCCTAGGAAGAAATCAGGTTTCCATTATTGGAAGCAAGGTGAAATGACTACCAAGTCAAGACACAATGAAGCCCAACACAGTTAGTGAGGTGAGCACTGTATTAATGTCAAGATAATTAAGTCTGGCAGTAAAGCAAAGGGATGCACAATTAGTGAGTGGCTAAAACTTCATTGCTCCCAATGCAGGGGTTCTGAGTTCAATCCCTAGCCAGGGAACTACTATAGATGCTGCATGTCACAACTAAGATCTGGAAGAGACTATATATACATAAATAAAGAGTCAAATGAGGGCTTCCTTGGTGGTCCAGTAGGTAAGGACACCGCCTTGCAGTGCAAGGGGCGCCGGTTCGATCCCTGGCCTGGGAAGATCCCATGTGATGCGGAGCGGCTGGACCGATGTGTCCAATTACCGAGCTGGAGCTCTGGAGCGCATGTGCCCAGAGCCAGTGCTCTGAGACAACAGAGGCCACTGCGATGGGAGGCCCACACGGGCCAAAGAACAGAGACGAATGAAGATAGAGAAATGAAAGACCAATAGAAGTGGCCCGCCTGCTCCCCTCCCTCCCCACCCCCCGCCAAAATAAATAAATAAATAAATCTTAAAAAAAAAAAAGAGTCAAATGAGAACATCTCCAGGCATACTGAAAATAACAGCTGGTCAAAGTGCCCTCTCATCATGGACTCAGTGTATATTGGATGTGTTTCATTTTGCTTCTATGTGAAATGGATTATACAAGTCTGTAAAGAGGGATTTTGCATTTAATCTTATGTGACATTCATTGGTAACATGTTCCCATGTGCACTTACAGATGTCTGTTCAGGAAATTTGTAGGAAATCTCTCAGGGGCTTAAAGAATTGCTAGGAAGGGGGAAGACCTAACTGAAAAGAGACTGGGATCAAGATATGTCCAGGATCCAGGCCTATTCAGCCTTAATCCTTAAGAGAATGTTCTCTGCTTTGGAGGGTTGAACTCCAAACGCTTGCCTCACCTCATGTCACGGTTCTCCATGTTCAAAGTCACATGGGAGACTTTGGTTGATTGCCTCGGCTAGAGTCCAGGACCCAATACTTGACACCATGATTTGCACTCATATCAAGACCAACATAAAGGGAGAGGTACCCCCATCCTAGGAAGAAATCAGGTTTCCATTATTGGAAGCAAGGTGAAATGACTACCAAGTCAAGACACAATGAAGCCCAACACAGTTAGTGAGGTGAGCACTGTATTAATGTCAAGATAATTAAGTCTGGCAGTAAAGCAAAGGGATGCACAATTTAGTGATGGAGGGTAAATAACTCACCATAAACAAGGAAGGGACAGGGCTAGCAAAGGAAAGAAGGAGCAGTTCAAGGGGAAATCAGAAGAGGGACTCTGGTTTCTACTCCATGTGTTCAAGGAAGCTCAGGATGAAATCATGCTGACACCATAAAGGCAATGGGGAATATATCTGTGGAGCTCATATACCTGGTTGAGTCCATGAGGAGATGCAGGTCAGCAACCAATTTGACATAAGGAGAATTTCACATTTTTATTGGAGCTGTCATCTTTCCTGATGGTTCATTGGTAGAGAACCCACTTGCAATAGAGCAGACAGGAGACACAGGTTCAGTTGCTGGGTTGGGAAGATCCCCTGGAGGAGGAAATGACAAACTGCTTCAGTATTCTTGTCTGGGAGATCCCATGAACAGAGGAGCCTGGCAGACTGGAAGCCATGGTGTTGCAAAGAGTTGGACATGACTGAGTGACTGAGCATACACACTCTTGTTGGAAATCCTTTCCTAAAGCTGTCCTCTATCTACCCACAGGATATTCAGTGTCTATAGCCTGAGTTTTCACTGCACTTTAGCCTTACATCTTAGGCTACACTTGCCACATTAAATTAAAACACTCTGTGGTGGATAGTGTCTTGTCCATCTTTGCATCTTCTGTCCTGGGCCCGGTACTTGATACCAAGTAGGCATAGGATGAATGTTGAATGAATAAAAATAACTGAGCATTGTGTGTGCTCGTAAGCTCAGTTGCTCAGTTGTGTCTGACTCTGGGGAACCCATAGACTGTAGCCCATCACACTCCTCTGTCCATAGGATCTTTCAGGTAAGAATATTGAAGTGGGTTGCCATTTCCTACTCCAAGGAATCTTCCTGATCCAGGAATTGAACTTGCATCTCCTGTGTCTATTGCATTGTAGATGGATTCTTTACCACTGAGCCATATGGGAAAAGCCCTTAACCCATCCTAGGAAGAAATCAGGTTTCCATTATTGGAAGCAAGGTGAAATGACTACCAAGTCAAGACACAATGAAGCCCAACACAGTTAGTGAGGTGAGCACTGTATTAATGTCAAGATAATTAAGTCTGGCAGTAAAGCAAAGGGATGCACAATTTAGTGATGGAGGGTAAATAACTCACCATAAACAAGGAAGGGACAGGGCTAGCAAAGGAAAGAAGGAGCAGTTCAAGGGGAAATCAGAAGAGGGACTCTGGTTTCTACTCCATGTGTTCAAGGAAGCTCAGGATGAAATCATGCTGACACCATAAAGGCAATGGGGAATATATCTGTGGAGCTCATATACCTGGTTGAGTCCATGAGGAGATGCAGGTCAGCAACCAATTTGACATAAGGAGAATTTCACATTTTTATTGGAGCTGTCATCTTTCCTGATGGTTCATTGGTAGAGAACCCACTTGCAATAGAGCAGACAGGAGACACAGGTTCAGTTGCTGGGTTGGGAAGATCCCCTGGAGGAGGAAATGACAAACTGCTTCAGTATTCTTGTCTGGGAGATCCCATGAACAGAGGAGCCTGGCAGACTGGAAGCCATGGTGTTGCAAAGAGTTGGACATGACTGAGTGACTGAGCATACACACTCTTGTTGGAAATCCTTTCCTAAAGCTGTCCTCTATCTACCCACAGGATATTCAGTGTCTATAGCCTGAGTTTTCACTGCACTTTAGCCTTACATCTTAGGCTACACTTGCCACATTAAATTAAAACACTCTGTGGTGGATAGTGTCTTGTCCATCTTTGCATCTTCTGTCCTGGGCCCGGTACTTGATACCAAGTAGGCATAGGATGAATGTTGAATGAATAAAAATAACTGAGCATTGTGTGTGCTCGTAAGCTCAGTTGCTCAGTTGTGTCTGACTCTGGGGAACCCATAGACTGTAGCCCATCACACTCCTCTGTCCATAGGATCTTTCAGGTAAGAATATTGAAGTGGGTTGCCATTTCCTACTCCAAGGAATCTTCCTGATCCAGGAATTGAACTTGCATCTCCTGTGTCTATTGCATTGTAGATGGATTCTTTACCACTGAGCCATATGGGAAGCCCCACATACACGTTCCTTAAATCTTAATCTTTTGACTGCTGGGCATAATAAATGCTTGCAAGTTGGCATTCTAACTACTTTAGCCTTTATGCTGTTCTCATGAAACTTCTTTCTATGGTTTCCCTGTTGTTTTCTCTAGTTGCCTCAAAGGGAAAAGGGGCACATTTTGGCAACTGTTGGAACTTTATTTGGGAGTCACAAACACCTCTAAGAACTCTCCAAAATCAACTCCTAGCTTACTTGTACAGGTAAGCTACATTTCCCAGCCTCCTTTGCAATTAGGTGTGAACACATGACTGTTTTAGCCAATGGAGAGAAATAGAAAGTGAAGTGCAAACTTCTGGTACCACTGGTGAAAAACCCCCAAATACCATACTTCCCTTTGTCCCTCTTTTGCTAGTTGAACAAAGACAATACTAAGGCTCTAACCCCTAATAGCCATTAGCCATATGTAGCTATTTACATTTAAATTAATTAAAATTACTAAAAAATAAGGGATAAGGAAGCATCACCATTCCATGATCTCCTTCTCTTCTTCAAACCCAATAAAATAAAAACAAAATATGAAATTAAACTAGAGAATCCCCAGCTCTGCCTTGTGCCTTGAACATGGATGTGACCCCATAATAGAGAGTAAAACAGGCAATGAGAGAACTCGACCTGCTGGTTGACTGAAGACCTAGTATTCTTCCCATACTCTCCCCACCACTGTTCCTGCACTGAGGCTCTTTACTCTAGAGAGACAACTTTGAGATTATAGATAGCCACTGTGAATCCTGTCTTCAGCGTGTCCTTGAGGTATGACCATAGTCTCTCCATTTAAAGTTTCTAGACCTCAATCCCTTCTCCCTTATTAATGTTACATCTGATGCTTCTAACGTCAGTCATCAGTTTATGTACACTTATGAGATGTTGAATGAATAAAAATAACTGGTGGTGCCATAGTTGCTCAGTTGTGTCTGACTCTGGGGAACCCATAGACTGTAGCCCATCACACTCCTCTGTCCATAGGATCTTTCAGGTAAGAATATTGAAGTGGGTTGCCATTTCCTACTCCAAGGAATCTTCCTGATCCAGGAATTGAACTTGCATCTCCTGTGTCTATTGCATTGTAGATGGATTCTTTACCACTGAGCCATATGGGAAGCCCCACATACACGTTCCTTAAATCTTAATCTTTTGACTGCTGGGCATAATAAATGCTTGCAAGTTGGCATTCTAACTACTTTAGCCTTTATGCTGTTCTCATGAAACTTCTTTCTATGGTTTCCCTGTTGTTTTCTCTAGTTGCCTCAAAGGGAAAAGGGGCACATTTTGGCAACTGTTGGAACTTTATTTGGGAGTCACAAACACCTCTAAGAACTCTCCAAAATCAACTCCTAGCTTACTTGTACAGGTAAGCTACATTTCCCAGCCTCCTTTGCAATTAGGTGTGAACACATGACTGTTTTAGCCAATGGAGAGAAATAGAAAGTGAAGTGCAAACTTCTGGTACCACTGGTGAAAAACCCCCAAATACCATACTTCCCTTTGTCCCTCTTTTGCTAGTTGAACAAAGACAATACTAAGGCTCTAACCCCTAATAGCCATTAGCCATATGTAGCTATTTACATTTAAATTAATTAAAATTACTAAAAAATAAGGGATAAGGAAGCATCACCATTCCATGATCTCCTTCTCTTCTTCAAACCCAATAAAATAAAAACAAAATATGAAATTAAACTAGAGAATCCCCAGCTCTGCCTTGTGCCTTGAACATGGATGTGACCCCATAATAGAGAGTAAAACAGGCAATGAGAGAACTCGACCTGCTGGTTGACTGAAGACCTAGTATTCTTCCCATACTCTCCCCACCACTGTTCCTGCACTGAGGCTCTTTACTCTAGAGAGACAACTTTGAGATTATAGATAGCCACTGTGAATCCTGTCTTCAGCGTGTCCTTGAGGTATGACCATAGTCTCTCCATTTAAAGTTTCTAGACCTCAATCCCTTCTCCCTTATTAATGTTACATCTGATGCTTCTAACGTCAGTCATCAGTTTTTATGGGAATAACACCTCTACATGACAGCCACTTTTTCTTAGATCTGTTTCTCTATTTTTATTTCATACAGATACCTAGTATTTCATACAGTTGTTTCAGCACTATTTGTTGAAAAGACGATCTTTTCCAACTTTGATTTAACTTGGCATTGGCACCTTTTTCAAAGATTAATTGACTATATATATGGTGGGTCTATTTCTGAACTCGCTCCTGTTCCATTGATCTATTAGGCTATTCATATGTTAATAGCACTGTCTTGACTTCTGTAGCTATATTTAAATGCTATAAAATATTCTTGAAACTGGGTAACAAAGGTCCTTCAATGTTTTTCTTTAAAAAAAAATTAAATGTAATTGAAAATTCAGTTACAGTCTCACTAGCCATAATTAAAAAGCCCCATAGCTACACGTCCATAGTGTCTACCATATTGGACAGGGTAGTATAACAGTTTCATCACCACAGAAAGTTCTGTTGGCTAGCACTGCTCTAGAAGAGGTTAAAATCACAAAAGGGACAGAGGCTGGGTCCATAAATGATGGATGAAGCAGTCACACTATCGCTACCACTCATTGGATTGGATTAAACAGATAGATAAGCTTCTGTTGTGTTGAACCTTTAGATGTGGAGGCTTATCACTCACAGTAGGTCATAATCTCTGACTTGATACAGGGGTCTTAAGATACTGAAGCATTTAGTTCACTTCTCTCTCAGTAGATGGTGGGGAACAAGTCCCACTTGGAGAACTGTTTCGTCATGAACCTTTTAGATGTGGAGGCATATCAAAGCATCACCATTCCATGATCTCCTTCTCTTCTTCAAACCCAATAAAATAAAAACAAAATATGAAATTAAACTAGAGAATCCCCAGCTCTGCCTTGTGCCTTGAACATGGATGTGACCCCATAATAGAGAGTAAAACAGGCAATGAGAGAACTCGACCTGCTGGTTGACTGAAGACCTAGTATTCTTCCCATACTCTCCCCACCACTGTTCCTGCACTGAGGCTCTTTACTCTAGAGAGACAACTTTGAGATTATAGATAGCCACTGTGAATCCTGTCTTCAGCGTGTCCTTGAGGTATGACCATAGTCTCTCCATTTAAAGTTTCTAGACCTCAATCCCTTCTCCCTTATTAATGTTACATCTGATGCTTCTAACGTCAGTCATCAGTTTTTATGGGAATAACACCTCTACATGACAGCCACTTTTTCTTAGATCTGTTTCTCTATTTTTATTTCATACAGATACCTAGTATTTCATACAGTTGTTTCAGCACTATTTGTTGAAAAGACGATCTTTTCCAACTTTGATTTAACTTGGCATTGGCACCTTTTTCAAAGATTAATTGACTATATATATGGTGGGTCTATTTCTGAACTCGCTCCTGTTCCATTGATCTATTAGGCTATTCATATGTTAATAGCACTGTCTTGACTTCTGTAGCTATATTTAAATGCTATAAAATATTCTTGAAACTGGGTAACAAAGGTCCTTCAATGTTTTTCTTTAAAAAAAAATTAAATGTAATTGAAAATTCAGTTACAGTCTCACTAGCCATAATTAAAAAGCCCCATAGCTACACGTCCATAGTGTCTACCATATTGGACAGGGTAGTATAACAGTTTCATCACCACAGAAAGTTCTGTTGGCTAGCACTGCTCTAGAAGAGGTTAAAATCACAAAAGGGACAGAGGCTGGGTCCATAAATGATGGATGAAGCAGTCACACTATCGCTACCACTCATTGGATTGGATTAAACAGATAGATAAGCTTCTGTTGTGTTGAACCTTTTAGATGTGGAGGCTTATCACTCACAGTAGGTCATAATCTCTGACTTGATACAGGGGTCTTAAGATACTGAAGCATTTAGTTCACTTCTCTCTCAGTAGATGGTGGGGAACAAGTCCCACTTGGAGAACTGTCTCATCCATGAGCAGAAAATCAATGAATTCCTGGGGTTTGGTCTGTAAAGATTAGTTCCGTAAGTATGGAGACAAGTATCAAGGACTTCCTGTGGACTTTGAAGAACATTCCTTAAGCCTTCAGAGTCTGAAGATTTGCGTATATTGCTCTGTGATGCGGCCTCCTTGATGCTCTGGTATCAGCATGTTTCTGCATATTCTTTATCTACATGGAGGGAACACCTGACATCTGCAATGAACAGGTACTTTAAAATGAACTGAGCAGTTAGTAATCCTGGCAGATCACAGTCTCCCTTATCTCAGACAGGGGAAACTAAAGTTTCCAAGGGGCCAGGCACTGTTCTAAAAAATACTGTAGCAATTTTATAGATGAGTTAGAACATGACCTGGGTCTGTCATGAATATTTTGCCCATGCAGGATTGCTTTATACAAAACAGTGGTATGTATTTCATTTTAGAATGTATTGGGAAAGGAAAGAGATATGAGTCTTTTTTCATGATGTTTAATGACTTCTATAGAAATCAATCTTCAGAGTTTTAATTTTTTAAAGTTCACCACTTTTCTCATTCTTGCTATTTCTTGTATACACTTACCCCATTGATGTGGTATAAGGACATTTTAGGGGTACATACAGAGACACTTCTAACTTAGTAGCTATGTTTTGCTTGTGTTCTTGTTATAGTCATAATATGTGGCAGGTGATTCTGACTTCCCATTTAATGGTAGAATTTTTCCTTTTTAAATAAATTGGTTTAAGTTAAAATACAAGTCATATCAAAGGAAAAATATGAGTAAGTAGTAGCACTAACATAACACAAATGCAACAAAAATTCTGAATGTGGCATGTAAATGATTCATATTTGGGAAACTGCTTTGCACAACCAGAGACTGTACTTGCCTGGCCAAGGGACAGGATTGTTTTCTTGCCTGTTAGCCAAGGTGACAGTATGAATACAGGGGTCTTAAGGATACACTCACAGTAGGTCATAATCTCTGACTTGATACAGGGGTCTTAAGATACTGAAGCATTTAGTTCACTTCTCTCTCAGTAGATGGTGGGGAACAAGTCCCACTTGGATAACTGTCTCATCCATGAGCAGAAAATCAATGAATTCCTGGGGTTTGGTCTGTAAAGATTAGTTCCGTAAGTATGGAGACAAGTATCAAGGACTTCCTGTGGACTTTGAAGAACATTCCTTAAGCCTTCAGAGTCTGAAGATTTGCGTATATTGCTCTGTGATGCGGCCTCCTTGATGCTCTGGTATCAGCATGTTTCTGCATATTCTTTATCTACATGGAGGGAACACCTGACATCTGCAATGAACAGGTACTTTAAAATGAACTGAGCAGTTAGTAATCCTGGCAGATCACAGTCTCCCTTATCTCAGACAGGGGAAACTAAAGTTTCCAAGGGGCCAGGCACTGTTCTAAAAAATACTGTAGCAATTTTATAGATGAGTTAGAACATGACCTGGGTCTGTCATGAATATTTTGCCCATGCAGGATTGCTTTATACAAAACAGTGGTATGTATTTCATTTTAGAATGTATTGGGAAAGGAAAGAGATATGAGTCTTTTTTCATGATGTTTAATGACTTCTATAGAAATCAATCTTCAGAGTTTTAATTTTTTAAAGTTCACCACTTTTCTCATTCTTGCTATTTCTTGTATACACTTACCCCATTGATGTGGTATAAGGACATTTTAGGGGTACATACAGAGACACTTCTAACTTAGTAGCTATGTTTTGCTTGTGTTCTTGTTATAGTCATAATATGTGGCAGGTGATTCTGACTTCCCATTTAATGGTAGAATTTTTCCTTTTTAAATAAATTGGTTTAAGTTAAAATACAAGTCATATCAAAGGAAAAATATGAGTAAGTAGTAGCACTAACATAACACAAATGCAACAAAAATTCTGAATGTGGCATGTAAATGATTCATATTTGGGAAACTGCTTTGCACAACCAGAGACTGTACTTGCCTGGCCAAGGGACAGGATTGTTTTCTTTGTTAAAATGAATAAATGAGTTTTTATTTATTTTTTATGGAAGTAGCACTGATTTATAAGATTTCCTCTGTTGTGTCAATGCTTGGGGCTTGCTAACAGGCTTTTTGACTTTTTTTGAATTTGAAGTGCCTTACACTTTGTTCAACTCCTGGCAAAGAGGGGATGGTGTACAGATGATCGTGTGATGCCAGAGTCTTGAGTATAAAATAAAGACAAGTCTTCTGGGCACTGATGTCTATCCCTGGGATGTCAGTGTATGTTTGATCAATCAACTCAGGCAAAACAGCTTATCCGAGTGTGAGTTAACAATGCTTTCCTTTCCCTGAGCTGGAATCAAGTTCAAGAATCATTCAGGACTGTTGCATCAGGTGCTACGTTCCTGTTCTAGGAATAAACCCTGTCCCCTTCACTCAGCTTACTTCCTGAGGAGAGGGCCCAGTGGCACTTTCTGGACCACATCTACTCCAGAGCTGACTCCTACTGGCTGGTGTCACTGTTGCTGTTCAGAACCAGTGTCTCTCAACATTGAAATCTCACCAGGTAAATATCCAATGGTCTGTCTTAAATACAGTGACTCATGGAGTCTTTAGTTACCCTGTATCTGGGACCCATTTCCCTAAATGGAAGACATATTTTAAAGGACATGAGTGATGGAGAGCTCTCTCTAAAAGATTTAGAACCACCAACCAGGAGCCCCAGAGCTACCCTACTTTGTCCAACCAGTCTGACAATTGAGAGAGCTAGTCAGGACCCTGTTCAACCTATACACTTACCCCATTGATGTGGTATAAGGACATTTTAGGGGTACATACAGAGACACTTCTAACTTAGTAGCTATGTTTTGCTTGTGTTCTTGTTATAGTCATAATATGTGGCAGGTGATTCTGACTTCCCATTTAATGGTAGAATTTTTCCTTTTTAAATAAATTGGTTTAAGTTAAAATACAAGTCATATCAAAGGAAAAATATGAGTAAGTAGTAGCACTAACATAACACAAATGCAACAAAAATTCTGAATGTGGCATGTAAATGATTCATATTTGGGAAACTGCTTTGCACAACCAGAGACTGTACTTGCCTGGCCAAGGGACAGGATTGTTTTCTTTGTTAAAATGAATAAATGAGTTTTTATTTATTTTTTATGGAAGTAGCACTGATTTATAAGATTTCCTCTGTTGTGTCAATGCTTGGGGCTTGCTAACAGGCTTTTTGACTTTTTTTGAATTTGAAGTGCCTTACACTTTGTTCAACTCCTGGCAAAGAGGGGATGGTGTACAGATGATCGTGTGATGCCAGAGTCTTGAGTATAAAATAAAGACAAGTCTTCTGGGCACTGATGTCTATCCCTGGGATGTCAGTGTATGTTTGATCAATCAACTCAGGCAAAACAGCTTATCCGAGTGTGAGTTAACAATGCTTTCCTTTCCCTGAGCTGGAATCAAGTTCAAGAATCATTCAGGACTGTTGCATCAGGTGCTACGTTCCTGTTCTAGGAATAAACCCTGTCCCCTTCACTCAGCTTACTTCCTGAGGAGAGGGCCCAGTGGCACTTTCTGGACCACATCTACTCCAGAGCTGACTCCTACTGGCTGGTGTCACTGTTGCTGTTCAGAACCAGTGTCTCTCAACATTGAAATCTCACCAGGTAAATATCCAATGGTCTGTCTTAAATACAGTGACTCATGGAGTCTTTAGTTACCCTGTATCTGGGACCCATTTCCCTAAATGGAAGACATATTTTAAAGGACATGAGTGATGGAGAGCTCTCTCTAAAAGATTTAGAACCACCAACCAGGAGCCCCAGAGCTACCCTACTTTGTCCAACCAGTCTGACAATTGAGAGAGCTAGTCAGGACCCTGTTCTTGGAACCATCACCAAGGGCTTCTCATTCATGGCTCTGTAGTGATGATCAGAGAGGCTCAATACATGTGACCAGTTCCAGGTGAGAAAAGGAAGAGTAAGGTGTGAAAAATAAAATCACTATATAATTGTCTGCAATTCATAAACTTTTCTCAAACCCTTAGGGAAGATCATTTAGCTAAACTCCAGGGACAGTGGGAAATTGGGAGGGAGAAAACCCAGAGTGAGGACGGCATCCACCAAGGTCCTCACGCCCATTCTTTTAATGTAGTCTGCTTCTCTCCCATAAGACTTTAAAAAAAATCACACCACCAATATGTGCAGTGAGGAACTGCCCTCACATTTCGTGGTTTCACCTTAAAAGGGTTCTACTCTGTCTGTAGTTGGTCTCCCTTCCCTTCACCAAAATAAATAAATAAATAAATAAATTAGAGCTTGAATACTCTCTCAAGATTAAAATGGAAAAAAAAAAAGTTTTTAAAGGGATTGATATGCTGAGAAAACTTATATCCTTCATCCAGCATGGGTGTTCTTCTATAACCTCATAGCTCCTCTGCTTAGAGCTAAATTCACTGTTCTTCATGGAAACCTTGATCTTCCTTGATTCTTCCATTCCCCTCGCTGATGCTTTCTCCCCCATGTGATCAGAGACTTGCAGTCTCTGCTTGCCCACCAGCTCATACTTAGCCCCAAGGCTGAGTGAAGCCTCACTCTTCCCTCGCTTCACTGAGCTGTTCATTGTTCAGAAAACCCCCATTTTGAGGAGAGGGCCCAGTGGCACTTTCTGGACCACATCTACTCCAGAGCTGACTCCTACTGGCTGGTGTCACTGTTGCTGTTCAGAACCAGTGTCTCTCAACATTGAAATCTCACCAGGTAAATATCCAATGGTCTGTCTTAAATACAGTGACTCATGGAGTCTTTAGTTACCCTGTATCTGGGACCCATTTCCCTAAATGGAAGACATATTTTAAAGGACATGAGTGATGGAGAGCTCTCTCTAAAAGATTTAGAACCACCAACCAGGAGCCCCAGAGCTACCCTACTTTGTCCAACCAGTCTGACAATTGAGAGAGCTAGTCAGGACCCCTGTTCTTGGAACCATCACCAAGGGCTTCTCATTCATGGCTCTGTAGTGATGATCAGAGAGGCTCAATACATGTGACCAGTTCCAGGTGAGAAAAGGAAGAGTAAGGTGTGAAAAATAAAATCACTATATAATTGTCTGCAATTCATAAACTTTTCTCAAACCCTTAGGGAAGATCATTTAGCTAAACTCCAGGGACAGTGGGAAATTGGGAGGGAGAAAACCCAGAGTGAGGACGGCATCCACCAAGGTCCTCACGCCCATTCTTTTAATGTAGTCTGCTTCTCTCCCATAAGACTTTAAAAAAAATCACACCACCAATATGTGCAGTGAGGAACTGCCCTCACATTTCGTGGTTTCACCTTAAAAGGGTTCTACTCTGTCTGTAGTTGGTCTCCCTTCCCTTCACCAAAATAAATAAATAAATAAATAAATTAGAGCTTGAATACTCTCTCAAGATTAAAATGGAAAAAAAAAAAGTTTTTAAAGGGATTGATATGCTGAGAAAACTTATATCCTTCATCCAGCATGGGTGTTCTTCTATAACCTCATAGCTCCTCTGCTTAGAGCTAAATTCACTGTTCTTCATGGAAACCTTGATCTTCCTTGATTCTTCCATTCCCCTCGCTGATGCTTTCTCCCCCATGTGATCAGAGACTTGCAGTCTCTGCTTGCCCACCCCCAGCTCATACTTAGCCCCCAAGGCTGAGTGAAGCCTCACTCTTCCCCTCCTCAAGGCTGGAAATGCCCACCTGGCTCTGGCTCTGGTCCTGCCTGAGCTTTGCAACAGACTCTCTCTCCCATCACCCCCTGCTGTCTGCCACCTCCATGCTTGAATGCCCCCTGGTACCTGATTCTACCTGCTTTTCCTTCCTCTGGATGGTTGCGCACACTGGTCTGGTGGGAACCTG
Source organism: Tragulus kanchil (assembly GCA_022376925.1). Classification (NCBI taxonomy): domain Eukaryota; kingdom Metazoa; phylum Chordata; class Mammalia; order Artiodactyla; family Tragulidae; genus Tragulus; species Tragulus kanchil. The sequence continues at coordinate 111,736,973 of JAIOJX010000031.1, read as the reverse complement.
GGATGCCCTTCCTCACCTCCCTACCTGCTGCATCCCTGTCTGGTCCTGCCAGAGCCTCTGTCCCTGCGGCCCACAGTCAACCCTCTGCTGAGCTCCTGGGAGTGGGTGTGACTCTCTGACTCCTGGCCCTGTTTTGATTCTGCTTCAGACACAGTGGATCTTACCTCGAGTATAAGTTGTCTGGAATACATCTCCTTTTGCACTTCTGTATTACCTGTTGAATAAATGGTGAATGAATGGTTCTGAGACAGATTTTTAAAGATAGGGAGTACCACGAGCAGAAAGTGTCTGAAGAACAAATCCTTATTTTAGATCTCCTACTGAGTGTTTCTGTCGAGGACTCTTTGGACTATGAAAACAGGAACAATTATGGTGTAAATGGACTTTGAAAATAGCAATAATTAGGTAATTAAAAATGTACTTCGGTTTCATTATGGTGTCCATAAAATTCCACCATCGAAAAACAAACTATTTTAACATATTTTACTTAATATAATTCATGTAATTGTGATTTTTATGTTCCACCTAGTTATGCAATTAAGTAGTACATGGCTATTTCTTACAATTAAACATTGCAAAAATCTGCTGCCAGTTCGGAACACGGAGTATGATATATTTAACAACTTTTTATGCTAAACAGTAGACACAGTGAATATTATATTCATTTAATTCCATTTTAATTAGTTGAATAATATTTTACATGTGAATTTAGGCCTAAGTAGAATGGCACATTACTTGAGGTTGTTTTCTTCCAAATTACATATCTGTAACTTGTTGATGTTTTTCACAGAAAGAAACAGTGGTACCTGTTGATGCATGAGTTGAAAATAAGGGAGCCTTCCCAGTTTTCCGTCAAAGCCTCTCAATCACTGGCTGAAACTATTCTAGTGGCACACAGATTCCCATGTGTCCTCTTGAAGAGTTAACCCCCGGAAGCTCAGACAATGTGTTCTACCCTTGACTGAGGCCTGAGGCAGTGAGGAAAGATGAGGGTCAGAGACTCCAGTTCCTCCAGAATCTCCTGCTATGGTGAGAGGCAGCCTGAACTCCCAGCCAGCTGCCTCTAGCCCTGGGTCTTGGCCCCATTCATACCTCTGACTGCTCAGAGAAGTGCCAGCCAGGGGTCCACCACCGTCAGCCATTCCCCTGAGGGCTTCTTGGTCTTCCATTCCCACAAGCTTCCTTCTCACCTAACCAGACTGCTGCTGAGTGAGGCTGGAGCCTGAGAGGGATTCCTGAGACAATGGAGCCAAGTTCCCAATAATGCACAGAGATTCATCAAATGGAAAGAGGAATGAAGAGACATCAAGCCCTGCCTTGATTCTCTGAGCAGCCCCATGTCATTTCTTGGCACCTACTACTCTGGCATAGAGGGTCCCCAACCGTCTTCCACTCCCCTCCCACCTAAATCTCCTTTCCTTTGCCCTCCACATCTGCCCAGTCTTGGTTCTTGGATTAAGTGTCCTGAAGATAATCTGTAGCCTGTGGTCTACTCCAAAATCAAGTCCCACCTTCTCTCCTGGCTGGGCAGACTTTGCTTCTGCAGGGCCCAGATGATCAGCCTGGTCTCCCCTCCCTCTGACCCAAACCAGACCCATGCAACACACCTTGGCTAGAGTCCTGTCGGGGGGGGAAGTTGGTGTCCATAAAATTCCACCATCGTTTTTTTTTTGTAATTGTGATTTTTATGTTCCACCTAGTTATGCAATTAGTACATGGCTATTTCTTACAATTAAACATTGCAAAAATCTGCTGCCAGTTCGGAACACGGAGTATGATATATTTAACAACTTTTTATGCTAAACAGTAGACACAGTGAATATTATATTCATTTAATTCCATTTTAATTAGTTGAATAATATTTTACATGTGAATTTAGGCCTAAGTAGAATGGCACATTACTTGAGGTTGTTTTCTTCCAAATTACATATCTGTAACTTGTTGATGTTTTTCACAGAAAGAAACAGTGGTACCTGTTGATGCATGAGTTGAAAATAAGGGAGCCTTCCCAGTTTTCCGTCAAAGCCTCTCAATCACTGGCTGAAACTATTCTAGTGGCACACAGATTCCCATGTGTCCTCTTGAAGAGTTAACCCCCGGAAGCTCAGACAATGTGTTCTACCCTTGACTGAGGCCTGAGGCAGTGAGGAAAGATGAGGGTCAGAGACTCCAGTTCCTCCAGAATCTCCTGCTATGGTGAGAGGCAGCCTGAACTCCCAGCCAGCTGCCTCTAGCCCTGGGTCTTGGCCCCATTCATACCTCTGACTGCTCAGAGAAGTGCCAGCCAGGGGTCCACCACCGTCAGCCATTCCCCTGAGGGCTTCTTGGTCTTCCATTCCCACAAGCTTCCTTCTCACCTAACCAGACTGCTGCTGAGTGAGGCTGGAGCCTGAGAGGGATTCCTGAGACAATGGAGCCAAGTTCCCAATAATGCACAGAGATTCATCAAATGGAAAGAGGAATGAAGAGACATCAAGCCCTGCCTTGATTCTCTGAGCAGCCCCATGTCATTTCTTGGCACCTACTACTCTGGCATAGAGGGTCCCCAACCGTCTTCCACTCCCCTCCCACCTAAATCTCCTTTCCTTTGCCCTCCACATCTGCCCAGTCTTGGTTCTTGGATTAAGTGTCCTGAAGATAATCTGTAGCCTGTGGTCTACTCCAAAATCAAGTCCCACCTTCTCTCCTGGCTGGGCAGACTTTGCTTCTGCAGGGCCCAGATGATCAGCCTGGTCTCCCCTCCCTCTGACCCAAACCAGACCCATGCAACACACCTTGGCTAGAGTCCTGTCGGGAAGTGGGAGGGGGAGCAATCACCTCTTACCCTTGAGAGATCCCTCCCCTTGGAGCCAGGAGAACCCTTGCTGTTTCTAAGTGATAGTGCTGTTCATTTCATCTTGCTGATGAACGCCATTCCCAGTCCTCCTGCCCCTGAACTCTCCAAGGCTCAGCTTCTATTCTGCCTGTCTCACTCCACCTCTTCCTAGTGTTGCCTCAGACCCTCAGGATTGAAGGAGATGAGGCATGGGAGGGCTTAACAACCAACATGACAATAATAACAATAACTGATGCTAATTGAACACCTCCTCAGCACTTAGTACATTCCATTAATTATCAGATTTAGCTCTCCAACACGCACAAATGGAGCTACTCCTGGTAAACCTGATTAGGATGGTTATGAGGCGGGTTTAGAGACACAGTCTGGTGCAGAGAGAACCAGGCTCAGAACCCAGGTGATCTGACTTCAGGATCTGTGTCTCTGACCACTATTCTGTCCTGCCTCCCCAGCAGTGTTCGGTCACTCAGTCATTTCCTACTCTGCGACCCCATGGACTGTAGCCCGCCAGGCTCCTCTGTCTATGGAAATTTCCAGGCAAGATACTGGAGCAGGTTGCTGTTTCCTACTCCAAGGAATCTTCCTGACCTAGGGATTGAACCTGCATCTCTTGAGTCTCCTACATTGGCAGACAGATATTTTACCACTACTGCCACCTGGGAAACCTGCTTGCCCAGCAGGGAAACCAGCAAATTGTAACCGATAGTTATCTTTGGCTGCATTGAATTCCAAGGAATACCCCCTCTTTTTCTTTGCTCCTAGAGTTTTGAAATCTGGGTCTCCTGAGTCACTGTTCAGTTTAGAATAACAGTTAACTTCAGTAAGACTTTGGCACCCAGATGGCTGAACAACATTGGCAGGCTTAGCTTCTGGCTTTCCACCTGGGGTTTCTCAGGTCTCCGTCTTTGGACATTTACGTCCATTTGAAACCTGCCAGAAAATCTGCCAGTGACCTTGGACATAGCATCTAGCAAGTTGGGAGTGTGTCTTGAGGTCCCCAGTCACAGCATTGTGTCCATGGTGCTCAGTGCATCAGAGTCCTGACCACCTTGCTACCTTCGACTACAACTGCTCCCCCAACCCATTCTCATCTTGGCTCCCCCAGCCTCAGGTCCACCCAACTCTAACCCATATCACCTTAAAATCCCAGCATGGCTTGGGCCTTTAACAGCTCCAACTTGGCTAGTAATGAAGAGACAGTTTGAGGAAGGTAGCAGCAGGCATAGGGTTGCACACAAAGCCATGTTGGCAGCTGCCACTTGGAGAGCCAGCAATGGTGAAATGGTGAATAGGCAGACTTGGTAAGGAGACCAGTAGCTTCCAAGGAGGAGAGGGAATAAACATTTTCTTGCCTAAATGTTTGCCATGATAACCATCTGCTTTACTGGCAATTAACTTTCCTAAAGCCTGGAATTACTCTTACTGCCTTCTGGATGCAAACTATGTTCCCATTGGAATGTCTCGTCTAGTCTTACCGATAATGATGTCTGGAGACGATCCTCTGGCTAATCTCATGTTAATGTTGTGGGGTTGGGTCTAGTAGGACTTTTACAACCTTGACAAACCTGTTAATAACCAACTGAAAAAGTACAAAATGTTCCACCTAAACTAGCAGCTTGGGGTACTCTCCTATCTCCTTCCAGTGCCTTTTGCTGAAAGCTTTCTCTATCCCTTTTTACATTAATAAAACTTTTGCTGCACAAAGTTCTGAGTGACTGAAGCCATGTCTTTTGATCCCTAAGTGAAATGTTCTCCTTCGGAGGTCGTGAATCTGACACCATTCACCATAGGCTATCTACCGTCATCTATCATTCGTTACAGATTGAGCGCTAGCATCAGGACGGCCATGCCTCGCTGCAGACTGTGCCCTCACTGTGGGCTGTGCTGCACTCAGTCATGTCCGACTCTTTGAGACTCTGTGGACCCTAGCTGATCAGGCTCCTCTGTCCATGGAATTCTCTAGGCAAGAATACTGGAGCAGGTTTCCTTCTCCTACTCCAGGGGATCACCCCAACTCCGAGGTTGAACCTGTATCTCCCGTGTCTTCTGCTTTGTAGGCTGATTCTTTACCTGCTGAGCCATCCAAGAAGCCCTCCTTACCCCTACACAAAACCAGCCATGACACACCCCTTGTGAGATGAGCTTCCCATAGGTCAGGCAGAGTGTTATGGCTATTTCCAATTCCCAGACCAGCTCTGAAAGTTCCATGCTATTATCCTAACTCTATATAAGAAGATGGAAGAGCATACAGAGGGCATGAGTTGTTTTTGTCTGCTCAGAATTCATATATTCTGGTAAAGGCACCTTGGCTTTCCTTGGTATACACCCCTTTGTAAGTATATATACACACCGCTATATGTACTTACTGGACTACATTCAAACCCCTTCTTGCCTAGGGATAGGCATGTGAGGTCAATAAGATTCTCTTTTCTTTGAGTCTAAATGTTGAGAGGAGAGAGACAGAGATGGAAAATGATTGGAGCCTGTTCATCTGGGCAGCATCAGGTCCTGCAACCTGGATCCTGGAGCTGCTCAGACTTCATTCTTTCTAAGATCCCCTGCTCATCCCAGCTTCATTCCCTAACTGACTCAGCTCCTCCTCACATTAGCCAGAGTAAATACCTGTTGCTTGAAACCCAAGAATCCCACATGACAGAGGGATGGCCATTCATTCATCTATGTAGCAGAGAGTTCCCAAGCCTCTTCTCTGCACATGGAGCTGGGGATATGGTGGTGAGGAGAGCTGAGTTTCTGTAATTAACAAAGGCAGTTATTTATACCATTAATTATTATGGTTTTAGACCAAGGAACTTGTCCTATATCATGCACAGGACTACTCCATGGCTCTGTTAAATTTAAGATACATTTGCATTATTTTATAGAAACTGTGCTTTGTCTACACACTTTTGGAGGATTAGTCAACTGATAGCTTTCTCTACCATGGCACTAAACTGTAACCATGGATAAATGCCAGGTATATGAGCTTATGAGAATAATTTCCTCAGAAGTTCCTTCATCCAGTTGGCTAACCCATATTTTGTGGGGGATTTTGGAGAGACAGTTTGTTAAGGGGTCAAAAAAGACCCCAATAGCAAGTCAGGAGACATGGCTCAATCTGTAGATTTATCATAGAATTCCACTGTGATATTGAACAAGTTGGTGATCTTTGGTGAGTCTGTGATTCTTTTTTGGTAAACTGAGAAATTGTTCCAATGATCTCTAATGGCATTCTGCTTTGATAGCTTCTGAATATCTTCTGTCAAAGGGAAGCTCTCAGATAAAGAGAGAAAAAAGGTTGCCTCTCCTTGTGATTTGAGGGGTCTGAATAGCATAAAAAAGAGTTAAACTTTGCAGCACTTTGCTACATTGATAAAAATGTGTGTATTTTAATTTCTAATAAAAAAATCAAGCAGGTATGAATAGCAATAAAATTGCTCAAAAACTGTTCAAATTGAAGGAAACAATTGGAAATGGATTTGGAAATATAATGTTTAGCTAAGCAAGCTATAATCTGTTATTTTAATCAGCATTGTAAAGTAATTTAAATAATGCAGAAAGAGACTTTTATACTTTTTATTTTATAATCTGGGCAGCATCAGGTCCTGCAACCTGGATCCTGGAGCTGCTCAGACTTCATTCTTTCTAAGATCCCCTGCTCATCCCAGCTTCATTCCCTAACTGACTCAGCTCCTCCTCACATTAGCCAGAGTAAATACCTGTTGCTTGAAACCCAAGAATCCCACATGACAGAGGGATGGCCATTCATTCATCTATGTAGCAGAGAGTTCCCAAGCCTCTTCTCTGCACATGGAGCTGGGGATATGGTGGTGAGGAGAGCTGAGTTTCTGTAATTAACAAAGGCAGTTATTTATACCATTAATTATTATGGTTTTAGACCAAGGAACTTGTCCTATATCATGCACAGGACTACTCCATGGCTCTGTTAAATTTAAGATACATTTGCATTATTTTATAGAAACTGTGCTTTGTCTACACACTTTTGGAGGATTAGTCAACTGATAGCTTTCTCTACCATGGCACTAAACTGTAACCATGGATAAATGCCAGGTATATGAGCTTATGAGAATAATTTCCTCAGAAGTTCCTTCATCCAGTTGGCTAACCCATATTTTGTGGGGGATTTTGGAGAGACAGTTTGTTAAGGGGTCAAAAAAGACCCCAATAGCAAGTCAGGAGACATGGCTCAATCTGTAGATTTATCATAGAATTCCACTGTGATATTGAACAAGTTGGTGATCTTTGGTGAGTCTGTGATTCTTTTTTGGTAAACTGAGAAATTGTTCCAATGATCTCTAATGGCATTCTGCTTTGATAGCTTCTGAATATCTTCTGTCAAAGGGAAGCTCTCAGATAAAGAGAGAAAAAAGGTTGCCTCTCCTTGTGATTTGAGGGGTCTGAATAGCATAAAAAAGAGTTAAACTTTGCAGCACTTTGCTACATTGATAAAAATGTGTGTATTTTAATTTCTAATAAAAAAATCAAGCAGGTATGAATAGCAATAAAATTGCTCAAAAACTGTTCAAATTGAAGGGAAACAATTGGAAATGGATTTGGAAATATAATGTTTAGCTAAGCAAGCTATAATCTGTTATTTTAATCAGCATTGTAAAGTAATTTAAATAATGCAGAAAGAGACTTTTATACTTTAATATATAATCACTTTTCTTCAATGCATTCATCAAAAGGCATTTCATGTTAATGATTCCATGGCTGACGACAGACACTGGCAATAATGGTCTCTCATCTGCTTCCAGCTTATATTTGGAGCTTTTTAGATTTAACTTTTTTCTGCTCTTCCCTAAGCTTAAATGAAAAGTTGTGTGATTTGAGGGGAAAAAAGTGTTGTCCTTCAATATTTGAAATAAAAAATATTTTAAGAAGGAAATAAAGCACGTTCTCCTGATATGCTTTCTCCTGTAGCTACCAGAAAGCTGAAACAGAATTCAGGAGTCATGTCAACAACTCACTGACCACCAGGCCCTTGAAACTCAAAAGGCAAGAACATGTCTTTTGCTTTAAAAATCTTCTCCAAAGACAAGTGGGACCATTTCATTCCATACCTCTTTTGTCTGTAACATTAATTAATAAACACTTATTGATAGTTGAAGGTTTTTCATGATTAAATGGCAAGGAAAGATTCCTTTCTATTACTGGATTTATGTCTACTACTATCAAATGCCTTTTTTGGAAATCTATTTTTAAAGAGTCACTTGAAGTATTCTTGCTTCATTCTACATCTTTGTCAAGTCTTCATACTCTCCATAGAGAAGAGCACATACAGGAGTTAAAGGGCTCCAAGCTAGCCCGCCAATAGTGAAAGTAAGCCTCCAAAGGTTGTAAGACTTGGCCTTGCCCTTGCAAGAACCCCTTTCTTCCCCAAATAAAACACACTTTTGGTGTTAACCTGCGTTGCTTTTGCCCATACTGGTACTTGTTCAGTGATGAAAACTCACCCACCCATGTATCCATTCATTTATCCACCCATCAATTCATCCCTTCAGTTTCCATCCCTTCAGTCTTTATATCTGAACACTATTTCCAAACTAGAGAGTTCCTAGTCCAGAAACATGTTCGGAAAGGCAGCCTAATTTTCATCAGCTAAGCCTGAGATAGTGGAGTTGAATTCAATGTACTAAGGAGCCAGGGGGAGTTGGCAGCCAGGTGGGGGGAGGGGCCCAGGCGGGGGGCCCAGGAGCCTCTGTTTGGGTTGAGTCTGCCCCAGATGGAGGGCCTGGCAGTCGTTCCTCTCTTTGGGCTGGGTAGCGATGGATTGGAAACACATGGCAGACTCCGGGTTGGCGCTCGTAGCCACATGCTGCTCGTCGAGGTGGCAGGCTCAGCTTGAGCTGCTCAGGGGCAGGAAGGAAAGAGAGCTGCTGGTCCGAGCACTGGTCAGAAGGGCTCCCTGGCTCCTCCCGACCTGAGTTCCAGGGGACTTCCATGACCCTTCAGGAGAAGACAGATGAATCAAAGATGAGGCAAGCAATGGTGGCTCAGAGGGAAAGCAGAGACAGTGAACTGAGTCTCAAATAGATAGACGAGAGGGACAGGAGAGGAAGCTTCTACTCACTAGTCCAGAGTCTCTAAAAATCTCTGTGCCTCGGTTCTCACACCTGTAAATGACACATGTTGTCAGTTCCTATATCATAGACTGACTGTGAGAATTATATGAAGTAACGAGGATATAGCAGCTAGCACAACCACTGGGAGTACTGGCTTCTCAATATTGGACTTCTCAGGAAGTCGCTAAAAAATTCCTTTTTCTTTTGTCTATTAAAACTGATTATGTCTTTACTACTATCAAATGCCTTTTTTGGAAATCTATTTTTAAAGAGTCACTTGAAGTATTCTTGCTTCATTCTACATCTTTGTCAAGTCTTCATACTCTCCATAGAGAAGAGCACATACAGGAGTTAAAGGGCTCCAAGCTAGCCCGCCAATAGTGAAAGTAAGCCTCCAAAGGTTGTAAGACTTGGCCTTGCCCTTGCAAGAACCCCTTTCTTCCCCAAATAAAACACACTTTTGGTGTTAACCTGCGTTGCTTTTGCCCATACTGGTACTTGTTCAGTGATGAAAACTCACCCACCCATGTATCCATTCATTTATCCACCCATCAATTCATCCCTTCAGTTTCCATCCCTTCAGTCTTTATATCTGAACACTATTTCCAAACTAGAGAGTTCCTAGTCCAGAAACATGTTCGGAAAGGCAGCCTAATTTTCATCAGCTAAGCCTGAGATAGTGGAGTTGAATTCAATGTACTAAGGAGCCAGGGGGAGTTGGCAGCCAGGTGGGGGGAGGGGCCCAGGCGGGGGGCCCAGGAGCCTCTGTTTGGGTTGAGTCTGCCCCAGATGGAGGGCCTGGCAGTCGTTCCTCTCTTTGGGCTGGGTAGCGATGGATTGGAAACACATGGCAGACTCCGGGTTGGCGCTCGTAGCCACATGCTGCTCGTCGAGGTGGCAGGCTCAGCTTGAGCTGCTCAGGGGCAGGAAGGAAAGAGAGCTGCTGGTCCGAGCACTGGTCAGAAGGGCTCCCTGGCTCCTCCCGACCTGAGTTCCAGGGGACTTCCATGACCCTTCAGGAGAAGACAGATGAATCAAAGATGAGGCAAGCAATGGTGGCTCAGAGGGAAAGCAGAGACAGTGAACTGAGTCTCAAATAGATAGACGAGAGGGACAGGAGAGGAAGCTTCTACTCACTAGTCCAGAGTCTCTAAAAATCTCTGTGCCTCGGTTCTCACACCTGTAAATGACACATGTTGTCAGTTCCTATATCATAGACTGACTGTGAGAATTATATGAAGTAACGAGGATATAGCAGCTAGCACAACCACTGGGGAGTACTGGCTTCTCAATATTGGACTTCTCAGGAAGTCCACAGGAAGGTGGTGAAGAGCAGAAAGTAAGTCAGATCTGTGAAAGGGAAGCTATGTCCAGAAACAACCCAAGGCAGTGGTCAGAAAGCTCTCTGGACCCTGCATAGTGGCCCACGTCCTAACCCCCGCAGGACACGGCTGCAGGGCCTAGGAAGGACTGGAGTCCTCCTGAGAACTCACAACATCCCACATTCCATCTCTGAAACATCCTCACTGCCACATCATGACAAAATCCACAGCACCCAGATCTTCAGACTCACATGCTAACTCCTTTGTGTGGTAAGTGTTTACTGGGTCCCCACGGGATCGTGCTGGCTCCTGGGTGTCCTGGGGAGTGATGGGTCCTGACACACGCAGAGGATGCTGTGAACCACTGAAGAGAGGAGACAGAAGGGCACCAGGCCTCCTGGGCACAGAGCATGCCCTCCAATCCTGCAAAGTACAGGAAAGGCAAATCCAGAAAGAGGGACAGACAAGACAGTCAGTTAGCTGCAAGAAGTGTTCCATTTTACTATCATTTGAGTAAATGCGTGCTATAGCATCAGGATGTCAACATTCTGTCTAAAAACTTCCAAACATTAAAAGAAAAAACCACTCTACCCCAGGTTGGGGTAATTGTGAGAAAATGCTGGCAGGGATGAAATTTGCTAGAACACAGGCACGTATGTGTATGTATAGTTGGTGCCTTTGATTTACACAATTTTGTTACCGTATGCACTGACTTTAAAAATCTCCCTTCATTTTAAGATGAGAGTCCATCCTAGAAGTTTTCTGAAGATAATTTACCTATATGTATCAAAGTCTTTAAAAATGAGTAATATTTTAGCTAGCAACTCAAATCTGAGAATTTATGCTAGGAAAATAAACATATGTGTAATGTTTAGCACAACATCAGGCACCTCTGCCATATTTAATTGAAAATAAAAGAGGAATTTATTTAACAATCTAATAACAATTGAATCCATACAAAACCATGGTGTGCACAAACAATGGAATACAGTTTGGCTATTAAATGCGGAGGAGTAGATTTTTTAATAGAAACATATTTGTGAAAAATGTTGATAAAAATGTCATAAAACAGAAAATTGAGCTAAATTCCAAATTATATGGAATATCCCTTTTAAATAATATTTCTATCTATCTATCTATCTATCTATCCAGTTAATGAGCTACTTATCTATCAATTTTCTGGATACCTATCTTTCATCTGTCTATTTATCTACATATTATGATTTGTCATTACTCATTTCTAAATTGTTTTTAGTAATTTTTTTATAACATGTTTTGCATTAACTTATCTTTTTTTCCTATTTTTCTCAAAGATCATGTTGGGTTTTATATTTAGAAAAGTTGGCATTAGATGTTTTTTTTTCCATTAAAAATAGATCTCAGTGCTTTCTAACAGTTAATATTGCAATTTTGTTTACAGACGCAATCTCTAACAAAAACAGGAATCGTGCTGGCTCCTGGGTGTCCTGGGGAGTGATGGGTCCTGACACACGCAGAGGATGCTGTGAACCACTGAAGAGAGGAGACAGAAGGGCACCAGGCCTCCTGGGCACAGAGCATGCCCTCCAATCCTGCAAAGTACAGGAAAGGCAAATCCAGAAAGAGGGACAGACAAGACAGTCAGTTAGCTGCAAGAAGTGTTCCATTTTACTATCATTTGAGTAAATGCGTGCTATAGCATCAGGATGTCAACATTCTGTCTAAAAACTTCCAAACATTAAAAGAAAAAACCACTCTACCCCAGGTTGGGGTAATTGTGAGAAAATGCTGGCAGGGATGAAATTTGCTAGAACACAGGCACGTATGTGTATGTATAGTTGGTGCCTTTGATTTACACAATTTTGTTACCGTATGCACTGACTTTAAAAATCTCCCTTCATTTTAAGATGAGAGTCCATCCTAGAAGTTTTCTGAAGATAATTTACCTATATGTATCAAAGTCTTTAAAAATGAGTAATATTTTAGCTAGCAACTCAAATCTGAGAATTTATGCTAGGAAAATAAACATATGTGTAATGTTTAGCACAACATCAGGCACCTCTGCCATATTTAATTGAAAATAAAAGAGGAATTTATTTAACAATCTAATAACAATTGAATCCATACAAAACCATGGTGTGCACAAACAATGGAATACAGTTTGGCTATTAAATGCGGAGGAGTAGATTTTTTAATAGAAACATATTTGTGAAAAATGTTGATAAAAATGTCATAAAACAGAAAATTGAGCTAAATTCCAAATTATATGGAATATCCCTTTTAAATAATATTTCTATCTATCTATCTATCTATCTATCCAGTTAATGAGCTACTTATCTATCAATTTTCTGGATACCTATCTTTCATCTGTCTATTTATCTACATATTATGATTTGTCATTACTCATTTCTAAATTGTTTTTAGTAATTTTTTTATAACATGTTTTGCATTAACTTATCTTTTTTTCCTATTTTTCTCAAAGATCATGTTGGGTTTTATATTTAGAAAAGTTGGCATTAGATGTTTTTTTTTCCATTAAAAATAGATCTCAGTGCTTTCTAACAGTTAATATTGCAATTTTGTTTAAAGAAGCAATCTCTAACAAAAACAAATATCTTGATCATGGCAACCAGAGAAAGAAGAGGAAGTTCATGAGAGGGAGAGGCTGGCCAGACCGGGCTTGAGTGAGACAGGGCCACTCACTGTCCTTGGTCCTCCTTCCAGAAGCTGATGGGGAGGAGACAATGGTGGAAGTTGGTGTGGCTTCTGTTAGCTCTAAATCAGCTCATCCATGGTTGTGAAGCCCTCATCAGAAATGGTTAGATGTAAGACAAGATGTCCCAGTCATGTGGACTGTTTCTTTGAGTTATAGCTTATCTATTCCTTAAAAAAAATTTCTACAAAAATGTAGATTTTCAAACTCAAATTGTGTGACTTCGCTTGTTTAGCCTTGCTTTCTCCACTATATTCTCATTAAACACCTAAGAACTATTATGTCAACCTACTAAAGACAACTGAAGAAAGTCTACCAATCTCTCAGATGTTCCCAGTTCTCACTATAGTGTTATTTATTTCAATGAAGAGTTGGTTTGCTCTCTGTTGACAGAAGAATGAATAAACAATGTGGCTTATACAGATGGTGGAATACTATGCAGTAACGAAAATCAATTAAGTCGATGGCAAAACCAAGGTTGAATGATAAAAAGGAGAAACACATGGAATTTTCATAACATTATCTATGTTTATATTTATTATCTACTTAATATGATATATTTATAATAATGTATATTTACCTGGTCAACAAGTTTGTTTGAGTTTCTCCATAGGATGTAACAGAAAAACTCAAATGTTTTTCCCAATCCACTATATTCAGAGATATGTTTTATTTCTAAAATATAGAACAATACTATATAACTTTAATACAAAATGTTATATTTTTATGAATAAAAATTTTTTACTACACAAAGTAAAGAAGAATTAGGAAGCAGTGTATTAGCTATAAGATCCTATGAATGCAAAACTGAAGACAATTTATGAAACATTTGTTTTCACACACTGGAAATGAGCACCACATTTAACGAGTGTCTGATGGGGGAAGTACTTACACCTTGTAAGCATCACAGGGATGCAGTTGAGACCTACATGTCAGGTCATACTTTAGGAATATTAAAGTTTTATTTTTCTAAATGTACCATTTGTTGTTTGTTCCTTTTCTACCTGAGTTTGAGTATACTGTATTTATTTTATCTTCTCTATTGATTTTTCAGCTATATTTCTCTGGTTTATTATTTTAGAGATTAATCTAAGGGCATTATTAGCTTATCACATTCTACCTTGAATTAATATCTGTCCACTTTACATGTAATGAAATCATTTCAGTAAGACACTTCTATTCACCTCTCTTTTGTGCTAGGGTTATATATTTCAATTCTGTATGTTATAAGCCAAATCCATTGTTATCCTTTCATTATGTCTTTAAAAATAATTGATTTATAATGTTGTATTAGTTTCTGATATACAGCAAAGTAATTCAGTAATATATATGTATATATATATATGTGTGTGTGTGTGTATATTTATATACATATGTGTATCTTTTCTACATTCTTTTACATTATGATTTATTATAACATATTGAACATAGTTTCCTGTGCTATATACCAAGATCTTGTTTGTTGTTTATTTGCTCTAATCCCAAAACCTTAATTTATTCCTCCCCCCGCTTTGGTAGCTACAAGTTTGTTTACTACATCCATGAGACTCTTTTGTAAATAAGTTAATTTGTATCATATTTTAAATTCCATATATAAATGATATCATAAATTTGTCTTTCTCTTTTTGACTTATTTCACTTAGTATGATAATCTCTAAATCCATTCACATTATTAGAATTAGCATTATTTCATTCATTTTTATGGCTGAGTAGTACTTCGTTGTATATGTATGCTATATCTTCTTTATCCGTTCATCTGTTGATGGACATTTAAGCTGCTTCCATGTCTTGACTACTGTAAATAGCGCTGCTATGAACATGGAGGTCCATATATGTTTTTGCATTAGTTTTTTTCTAGATACACGCAGGAGTAGGATTACTGAGTCAGATGGTAGCTCTATTTTTAGTTCTTTAAATTATTTTTTGGTAACTAAAATTCACATCGTCAGTGTAGGAGGGTTTTCACTTGTTGTTGTGTAAATTACTTTAGGAATACTTACACCTTGTAAGCATCACAGGGATGCAGTTGAGACCTACATGTCAGGTCATACTTTAGGAATATTAAAGTTTTATTTTTCTAAATGTACCATTTGTTGTTTGTTCCTTTTCTACCTGAGTTTGAGTATACTGTATTTATTTTATCTTCTCTATTGATTTTTCAGCTATATTTCTCTGGTTTATTATTTTAGAGATTAATCTAAGGGCATTATTAGCTTATCACATTCTACCTTGAATTAATATCTGTCCACTTTACATGTAATGAAATCATTTCAGTAAGACACTTCTATTCACCTCTCTTTTGTGCTAGGGTTATATATTTCAATTCTGTATGTTATAAGCCAAATCCATTGTTATCCTTTCATTATGTCTTTAAAAATAATTGATTTATAATGTTGTATTAGTTTCTGATATACAGCAAAGTAATTCAGTAATATATATGTATATATATATATGTGTGTGTGTGTGTATATTTATATACATATGTGTATCTTTTCTACATTCTTTTACATTATGATTTATTATAACATATTGAACATAGTTTCCTGTGCTATATACCAAGATCTTGTTTGTTGTTTATTTGCTCTAATCCCAAAACCTTAATTTATTCCTCCCCCCGCTTTGGTAGCTACAAGTTTGTTTACTACATCCATGAGACTCTTTTGTAAATAAGTTAATTTGTATCATATTTTAAATTCCATATATAAATGATATCATAAATTTGTCTTTCTCTTTTTGACTTATTTCACTTAGTATGATAATCTCTAAATCCATTCACATTATTAGAATTAGCATTATTTCATTCATTTTTATGGCTGAGTAGTACTTCGTTGTATATGTATGCTATATCTTCTTTATCCGTTCATCTGTTGATGGACATTTAAGCTGCTTCCATGTCTTGACTACTGTAAATAGCGCTGCTATGAACATGGAGGTCCATATATGTTTTTGCATTAGTTTTTTTCTAGATACACGCTCAGGAGTAGGATTACTGAGTCAGATGGTAGCTCTATTTTTAGTTCTTTATAGAACCTCCTTAATCTTTTCTCTAGTGGCTGAACTAAAATTCACATCGTCAGTGTAGGAGGGTTTTCTCTTCTCTATATAAATCTTTTCCAGCATTCATTATTTGCAGACTTTTCAATGATGGCCATTCTGAGAAGTGCGAAGTAGTTTTGATTTGTGTTTCTCTGATAATTAGCAAAATTGAGCATTTTTTCATATGTTTGTTGACCATCTGTATATCTTCTTCAGAGAAATCGATTTATGTTTTCTGCCCATTTTTTGATTGATTTGTTGTTGCTATTGAGTTGTATGAGCTGTCTGTATACTTTGAAATTAATCCTTTGTTGCTCATATCATTAACAAATATTTTCTCCCAGTCCATAGGTTGTTTTTTATTTGTTTATGGTTTCTTTTACTGAGCAAAACTTTTAAGTTTCATTAGTTCTCATTTGTGTATTTTTGTTTTTATTCCTAATGCCTTGGGAGATGGATCTATGAAATGTTGCTGTGATTTATGTTAGACATTGTTATTTTTAACTTAAAGAGTCAAATGGCTTATAAAGAAACTATGAAAGAAGGAAAATGTCTTTTAGATTTACATTTTTTCCTTTCTCCTTTTTTCACATAAATTAAGCTTCTATTTGTTACCATTTTCCTTGAGCCTTTACTGGGGTGTGGTGACATAGCTCACTGAATATGCCTTTACTTTGGCCTCATTTTCCATGAATATTTTCACTGGACATAGGATAGTTTATTTTTATTTCAACATTTAATATATGCTATTCCATCATTTCTGATGAAAGAATTTTTGTCTTTCTCTTTTGACTTATTTCACTTAGTATGATAATCTCTAAATCCATTCACATTATTAGAATTAGCATTATTTCATTCATTTTATGGCTGAGTAGTACTTCGTTGTATATGTATGCTATATCTTCTTTATCCGTTCATCTGTTGATGGACATTTAAGCTGCTTCCATGTCTTGACTACTGTAAATAGCGCTGCTATGAACATGGAGGTCCATATATGTTTTTGCATTAGTTTTTTTCTAGATACACGCTCAGGAGTAGGATTACTGAGTCAGATGGTAGCTCTATTTTTAGTTCTTTATAGAACCTCCTTAATCTTTTCTCTAGTGGCTGAACTAAAATTCACATCGTCAGTGTAGGAGGGTTTTCTCTTCTCTATATAAATCTTTTCCAGCATTCATTATTTGCAGACTTTTCAATGATGGCCATTCTGAGAAGTGCGAAGTAGTTTTGATTTGTGTTTCTCTGATAATTAGCAAAATTGAGCATTTTTTCATATGTTTGTTGACCATCTGTATATCTTCTTCAGAGAAATCGATTTATGTTTTCTGCCCATTTTTTGATTGATTTGTTGTTGCTATTGAGTTGTATGAGCTGTCTGTATACTTTGGAAATTAATCCTTTGTTGCTCATATCATTAACAAATATTTTCTCCCAGTCCATAGGTTGTTTTTTATTTGTTTATGGTTTCTTTTACTGAGCAAAACTTTTAAGTTTCATTAGTTCTCATTTGTGTATTTTTGTTTTTATTCCTAATGCCTTGGGAGATGGATCTATGAAATGTTGCTGTGATTTATGTTAGACATTGTTATTTTTAACTTAAAGAGTCAAATGGCTTATAAAGAAACTATGAAAGAAGGAAAATGTCTTTTAGATTTACATTTTTTCCTTTCTCCTTTTTTCACATAAATTAAGCTTCTATTTGTTACCATTTTCCTTGAGCCTTTACTGGGGTGTGGTGACATAGCTCACTGAATATGCCTTTACTTTGGCCTCATTTTCCATGAATATTTTCACTGGACATAGGATAGTTTATTTTTATTTCAACATTTAATATATGCTATTCCATCATTTCTGATGATAAATTAGCAATATTTGTATCTTTATTCTCTAGTATGTAAAAAGATCTTTCATCTTTTATATCTGAAATCTCCATTCAGTTCACATTCTCTCTTGTAGCTTTCTTTCTTTGTTTTGAGGTCTTGCAAAGATACACCATGTTTGAATACATATTTAATATTCATCCAAAAACACAAGGAGACCTCCATGCAGATTTTTGGATAATTCTGTGAAGTATTTCCTCTTTAGTATCCCGTCTTGTAAGTTCCAGCCATCTCAGCTGTTTACAACTTTAATCAAATCAAAGGAAGATAATTGTCAGAATTGGGCTTCCGTGGTGGTTCAGTGGTAAAGAATCTTTCTGTCAATGCGAGAGACTCTGATTCAATCCCTAGATGGGGAAGATTCCCTGGAGAAGGAAATGGCAATCCATTCCAGTCTTCTTGCCTAGGAAATCTCATGGACAGAGGAGCTTGGTGGGCCATAATCCGTGAAGTTGCAAACAGTTCGACATGACTGAGCAGCTAACCACAAGCAATTGTTAGAGTCAGTAAATAAGCAAGATCTATCTGCTATTATATAAAAAATGCTTGAAATGTAGAGAGTCAGTTTAAAAGTAAAAGAATGGGGAAATATGTACCATGCTGATGGTAGGCATAAGAAAAATAGCATGGCCCTATTACTGTCAGACACAGAGATTTAAGAAAATGATAGTATCGGAGTTCAAGAGACTTCTCAATAATGATAAATTAGGCAATTCATAAAGAAAAATAGCTATATCTATCTATCTACCTATCTATCTATCTATATATATATATACATACATACACACACACACACACATATATATATATTATATAGACCAGATGCCAAAGTTTTCAAACACAAAGAAAAACAAAAGAAAAACAAAAACAAAGATAAACCACAATAATAACCAAAGATTTCAACCCTCCTGTCTATCACACACTTCTAAATAACCTCTTAGTCAAAAGAAAAACAGTTATTATAGACAATGTCTACTATTTATAGATAATTGATAATAGGGACTTCCCTGGTGGCCCAGCAGTTAAGGCTCTGTGCTTCACCAAGGGTGCCAGTTCAATCCCTGGTCTGTGACCTAGGATTCCACATGCCACAGGGTATACCCCCCAAAAAAGAATACAAATAATTGATAATGAAAATACAGCATATCAAATTTTATAAGATACAGCTAGCCCAGTACTTAAAGGGAAAAAAATATTGCCTTAATGCTTAAAATTGAAAGTATTAAAATTTAAACTTAAAACTCTGAGAAAAACAAAAGAAATTAAATGCATATAAATAAAAGAAAGGAAGGACTTCCCTGGTGGTCCAGTGGGTAAAGAGTCTGCCCTGCAGTTCAAGGGGCACTGGTTCGATCCTTGATCCCCCATGTGCCACAGAGCAGCTGGACTGGTGTGCTCAATTATGAGCCAGTCCTCTGGAGCTCATGCACCCAGAGCCAGTGCTTGGCAGCGAGAAAGACCACTACAATGAGGGGCCCACACAGGACAAAGAATAAAGATCGATAAAAGTAAATAAAAATAAAAAACCAATAAAAGAAGTCAAAATTTAAAAAAATAAATAAACAAAAGATAAAAGAAAGAAAATAAGAGAAATAAGAGTAGATATCAGTCACTAGAAATTAACAAATATTAAAGGCAATAAATAAAACAAAAAATAGCTTCCTTTAAGGATCCTGCAGGGGCACTGTGCTACAGCCTGGAGGGGTGGGATGGGAGGGACATATATATGACTAATCTGGGATCATACATATCTGTAAACAACAAAACTCTGTAAATGTAAAAATAAAATAAAAATTTGAAAAAAATAACTTCCCTTAAAAGATTAATAAAATTGATAGATAAGAAGTAAAACATAAATTTCCAATTAAAAATTAAATAAGATTTTTCTAAGTAAAAAAGCCAGTGATATCCCCAGGCATATGTCATACAGATACTAAAAACATAAGCTAGGAATATGAACAAACTTGTGCATATAATTTGATAGCTTTGATAGAGTTGAAAAGTACTTTGAAGGACACAAATTATCAAAATTAATATAACAGTGCAGAAAAGTTTATTATCCCTGTATGTGTTAAAAAAATTGAGTTTGTAATTAAAACCTTCCTACCAAAACATCCAAGTATCACATGGATTCACTGGTACATCTTATCAAATTTTAATAAAGAAATAATCTTATATAAAGTCTGGGAAAATAGAAAAGAAGGCGATACATTATAGTTCTTTTGATGAACCCAGCTTAATGCTAATACCACAACCATAAAGGATATTAAAAGAACAGTATTAACTAACATTTCTTAAGAACACAGATATAACAGTTCTTACAAAAATATAAGCAAATTATAAAAAGATAAAACATCATTACTAAGTGGATTATCCAAGAAATGCAAGCTTGGTTTAACACTCAAAATTAATCTAATTAATCTAATTTACCAGAATAAAGAAGAAAAAATATCATATAATGATGTCGATAAATGCAGAAAATGCATTTACTAATTCTCAATACAATTCTAAAAATAATCTCTTTGAGAACTAAGAATAGAAGAGACATTTCTCAATATGACAAAGAGCTCTTCCTACTACCAAGAACAAAGAAAGGATATTCCTTAATGCATCTACTCAAAATTATAGGGAAAGTCCAGTGAGTGCAATAGGAAAGAAAGAAAGAAAAAAAAATTTCCTTTAAATTTATAAAGGAAGAAATTTAGCTATCATTATTCATAGATACAAAATTCTACATGTAGAAATCACTAACAAATCTCTAAATACTTAGAAAGAGTAATTACTTTAACAAAGTTACCAGAGACAAAGTCAATATTTGAAAATCATTTGTATTTTGACAGGGAACAATTGGAAAGTGAAATTTTAAAAATATTATATATAATAAAAATAGAAATACTAAAGGAAGTGAGGAATTCTTCAACACAAAAGCACAAAAATTGTTGCAAGAAGTTAAAGACCTAAGTAGTCTTCTTTAAGTAGCAAAGCGATATACCATGTTCATGAATTTTCAAAGATTTAATATTGCTAAGAATGCTTTATCCCCAAATTGATTTAATGCCATAAAAAGCAAACTCCCAGCAGACTTTGATTAGCAAGCTAAATTTAAAATTATATGGTAGGACTTCCCTGGTGGTCTGATGGTTAAGAATCTTGCCAATGCTGCAAAATTAATATAACAGTGCAGAAAAGTTTATTATCCCTGTATGTGTTAAAAAAATTGAGTTTGTAATTAAAACCTTCCTACCAAAACATCCAAGTATCACATGGATTCACTGGTACATCTTATCAAATTTTAATAAAGAAATAATCTTATATAAAGTCTGGGAAAATAGAAAAGAAGGCGATACATTATAGTTCTTTTGATGAACCCAGCTTAATGCTAATACCACAACCATAAAGGATATTAAAAGAACAGTATTAACTAACATTTCTTAAGAACACAGATATAACAGTTCTTACAAAAATATAAGCAAATTATAAAAAGATAAAACATCATTACTAAGTGGATTATCCAAGAAATGCAAGCTTGGTTTAACACTCAAAATTAATCTAATTAATCTAATTTACCAGAATAAAGAAGAAAAAATATCATATAATGATGTCGATAAATGCAGAAAATGCATTTACTAATTCTCAATACAATTCTAAAAATAATCTCTTTGAGAACTAAGAATAGAAGAGACATTTCTCAATATGACAAAGAGCTCTTCCTACTACCAAGAACAAAGAAAGGATATTCCTTAATGCATCTACTCAAAATTATAGGGAAAGTCCAGTGAGTGCAATAGGAAAGAAAGAAAGAAAAAAAAATTTCCTTTAAATTTATAAAGGAAGAAATTTAGCTATCATTATTCATAGATACAAAATTCTACATGTAGAAATCACTAACAAATCTCTAAATACTTAGAAAGAGTAATTACTTTAACAAAGTTACCAGAGACAAAGTCAATATTTGAAAATCATTTGTATTTTGACAGGGAACAATTGGAAAGTGAAATTTTAAAAATATTATATATAATAAAAATAGAAATACTAAAGGAAGTGAGGAATTCTTCAACACAAAAGCACAAAAATTGTTGCAAGAAGTTAAAGACCTAAGTAGTCTTCTTTAAGTAGCAAAGCGATATACCATGTTCATGAATTTTTCAAAGATTTAATATTGCTAAGAATGCTTTATCCCGAAATTGATTTAATGCCATAAAAAGCAAACTCCCAGCAGACTTTGATTAGCAAGCTAAATTTAAAATTATATGGTAGGACTTCCCTGGTGGTCTGATGGTTAAGAATCTTGCCAATGCTGTGGACACAGGTTCGATCTCTGGTCCAGGAAGATTCCACATGCCTCTGGACGGCTAATCCCAAGGAACACAACTACTTAGCTCATGCTTTAGAGCTTGTGCTCCTCAATGAGAGAAGTCACCATGATGAGAAGTCCATTCACTGCAATGAAGAGTAACCCCCACTCCCTGCAACTAGAGAAAACCCTCCCATAGCAACAAAAACACTGTGTAGACAATAAATAAATATATATAACTATTAAAAATAATAATACATAAAATTACATGGCAATCTGAAGGGCCTAGAATAACGAAATGCATATTGAAGAAGAAAAAATTTGGATGACTTACACTACCTGATTTTAAGCCTGACTATAAAACTATAGTAATCAGCACTGTTTGTATTGGTTCAAAATAGAAACATAGATTAAAGGAGCAAAACATAGAGTCTAGAAACTGATTTACACTATTAAATTTTGATAAAAATCTGCAAGCAACTCAATAGGAAATGATAGTAAACAAAGGTGCAACCATATTGGAAAAAATAAGAAGTTCAAAACCTATCTTACACCACACAAAAATTAACTTGTGGAAGACTGTAGTTCTAAATATGAAATCAAAATCTACAAAGCCCTTACAAATGAACATAAAAGACTATCTTACTGACTGTCTGGTCAAACATACTTCAGATATGGCATGGAAGCCATGGACCATAGGCTGGGTGTCTTAGCTCAGGCTTCCATAACAAAATACTAGAGTGGGAGACCTGACAAAACAGAGGTTTATGTCTCATAGTTCTGGAGACTGGAAGTCCAAGCTCAGGGTGCCAGGATGGTTAGGTTCTTATGAGAGCCTTCTTCCTGGCTCACACTGTGTTCTCACCTGAGAATAGAGTAGAGAGAGTTCTGGTGTCTCTTCCTCTTCTTATAAGGACACTGGTCTCATCATGAGGGCTCCATCCTTATGACTACCCCTAGCCTAAATTACCACCCAAAGGCCCCAATACCATTCACATGAGGAGTTGGAGCTTCAACATATGAATGGGAGGAAGGGGGGAGGGTACAAACATTCAATCCATGGCATAGAATAAAACCAATGAATTGACTTGATCCAAATTAAAAGTTATTTACATAAGACATTACAAATGACACAATAAAGTTCACTCAGCAACAAAAGGGTGAACTATTCATATACACACAAGCTTCAACAAATCTCTAAGAGAGGCAGAGGAAGAGGAGTCGGCCTCAAAAGGTGATATACTGTTGACTTTTATGTCCCCCAATGAAACCTATAGATATATATACCCCTATCCTAAGCAAAAACTGTTACATAAAAAATATTTTTTTTGGCAATCTGAAGGGCCTAGAATAACGAAATGCATATTGAAGAAGAAAAAATTTGGATGACTTACACTACCTGATTTTAAGCCTGACTATAAAACTATAGTAATCAGCACTGTTTGTATTGGTTCAAAATAGAAACATAGATTAAAGGAGCAAAACATAGAGTCTAGAAACTGATTTACACTATTAAATTTTGATAAAAATCTGCAAGCAACTCAATAGGAAATGATAGTAAACAAAGGTGCAACCATATTGGAAAAAATAAGAAGTTCAAAACCTATCTTACACCACACAAAAATTAACTTGTGGAAGACTGTAGTTCTAAATATGAAATCAAAATCTACAAAGCCCTTACAAATGAACATAAAAGACTATCTTACTGACTGTCTGGTCAAACATACTTCAGATATGGCATGGAAGCCATGGACCATAGGCTGGGTGTCTTAGCTCAGGCTTCCATAACAAAATACTAGAGTGGGAGACCTGACAAAACAGAGGTTTATGTCTCATAGTTCTGGAGACTGGAAGTCCAAGCTCAGGGTGCCAGGATGGTTAGGTTCTTATGAGAGCCTTCTTCCTGGCTCACACTGTGTTCTCACCTGAGAATAGAGTAGAGAGAGTTCTGGTGTCTCTTCCTCTTCTTATAAGGACACTGGTCTCATCATGAGGGCTCCATCCTTATGACTACCCCTAGCCTAAATTACCACCCAAAGGCCCCAATACCATTCACATGAGGAGTTGGAGCTTCAACATATGAATGGGAGGAAGGGAGGAGGGTACAAACATTCAATCCATGGCATAGAATAAAACCAATGAATTGACTTGATCCAAATTAAAAGTTATTTACATAAGACATTACAAATGACACAATAAAGTTCACTCAGCAACAAAAGGGTGAACTATTCATATACACACAAGCTTCAACAAATCTCTAAGAGAGGCAGAGGAAGAGGAGTCGGCCTCAAAAGGTGATATACTGTATGAGACTATTTGCATGTCACTCTTGGTAAAAACTAGAGTAACAGAGGACAGATCAGTGATTTCTACAGGTTAGGAGTCAGGGATATATGAGGCAACATGGAGAGACTTTTGTGGAGTTCTGTGTCCTGATTACAGTGGTAGTTACATAAATCTGCACATATTTTAATAGAGAAGTGAAAGTTGAAGTGAAAGGGTCTCAGTTGTGTCCGACTCTTTGCAACCCCATGGACAGTAGCCCACCAGGCACCTCTGTCCATGGAGTTCTCCAGCAAAAATACTGGAGTGGGTTATCATTTCCTTCTTCAGGGGATCCTCCCGACTCAGGGTTGGAACCTGGGCCCCCTGCATTGTAGGCAGAGTCTTTACTGTCTGAGCCACCAGGAAAACCCAATAGTCAATGAAAACATAGAGTAACAGAAGTCAGTTTTACTGTATCTTAATAAAATGTAAAACAATTGGTAATTAGGCTGAGAGAAAAGATTTTTCAACATATATATCTGGAAAAGAACGAGTACTTCTATTAGAAACAACTCAATAAAATATGGACAAAAATTGTGAAAAAATACAATGGAAACTATTGGAATGGTCAGTAAACATAGGCAAAAGTGATCAATGTAAGTAGCTATCAGCAAAATGCAAATTAAAACTATACTTGAAGAGGTGTACACACTCACTAGAATAACTCACTCAATTCAGTTCAGTTTAGTTGCCAAGTCGTGTCTGATGCTTTGTGATCTCATGGATAGTAGCCCACCAGGCTCCTCTGTCTATGGGATTTTCCAGGCAAGAATGTTGGAGTGGGCTGCCATTTCTTTCTCCAGGTGATCTTCCCCCCCAGGGTTTGAACCTGTGTCTCCTCCATTGCAGGTAGATTCTTTACCCAATTTAAGGTACAGGGAATTTAAGGCCAGGGAATTTAAGGTACACTCAATGGTAAATGGTGATGAAGGTATGGGGCAAGCAGATTATAGAGCTCTCACACACCACTGATTAACTATAAAATGGTGTAACTGCTTTGGAAAACAGTTTTGGGTTTATGGGCAACCATGGAGTCTCTAAGGGCAGAGGAAGAGAGTCGTATTTCTGTATGAGACTATTTGCATGTCACTCTTGGTAAAAACTAGAGTAACAGAGGACAGATCAGTGATTTCTACAGGTTAGGAGTATATGAGGCAACATGGAGAGACTTTTGTGGAGTTCTGTGTCCTGATTACAGTGGTAGTTACATAAATCTGCACATATTTTAATAGAGAAGTGAAAGTTGAAGTGAAAGGGTCTCAGTTGTGTCCGACTCTTTGCAACCCCATGGACAGTAGCCCACCAGGCACCTCTGTCCATGGAGTTCTCCAGCAAAAATACTGGAGTGGGTTATCATTTCCTTCTTCAGGGGATCCTCCCGACTCAGGGTTGGAACCTGGGCCCCCTGCATTGTAGGCAGAGTCTTTACTGTCTGAGCCACCAGGAAAACCCAATAGTCAATGAAAACATAGAGTAACAGAAGTCAGTTTTACTGTATCTTAATAAAATGTAAAACAATTGGTAATTAGGCTGAGAGAAAAGATTTTTCAACATATATATCTGGAAAAGAACGAGTACTTCTATTAGAAACAACTCAATAAAATATGGACAAAAATTGTGAAAAAATACAATGGAAACTATTGGAATGGTCAGTAAACATAGGCAAAAGTGATCAATGTAAGTAGCTATCAGCAAAATGCAAATTAAAACTATACTTGAAGAGGTGTACACACTCACTAGAATAACTCACTCAATTCAGTTCAGTTTAGTTGCCAAGTCGTGTCTGATGCTTTGTGATCTCATGGATAGTAGCCCACCAGGCTCCTCTGTCTATGGGATTTTCCAGGCAAGAATGTTGGAGTGGGCTGCCATTTCTTTCTCCAGGTGATCTTCCCCCCCAGGGTTTGAACCTGTGTCTCCTCCATTGCAGGTAGATTCTTTACCCAATTTAAGGTACAGGGAATTTAAGGCCAGGGAATTTAAGGTACACTCAATGGTAAATGGTGATGAAGGTATGGGGCAAGCAGATTATAGAGCTCTCACACACCACTGATTAACTATAAAATGGTGTAACTGCTTTGGAAAACAGTTTTGTGGTTTCTCATGGCGCAACCATGGAGTCTATGACAGCAGTGCCACTTCTAGGCATTTGCCCAAGGGAGATCAGCATATATGCCTGCAAAAATTTGGGCAAAAATGAGCACAGTAACTTTGCTCATACTTGCCCCAAGCTGGTAGCAACCTAAATGTCCATCAAAATACAATGGGTATAAAATTTGTGGTAGAGTCATACAACAAATTGCAACTCAGCAATAAAAAATGAATAAACTCTTGAAATCCACAACAAGCAGAAAAATCATAAAGACATTTAGACAGAGAAAAAAGCCAGGTGCAACAAGCACATTTGGCAAGATTTCATTTATAGAAAGTTCTAGAAAAGACAATTCTAAGGAATAGTAACCGAACAGAAAATACTGGTTGCCTGAGAGGGTGAGAAGGGACGCACTTTGGCTGGAAAGGAGCAAGAGCCATGGGGAACTTCCTGGGGTAATGGAAATCCTCAATTCTCCAATAATCCCCAACAGGTATGTGGATTACACCTGTCTGCATTTGTCAGGGCTTTCCAGGTGGCACTAGTGGTAAAGAATCTGCCTACGAATGCAGGAAGTGAAAGAAATGCAAGTTTAATCTCTGGATGGGGAAGATCCCCTGGAGAAAGGCACAGAAGCCCACTCTAGTATTCTTGCCTGGAAAATCCCACAGACAGAAGAGCCTGATGGGCTACAGTCCACAGAATTGCAAAGAGTTGGACACAACTGAAGTGACTTAACATGTACATGCATTTGTTAAGATTTACTCAGTCATATACTTACCTGTCTTTTGCTATGTATAAATTATTCTCTATTAAAAACATAGTATGTGCTTATAGGAAGGTGGCCTTAGGAATCTGGGGAGGAAAAGGCTAATAATACACTAAATCACAGTTCATTAGTTGCCAAGTCGTGTCTGATGCTTTGTGATCTCATGGATAGTAGCCCACCAGGCTCCTCTGTCTATGGGATTTTCCAGGCAAGAATGTTGGAGTGGGCTGCCATTTCTTTCTCCAGGTGATCTTCCCCCCCAGGGTTTGAACCTGTGTCTCCTCCATTGCAGGTAGATTCTTTACCCAATTTAAGGTACAGGGAATTTAAGGCCAGGGAATTTAAGGTACACTCAATGGTAAATGGTGATGAAGGTATGGGGCAAGCAGATTATAGAGCTCTCACACACCACTGATTAACTATAAAATGGTGTAACTGCTTTGGAAAACAGTTTTGTGGTTTCTCATGGCGCAACCATGGAGTCTATGACAGCAGTGCCACTTCTAGGCATTTGCCCAAGGGAGATCAGCATATATGCCTGCAAAAATTTGGGCAAAAATGAGCACAGTAACTTTGCTCATACTTGCCCCAAGCTGGTAGCAACCTAAATGTCCATCAAAATACAATGGGTATAAAATTTGTGGTAGAGTCATACAACAAATTGCAACTCAGCAATAAAAAATGAATAAACTCTTGAAATCCACAACAAGCAGAAAAATCATAAAGACATTTAGACAGAGAAAAAAGCCAGGTGCAACAAGCACATTTGGCAAGATTTCATTTATAGAAAGTTCTAGAAAAGACAATTCTAAGGAATAGTAACCGAACAGAAAATACTGGTTGCCTGAGAGGGTGAGAAGGGACGCACTTTGGCTGGAAAGGAGCAAGAGCCATGGGGAACTTCCTGGGGTAATGGAAATCCTCAATTCTCCAATAATCCCCAACAGGTATGTGGATTACACCTGTCTGCATTTGTCAGGGCTTTCCAGGTGGCACTAGTGGTAAAGAATCTGCCTACGAATGCAGGAAGTGAAAGAAATGCAAGTTTAATCTCTGGATGGGGAAGATCCCCTGGAGAAAGGCACAGAAGCCCACTCTAGTATTCTTGCCTGGAAAATCCCACAGACAGAAGAGCCTGATGGGCTACAGTCCACAGAATTGCAAAGAGTTGGACACAACTGAAGTGACTTAACATGTACATGCATTTGTTAAGATTTACTCAGTCATATACTTACCTGTCTTTTGCTATGTATAAATTATTCTCTATTAAAAAAACATAGTATGTGCTTATAGGGAAGGTGGCCTTAGGAATCTGGGGAGGAAAAGGCTAATAATACACTAAATATGTACACAATGGCTTTGCCTGGACTTACCACACCCAGGCACCCAGCCCTGAGTTGACAAGCAGCTCCCTAGTACCCCCTTAGCTTCTCCTCACCCTGCCCCAGTCTCATTCTTCTTCTGACCACCATAAGGGCATTTGGCAAACCATGACCTCCACTCTGATTTCTCCCTCTATTTGGCATCACCCCTTCACTTCAGTTGCCTCTCCTAAGGTGCTAGAAGGCTGTGAGGTGGGTTGGGAGGTACAAGGAAGGAGATTAGGGATCTTCACCTGTTCCCTTGGGCTAGTGTCTGACTGCCCAGAGATGAGTTCTGAGCCCAGGTAGATGCCAAGGTCTCAGGTGGGCCCCAAGAGGTACATGGATTCTTAAAGTAATAAGTCTGCTGGGCACAGAAGAGAGGGACTTGGTGCTTTCCTCAAGTGCATTAGTATCTCCCTGCTTATGTTTCTTTAAATATGAGATGATTTTACCTTTAAACTCCAGAGGCTTAGAAAGATGTCCCTGTCGAAAGAGCCTGTAATTCTGAGGCTCAGCTCACCCACTGACTGTTTCAATTGGCACAGAGCCTGCAACTGACTCTTCCTTAACCCTTTGCAGGGGATGGGGAAGGCAAAGGAATGCATTTTTTCCTCCTCCCCTTTTCCTGCTCTACTGACCTTTCATTTTGCTTTTTGCTAATGTCATTTTCACTCTTGGTTGGGCTTTCTCGACAGCAAGGAAGACTTCTTTATGAAGAAACGGTGATAAACTAGGGTCATGCATTCATTCACACACAGGAAACCACTTCATCAGCTCCTACTCCAGTATCAAATGCCTCTAATCTCATCAAGAAAACAGCAAAACTGCAAAGTGCCCTTGTTAATCCTGTCACTTGCTACCTCACTGGATTTTGAAAAATGCAGTTTAATTAGCAAAATAAAAGAACTTAATCTTTCTTCATATTATTCACACAAGTAAAAATATATGCGTTGGCTGAAGATAAAAATAAATTGCACAGGGCTACTAACCAAATACAGGGCTGGGGGGAGGATGAGGCTGCAGCCACCCTGATTGGAGGGAATGAAACAAACCGAAGGCTTTCTTAGGGCTTCATAAAAACAGCATTCCTTTCTCCATAAATATCTCACACATACTTAATACAAAGAAGAGCAATTTTTAGGCCAAAAGGTGTTTTAACATAGAGGAATGCACTCACTCTATTGCAGATTGTAGGCTTTGTAAACATGCAGTAGGGTTCAGCAAAGCTGAGGCCGTGGATTTTAATAAAAATTGTATAAGTCGAGAGATGACATTTTCCCCAATAATTATTTTTTTTAAGGAATTAAAAGCCCATTTTAAAAGATGATTGAAACAAGATAGAAAAATAACAGGTTTTTTTTTTTTTTTTTTTTTGGTCTTTCCTTTTTAGCTGGAGCCACCTCTATCCTCTCACATGTTCATAAAATGTATACGGAGCTAATTTTGAATGTGCCCTTTATGACTATGTCACAGTCGTAATATCACTATGTTCTGAAGGCGTAATTAAAGATTTACCTAGATTTATGAGACTTTATCATTATCAATAGGGTTAAGGAATGCCAGGGAGACACATTGTTGGAAGATTCTGCTCAGCATTTTCTTGAGCAATGAGAGTCCTGGTATTACTTTAGTGCTCAAAAAAAATGACTGTTCGGCACTAATATATGGCCCTTTATTAGAAAGGGAACACCAAAGACACTTCAGTCAAAACACTTCAGTGGCCTGCCCACCTCTTCCTTTTGGGGGATGGGATTGGCAAGAAAGCAAAATGCCTGGCTCATCGAATTGTGCAAGATGGAAGCATCAGCTCCCCACAGCGGTAGGTAGCAAGATTCCCTCAATAAACATTGAGCCACAGTAACATGGACCAATGTGCCTCAAAACAACAGGATGAGCTTTACAATGATCTTCACCCTCCCTACACCAGGGGCTGCCTGGCTCTGCCATTCCCATTTATTCAGGTAGGAACACCCCATGCACACCTAGTTCCCTACCTGCCATCCTTCTATGGATTTCCAAGTTTAGAGCCTGGCAGTTCTGTGGGAAGCAGGCCTCAGTTGCAATCCCAGCAATACAGTTTCCTTTTTGTGTCTAGATATTTCATTTTCCTGTTCTTTGAGCAGTCTCCATTCAGAGCAGGATGAGCCAGAATTGTCCTTCTCACGCATCATACTTTTCACAAGGTAAATGAGCAGGTGCAGGCTCCACGGCCTGGCTCCCTGTCTTCAGGCTGAGTAAGGAAAAGGCACATGTTGAAGAGGCTGTACGTGTTGAACACCTGCACTCTAGTGTCACCTAGAATTTTTGAAGAGCAATTTTTAGGCCAAAAGGTGTTTTAACATAGAGGAATGCACTCACTCTATTGCAGATTGTAGGCTTTGTAAACATGCAGTAGGGTTCAGCAAAGCTGAGGCCGTGGATTTTAATAAAAATTGTATAAGTCGAGAGATGACATTTTCCCCAATAATTATTTTTTTTAAGGAATTAAAAGCCCATTTTAAAAGATGATTGAAACAAGATAGAAAAATAACAGGTTTTTTTTTTTTTTTTTTTTGGTCTTTCCTTTTTAGCTGGAGCCACCTCTATCCTCTCACATGTTCATAAAATGTATACGGAGCTAATTTTGAATGTGCCCTTTATGACTATGTCACAGTCGTAATATCACTATGTTCTGAAGGCGTAATTAAAGATTTACCTAGATTTATGAGACTTTATCATTATCAATAGGGTTAAGGAATGCCAGGGAGACACATTGTTGGAAGATTCTGCTCAGCATTTTCTTGAGCAATGAGAGTCCTGGTATTACTTTAGTGCTCAAAAAAAAAAATGACTGTTCGGCACTAATATATGGCCCTTTATTAGAAAGGGAACACCAAAGACACTTCAGTCAAAACACTTCAGTGGCCTGCCCACCTCTTCCTTTTGGGGGATGGGATTGGCAAGAAAGCAAAATGCCTGGCTCATCGAATTGTGCAAGATGGAAGCATCAGCTCCCCACAGCGGTAGGTAGCAAGATTCCCTCAATAAACATTGAGCCACAGTAACATGGACCAATGTGCCTCAAAACAACAGGATGAGCTTTACAATGATCTTCACCCTCCCTACACCAGGGGCTGCCTGGCTCTGCCATTCCCATTTATTCAGGTAGGAACACCCCATGCACACCTAGTTCCCTACCTGCCATCCTTCTATGGATTTCCAAGTTTAGAGCCTGGCAGTTCTGTGGGAAGCAGGCCTCAGTTGCAATCCCAGCAATACAGTTTCCTTTTTGTGTCTAGATATTTCATTTTCCTGTTCTTTGAGCAGTCTCCATTCAGAGCAGGATGAGCCAGAATTGTCCTTCTCACGCATCATACTTTTCACAAGGTAAATGAGCAGGTGCAGGCTCCACGGCCTGGCTCCCTGTCTTCAGGCTGAGTAAGGAAAAGGCACATGTTGAAGAGGCTGTACGTGTTGAACACCTGCACTCTAGTGTCACCTAGAATTTTCTGTCCTCTGTTGGTCTCTGCAGACAGTGATTCCTTCTTTTTACTTGCTACTGATTTGGTTCTCCAGGGAGACAGAACAAATAGAACGTAGGCAGGTAGATAGAGGCCTGCATTCACACATAGGTTTATTTTAAGGCATTTTTTCATGTGACAGTGAAGGCTAGTAAGTCTAAAATCTGCAGGGTAGTGGCTGGAGACTCAAGGAAGAGCTGATGTTGTAGTTCAAGTCCAAAGCCAGCTGCTGGCAGAATTCCTGCTTCTTTAGGGGTTGTCTGTCTTTGTTAAGGCCTCTAAATGATTGCATGGGAACAACTCACACTATGCAGGACAATTTGCTTTACTCAAAGTCTGCTTATTTAAATGTTCATCTCATTTAAAAATATCTTCACAGCAACATCCAAATGTGTTTGATAAAATACCTGGGTCTCATGGCCTAGCCACACTTTCTGTTTTAGAGCCATGAGTTTCACTTCTATGGTAGGTGGACCTCCATAAAGTCAGTTCTTACACATGCATGACTTGTCTAAGAAATAAACTGATTTTGCACTATCATATCCAACACATGATTGGTCCTGCTCTAATTTGGATTAAAGCAAACTTCTGGCTTCAAAGGAAGACCATTCTGGAGAGAAAGTGAAGAGTGCTTGGTATTACAAGCAAACCCCACCTCTGCTTTCTCTTTTAGAGGACTTTTGTTGGACTCTGCTTTCCTGAAAACTCCTGGAATGAGGGTCCTGAGTAGGAGTGGGGGGTCAGGGTCAAGCCTCAGGTTCTTCCGAGGAATTCTCCTATGGGTTGTGCACTCGCAACAGCAATTGCTGAATAGGACATTCAGCAACGCTGCATGCACATTTACATAAGGAAAGGGACAAATGTCTGCCCATCTCCAGGCAGGTTTCAGCTGGATACGGATGAGAGGAAATTAAAGATGATTGCCTGGGTGATTCACTTCTCCCTGGAATGGGAGCCCTTTGGTCTTGAATTTGGCCAACCATCCCATGCATTCTCCACTTGAACTGGATGCACAGCACTAATGCAGGCATGATTATTTGGGAAAGTGTTTACCTAGCTTGAACCCAGTGCTCTTTAAATGACTCCTGAGAAGGCCTTCACATCTGAGGCTCTTGCTTTGACTGTGGGCAGAGACTAATGGCGCCCGTGAGTATTGCCAAGTCCATATCTGACACACTCAAAGGTAACAGTGATTATCTTTATTTGAAGCATGTGAAGTAAGTTTCTAAGCAGGGTAGTGGCTGGAGACTCAAGGAAGAGCTGATGTTGTAGTTCAAGTCCAAAGCCAGCTGCTGGCAGAATTCCTGCTTCTTTAGGGGTTGTCTGTCTTTGTTAAGGCCTCTAAATGATTGCATGGGAACAACTCACACTATGCAGGACAATTTGCTTTACTCAAAGTCTGCTTATTTAAATGTTCATCTCATTTAAAAATATCTTCACAGCAACATCCAAATGTGTTTGATAAAATACCTGGGTCTCATGGCCTAGCCACACTTTCTGTTTTAGAGCCATGAGTTTCACTTCTATGGTAGGTGGACCTCCATAAAGTCAGTTCTTACACATGCATGACTTGTCTAAGAAATAAACTGATTTTGCACTATCATATCCAACACATGATTGGTCCTGCTCTAATTTGGATTAAAGCAAACTTCTGGCTTCAAAGGAAGACCATTCTGGAGAGAAAGTGAAGAGTGCTTGGTATTACAAGCAAACCCCACCTCTGCTTTCTCTTTTAGAGGACTTTTGTTGGACTCTGCTTTCCTGAAAACTCCTGGAATGAGGGTCCTGAGTAGGAGTGGGGGGTCAGGGTCAAGCCTCAGGTTCTTCCGAGGAATTCTCCTATGGGTTGTGCACTCGCAACAGCAATTGCTGAATAGGACATTCAGCAACGCTGCATGCACATTTACATAAGGAAAGGGACAAATGTCTGCCCATCTCCAGGCAGGTTTCAGCTGGATACGGATGAGAGGAAATTAAAGATGATTGCCTGGGTGATTCACTTCTCCCTGGAATGGGAGCCCTTTGGTCTTGAATTTGGCCAACCATCCCATGCATTCTCCACTTGAACTGGATGCACAGCACTAATGCAGGCATGATTATTTGGGAAAGTGTTTACCTAGCTTGAACCCAGTGCTCTTTAAATGACTCCTGAGAAGGCCTTCACATCTGAGGCTCTTGCTTTGACTGTGGGCAGAGACTAATGGCGCTAGCACTGTGAGTATTGCCAAGTCCATATCTGACACACTCAAAGGTAACAGTGATTATCTTTATTTGAAGCATGTGGCTATCAAGACTCATTGCATCCACAAAATACCAAGAATGGTCTGGAATGGTAATGTAAGACTGAGGTGCCGACAGAGGCTGGAGCACTGGTGACTCTGGCCAGAGCTCCGGCTCCTTCTGTTGGGGCCCTGGCAGGTAGCTGTCCACTTAGCCTGGCGCAGGACAGAAGGCTCCTCCATCAATGTTAATTAGTCAGCATGGAGCATCCATAACGAGGTGGCCAATGTTTCACTTGATGGAGTTGGCTAAAGAATTAGTAAAATAAAGCACTAGAAAGGAGACATGTCGCCCTCAAACGTGTCCTGTCCTGGAGCTCTATCTCCACCTCCTCAAGTCCTCTTCCTCACTGCACATCTCCCATCAGTCAGTGGGCGCATCAACAAAGCATAAGTTCTGCTAGAGAAGATGCATCCAGGTGGTTATGCCCACACCTTCTGCTTACATGACACCCCGTCTTATGGCTGAGATCAATCCAGCTCCTCAGAGCTCCACTGGCTCCCCATGCTCACTCCCCAAGTTGCTCAAAGGGCTGTCTCCCTTCACCCAGCCTGACCCAGCCACCACAGAGAGAGTCTAAAAAGAGATTCTCAGACAAGGACAAACCCCTGCCTGCCCAGAAGAGGCCATTTCCCCACACAGATGCTGTGGCCCAGGTAATAGTACCAGTGCTGAACATGCAATCCACCCTGCTCACCTGTGCTCAAGGTTATACTAATCTGCTGCCCACATAGTAAGGAAAAGCCTATAGGCCACAGAATGCTGGGTGCATTTCCTCTCTTTAGATGGTAATCACTCTAAGTGAGGACACCTTCTTATTCTAAAACAAAATGGCCACTGCCTTTGGAAGATAAACTAGGACAAGATGTGAGAACATAGTGCTGTTATGTCGGTTCTTTAGAAGCTGATGATGGCTCTAAATCTCTTCTATCTAGTTCATTAAAACCTTGGTATCAAACTAGAGAGCCACACAATCTGCCACGTCACATCTCACCTTCATGAACTATGGGAAGAACAGCCTGCAATTCTACTTTGCAAGTCCCCCAGGCAGGTCCTTATATACACTTTCCACATAGTGAAATTAGCAGGTGAATTGATAAGAGACGATACAGCTCAGCTTATTATTTAAATTGCTTACCTCTATTCATCTATTCGAGCAGTAGTAGAGTACACAGAATTACACACCAAGACTCGATGTGGACCTCTGCACAGAGGCTGGAGCACTGGTGACTCTGGCCAGAGCTCCGGATCCTTCTGTTGGGGCCCTGGCAGGTAGCTGTCCACTTAGCCTGGCGCAGGACAGAAGGCTCCTCCATCAATGTTAATTAGTCAGCATGGAGCATCCATAACGAGGTGGCCAATGTTTCACTTGATGGAGTTGGCTAAAGAATTAGTAAAATAAAGCACTAGAAAGGAGACATGTCGCCCTCAAACGTGTCCTGTCCTGGAGCTCTATCTCCACCTCCTCAAGTCCTCTTCCTCACTGCACATCTCCCATCAGTCAGTGGGCGCATCAACAAAGCATAAGTTCTGCTAGAGAAGATGCATCCAGGTGGTTATGCCCACACCTTCTGCTTACATGACACCCCGTCTTATGGCTGAGATCAATCCAGCTCCTCAGAGCTCCACTGGCTCCCCATGCTCACTCCCCAAGTTGCTCAAAGGGCTGTCTCCCTTCACCCAGCCTGACCCAGCCACCACAGAGAGAGTCTAAAGAGAGATTCTCAGACAAGGACAAACCCCTGCCTGCCCAGAAGAGGCCATTTCCCCACACAGATGCTGTGGCCCAGGTAATAGTACCAGTGCTGAACATGCAATCCACCCTGCTCACCTGTGCTCAAGGTTATACTAATCTGCTGCCCACATAGTAAGGAAAAGCCTATAGGCCACAGAATGCTGGGTGCATTTCCTCTCTTTAGATGGTAATCACTCTAAGTGAGGACACCTTCTTATTCTAAAACAAAATGGCCACTGCCTTTGGAAGATAAACTAGGACAAGATGTGAGAACATAGTGCTGTTATGTCGGTTCTTTAGAAGCTGATGATGGCTCTAAATCTCTTCTATCTAGTTCATTAAAACCTTGGTATCAAACTAGAGAGCCACACAATCTGCCACGTCACATCTCACCTTCATGAACTATGGGAAGAACAGCCTGCAATTCTACTTTGCAAGTCCCCCAGGCAGGTCCTTATATACACTTTCCACATAGTGAAATTAGCAGGTGAATTGATAAGAGACGATACAGCTCAGCTTATTATTTAAATTGCTTACCTCTATTCATCTATTCGAGCAGTAGTAGAGTACACAGAATTACACACCAAGACTCGATGTGGACCTCTGCACAGGGGAGTGGTCAGATAAAAGGACAAGCCCTAGAGGTAGGAAAACGGCCTGACCACAGTTATCATCGAAGCAACAGAAATCCTGTCAAAGCGTCCAGCTTTCACTTTCAATAGCTTGCACGTGTAAGAGAAGGAACATCTGTGCATACCCAGCAATATGTTTTAGCAACGTTTTTTGGGACCAAAATTAGCGTGAACAGAAAGACAGGTTTGTGTTTCTCTGTATTTTCACTTATTAATACAACAATTTCAAGGTGATTAGCAATTCTAAGCTATGTTGGGCCGTGGGTTTCCATGTGCAGTATTGAGATGTAGCAAAAACATCCTCATTCTTAGCTCAGAGTTGGGACTTGGGTAAGTGTCAGGGAACTAAATAGGATTGTAAAGCTTGGATGTTTTTCAGTTCATGTTTCAACATGAGGAAATGGGGGCCACCGAAAACGGAAATGCCACAGTGCCACTGTGTTGGCCCTTCTCCAATATGTGCAAAGTGCCTGTGATGGGCTGGGAGAGGAAATCTCAGTCCAGGACCTAACTCTTCACATCCAGGACCTGACAGAGTCTCTCTTTATTCATTCATTCATGCACTTGGTCACAGATTCATTCACTCATTCATCATCATTGGCTTAGCCACTCTTGAATGGCAGGCAGTCTATTACTATGGATTTTGATGATAATCAGACATCAAACTTACTTAGAGAAGTTCACAGAGAAGGAAGATGAGCAAATCCACACACGATGAACACACAAGTCTCTAGGATCAGGGGCTTTGCCAACTCCTGTGTTGTGGGGGAGGTCCAAGGGAACAGAGGATAATTATGGCTATTGATCTGTGCTTAGACTGTGGATCCCACATGGGCCTTGACAATTAGAACTATGGGAAGAACAGCCTGCAATTCTACTTTGCAAGTCCCCCAGGCAGGTCCTTATATACACTTTCCACATAGTGAAATTAGCAGGTGAATTGATAAGAGACGATACAGCTCAGCTTATTATTTAAATTGCTTACCTCTATTCATCTATTCGAGCAGTAGTAGAGTACACAGAATTACACACCAAGACTCGATGTGGACCTCTGCACAGGGGAGTGGTCAGATAAAAGGACAAGCCCTAGAGGTAGGAAAACGGCCTGACCACAGTTATCATCGAAGCAACAGAAATCCTGTCAAAGCGTCCAGCTTTCACTTTCAATAGCTTGCACGTGTAAGAGAAGGAACATCTGTGCATACCCAGCAATATGTTTTAGCAACGTTTTTTGGGACCAAAATTAGCGTGAACAGAAAGACAGGTTTGTGTTTCTCTGTATTTTCACTTATTAATACAACAATTTCAAGGTGATTAGCAATTCTAAGCTATGTTGGGCCGTGGGTTTCCATGTGCAGTATTGAGATGTAGCAAAAACATCCTCATTCTTAGCTCAGAGTTGGGACTTGGGTAAGTGTCAGGGAACTAAATAGGATTGTAAAGCTTGGATGTTTTTCAGTTCATGTTTCAACATGAGGAAATGGGGGCCACCGAAAACGGAAATGCCACAGTGCCACTGTGTTGGCCCTTCTCCAATATGTGCAAAGTGCCTGTGATGGGCTGGGAGAGGAAATCTCAGTCCAGGACCTAACTCTTCACATCCAGGACCTGACAGAGTCTCTCTTTATTCATTCATTCATGCACTTGGTCACAGATTCATTCACTCATTCATCATCATTGGCTTAGCCACTCTTGAATGGCAGGCAGTCTATTACTATGGATTTTGATGATAATCAGACATCAAACTTACTTAGAGAAGTTCACAGAGAAGGAAGATGAGCAAATCCACACACGATGAACACACAAGTCTCTAGGATCAGGGGCTTTGCCAACTCCTGTGTTGTGGGGGAGGTCCAAGGGAACAGAGGATAATTATGGCTATTGATCTGTGCTTAGACTGTGGATCCCAGGGTTCTGAGAATTTCTACTCTGCTATCTTAATGGGCTGGTGTGAAGCTTCAAAGCCCTTAGCACAGTGAGTGGTCACAAAACATAGACACTCTTTCCTGTCATGGTCAACTCGCCCACCCTCACCATCATCACACTCATTCATCATCACTAGCACCATTGTCCCCACCATCTCCGCCATCCCTACATCGTCACTGCCACCGTCATCACCACCACTGTCACATTATTAGCCTCACCATCATTATCACCAGCACCAACATCACCCCCATATCTCCCATAACCACACTGCCAAGGCTACTGTATTAGCCACAGTCACAGCCACGATCCACAGCACCAGCGCCACCACTGCCCTGGCCACCATTGCCACCATCATCATCCTCAACACAACTATCAC
This sequence comes from Tragulus kanchil, assembly GCA_022376925.1. Taxonomy (NCBI): domain Eukaryota; kingdom Metazoa; phylum Chordata; class Mammalia; order Artiodactyla; family Tragulidae; genus Tragulus; species Tragulus kanchil. The sequence continues at coordinate 111,697,831 of JAIOJX010000031.1, read as the reverse complement.
CATTTCACCACCATCTTCATCGTCAGGAGGGAGGCTCTGTTTGCCCCTCCAGATCTTCTCCCTGTTCTTCTCTTCCTGCTCTGTACTCCAGGAAACTGAGCCACAGGACTTCATCCACAGGCTCCCATGTCCCCTGATGTCCAACTGGGGATGGCCACTGGGGAGCTCCCAAGAGAAGGAGGGCAGTCAAGCATCAGCTTATGTATTGTTCTGAGTTTCTCCCTTCTGAGCCCTGGTCATTCCTCTGCTGAAGCCTGCAGTTCCCTTCAGATGCCCCTCTCCTGCTGCGGCAGCTGTCAGGGTCCAGATATGGCTCCTTCCTTGACCCTTCAGGCTCTGAGGTGGTACCAACTTTCCACTGCTGCTAGCCCTGGGGTGGCTCTTCATTCCTTGATGTTTTCTTTCACTGTCTCCTCGCACTGCTGTGAATGCTCCTGTGATTAAACTCTCATTGCCACCCCGGAGGGCACCCTAGGCTTCCTGCCCGGACTCTTACAATCCAGACATGGGGTCATGTAATCACCACCAGTGTGGTTACCAGGGTCTCTCCAAGCAAGGTCCTTATTGTGCTGTAAGACACTGTTTCCCCATTCCCACCACTACCTTTCCCAAGACACAAGGTGCGTACTTCTTTAGCGAAGTTCCAGTAGCTTGCTTGCTTGTCAGATGCTCAATCATGTCTGACTCTTTGCAACGCCATGGACAGTAGCCCACCAGACTCCTCTGCCAGTGTGATTATCCGGGCAAAAATACTGGACCGGGTTATCATTTCTTCCTCCAGGAAATCTTCCTGACCGAGAGATCGAACCCACATCTCTTATGTCTCCTGTGTTGGCAGGTGGATTCTTTGCCACTAGTGCCAGTTATGGTACCAAAAGCTCGAGTATCCAATGGTTGCATTCTGTAGAACTCAGTTCAAGCAATGCTCCTTAGGGGAGACACTGCTGCCCTCTCCTTTTTTACAGCTTCATCCTCCAAGGTCTAGATGATAACTGAGATAGCGCCTCTCACCCTGGAACACAATTTCCTTCTGTACCTGCTCTGTGAGTCCCTGCAGAGAAGGGAGTGTCACTCTCCAGCACGTCATATGGAATGTTCTCAATGCATCTTTGTGGCATGCAGGGGTGAAGGAGGGATGAATGAGGGACAACTGGCATTGTCCCCAGAGAACACCTGACACTGTCACTGGTGGCAGTGACCAGGCGGTACTGACTGCTTTCCTGCAAGCTGTTCTATCACCCAGTTTAGCACTCTAGAGGATCAGGAACATTTATCCAGTGTTTAATGCTTTTGCTTAAAAAGGAGAAATCATTGACTAGATGCTTAGTCTTTGCTATATCCTGAGCTATGGATCTTCAGATGCTGTTTCTAATGTGCAGAATAACCCTTTGCTTTTGAGGCAGGGACAGGATTGGCTTCAGGCCTATTATCTTCATTCCTTGATGTTTCCTCTTTCACTGTCTCCTCGCACTGCTGTTGGTTTTAATGGGCCAACTTTCCACTGCTGCTAGCCCTGGGGTGGCTCTTCATTCCTTGATGTTTTCTTTCACTGTCTCCTCGCACTGCTGTGAATGCTCCTGTGATTAAACTCTCATTGCCACCCCGGAGGGCACCCTAGGCTTCCTGCCCGGACTCTTACAATCCAGACATGGGGTCATGTAATCACCACCAGTGTGGTTACCAGGGTCTCTCCAAGCAAGGTCCTTATTGTGCTGTAAGACACTGTTTCCCCATTCCCACCACTACCTTTCCCAAGACACAAGGTGCGTACTTCTTTAGCGAAGTTCCAGTAGCTTGCTTGCTTGTCAGATGCTCAATCATGTCTGACTCTTTGCAACGCCATGGACAGTAGCCCACCAGACTCCTCTGCCAGTGTGATTATCCGGGCAAAAATACTGGACCGGGTTATCATTTCTTCCTCCAGGAAATCTTCCTGACCGAGAGATCGAACCCACATCTCTTATGTCTCCTGTGTTGGCAGGTGGATTCTTTGCCACTAGTGCCAGTTATGGTACCAAAAGCTCGAGTATCCAATGGTTGCATTCTGTAGAACTCAGTTCAAGCAATGCTCCTTAGGGGAGACACTGCTGCCCTCTCCTTTTTTACAGCTTCATCCTCCAAGGTCTAGATGATAACTGAGATAGCGCCTCTCACCCTGGAACACAATTTCCTTCTGTACCTGCTCTGTGAGTCCCTGCAGAGAAGGGACTGTCACTCTCCCAGCACGTCATATGGAATGTTCTCAATGCATCTTTGTGGCATGCAGGGGTGAAGGAGGGGATGAATGAGGGGACAACTGGCATTGTCCCCAGAGAACACCTGACACTGTCACTGGTGGCAGTGACCAGGCGGTACTGACTGCTTTCCCTGCAAGCTGTTCTATCACCCAGTTTAGCACTCTAGAGGGATCAGGAACATTTATCCAGTGTTTAATGCTTTTGCTTAAAAAGGAGAAATCATTGACTAGATGCTTAGTCTTTGCTATATCCTGAGCTATGGATCTTCAGATGCTGTTTCCCCTAATGTGCAGAATAACCCTTCTGTGAGCTGGTGTGGTGTGGAAACTGAGGCAGGGACAGGATTGGCTTCAGGCCTATTAGATTACACAAGCCTCCACTCCAGTCACCAAGGCCAGGTCCACATGGCTCTGGGTTCCCAATGCTCCAAGTGTGTGGAGGGCAGCTGAAGCAGGCTGACTGGAGTGTTGAGAGGTCTGGTGATTATCATCACGAACACAGATATCGCAACTCTGTCCCCACTGTCCACCCGCCTTGTGCATCCAAGGGGGCAATGCTAGCACCTGGCTCATCCGTGGCCAGGAGTAGCCAATGAAACAAAGCCTTCCCTAAGACCCCAAGTTATGTAATAATAGCTGTGGTAGACAGAAAAATACACCCCACTTCCAAGATAGATTTGCTTTCTAATCCTTGGAACCTGTGACTATTGCCACATATGGGATTTGAAAAGGAGGTGCTTAGCCTAGATCACCCAGGTGGATCCTAAATGCAGTCAGGTGTATCCTTACAAGAAAAAGGCAGAGGGAATTAGACCTAACAGCACAGAGCAGAGAAGGGACATGCAGACAGAGGTGGAAGTGATGTGGCTACAAATCAAGGAATGCTGTGATTGACAGCAGCTGCCAGCAGCTGGAAGAGGCAAGAGATGTATATTCCCTTAGAGCCCACAAGGAAACACAGCTTGCTGACACCCTGACTCGGGACGTCCACCCTCTGAAACTGAGAGTATACATTTCTCTTGTTTAAGTCACCAAGTTTGTAGTAATTTGTTAGAGCAGCCCTGGAAAACTAGCACGATAGCCTGCTAAATACTCCTGGCATTCTTGGAACTATCTGATCCGTTGGTGCTGGGGCTGCAGAGGGGAGGACATGAGAATGAGGCACAGACCTTGCCCTGGGGGACTAGACTGTGATCCAGAGCTCCCATCTGTGGGCTGCATCAGGGACACAGGCTTGACTTCCTGCCCCCTCCTTCCTGTCAGCCTGTTATCTACCCATAAGAGGCTGAAATTTTGCATAATGACTTTCTTCACCCACCCCAATCACTTTAGTAAACATACCAAATGTTGGCAGCTCTAGGGAGCCAATCTGGCTTCCCAGGTGGCACTAGTGGTAAAGTACCTGCCTGCCAGGGCAGGAGACATGAGACGTGGGTTTGATCCCTGGATTGGGAAGATCCCCTGGAGGAGGACATGACACCCCACTCCAGTATTCTTGCCTGGAGAAGCCCATGGACAGAGGAGCCTGGCAGGCTACAGTCCATAGGGTCACAAAGAGTTGGACACAAATGAAGTGACTTAGCATCCATGCACACAGAGAGCCAGTTGTCCTGGTGGGGCCCAAAGCCCAGGGGAACAACCACCCTGGCTCCTCCCTCCTGCTGGGGCTTCCTGGAGCGCAGTGGAGTGAGGAAGGAGGACAGCGAGGTTGTGGAGGTGGAGGCCAGTGTGCCTGCTGTCACAGTGTGGTTCCAGCCTTTTCTGTCCCAGAATAAGGACACACAGGATGCAAATAGGTTTGGGGCCTTACAGCAGGGCATGTCTTTTATTCCTTCCTAATTTATAGGAAATACCAGTCCTTTCCATCTATTGGAATTGAGACTGGGATGGGCAGGAAGGCTTCCTTGTCAAATGCCTTTGCAACTACCCCATCAAGAGCTGGTAATTCGACAGCTGGTGGTCATGGAAGGTGTGGTGGACACCCATACCCTGTGGAGGGGACATTTGGGCCATAAAAAGGAGGCTACTTTGGGAGGAGAGAGCTTTGGTTTCAGGCTAGTGAATAGGGACTGACTTCCTCTGCCTGAGGCTCCCTACATTACAGGGTCCAGAAAATGAGGGATTGAAGGGCACCCCTTGCCCCCCCTGGGACCCTAAATGCACGATAGCCTGCTAAATACTCCTGGCATTCTTGGAACTATCTGATCCGTTGGTGCTGGGGCTGCAGAGGGGAGGACATGAGAATGAGGCACAGACCTTGCCCTGGGGGACTAGACTGTGATCCAGAGCTCCCATCTGTGGGCTGCATCAGGGACACAGGCTTGACTTCCTGCCCCCTCCTTCCTGTCAGCCTGTTATCTACCCATAAGAGGCTGAAATTTTGCATAATGACTTTCTTCACCCACCCCAATCACTTTAGTAAACATACCAAATGTTGGCAGCTCTAGGGAGCCAATCTGGCTTCCCAGGTGGCACTAGTGGTAAAGTACCTGCCTGCCAGGGCAGGAGACATGAGACGTGGGTTTGATCCCTGGATTGGGAAGATCCCCTGGAGGAGGACATGACACCCCACTCCAGTATTCTTGCCTGGAGAAGCCCATGGACAGAGGAGCCTGGCAGGCTACAGTCCATAGGGTCACAAAGAGTTGGACACAAATGAAGTGACTTAGCATCCATGCACACAGAGAGCCAGTTGTCCTGGTGGGGCCCAAAGCCCAGGGGAACAACCACCCTGGCTCCTCCCTCCTGCTGGGGCTTCCTGGAGCGCAGTGGAGTGAGGAAGGAGGACAGCGAGGTTGTGGAGGTGGAGGCCAGTGTGCCTGCTGTCACAGTGTGGTTCCAGCCTTTTCTGTCCCAGAATAAGGACACACAGGATGCAAATAGGTTTGGGGCCTTACAGCAGGGCATGTCTTTTATTCCTTCCTAATTTATAGGAAATACCAGTCCTTTCCATCTATTGGAATTGAGACTGGGATGGGCAGGAAGGCTTCCTTGTCAAATGCCTTTGCAACTACCCCATCAAGAGCTGGTAATTCGACAGCTGGTGGTCATGGAAGGTGTGGTGGACACCCATACCCTGTGGAGGGGACATTTGGGCCATAAAAAGGAGGCTACTTTGGGAGGAGAGAGCTTTGGTTTCAGGCTAGTGAATAGGGACTGACTTCCTCTGCCTGAGGCTCCCTACATTACAGGGTCCAGAAAATGAGGGATTGAAGGGTCATAGGGTGCCGGAAACCTGGCTGACACATGTACAGAGTACCAAAGAGCCCTGTGCAGGATCTCAGAGTGCCCTATGAGCACCGTATCCCCATGAATGGGGCCAGTGCTCTGTCTGGAGTGGAGCTGGGGCTGTGGGCAGACATGGCCTCAACGTCCATGAGGAATGAAGAGGTTGGGAAGCACCGACCTAACCGCTGCTATCATCAAGTCAGCCGCTGCCTATCAGCCACCGAAACTTCAAATCTGATCTGGCCCCAGTGTGGCCAGGCACTGCCAAGGTGGTTTGAAGTGGATATGGACTGGCCTGGAAGCTGTCTCCGTCAAGGAAACAGTCTCTGAGCTTCGTGGGCTGTGCCAGCACCAGCACTGTTCTCAGATGGGGGAAGGGGAGGAGATGGACCCCTGGTGGTGCCCACAGGGTTTATCCCTGGACCGTGCTGGGCCTAGGGTGGCCCCGGCGGCCTTTTCGTTTCACTCCAGAGGTTGCAGTTCCAGGAGGGACAGAGCCTGCCGAGTGATGAGCAGGTAGAGGAGTCTGAGCAAGGTCTGGGAGGGGAGCAAAGTTGAGTTTAAATTTTGCTTGTCATCCTTCCCCATGAGCACCACCTCTTTCGTCTCTAAGCCTCAGTTTCCCAACATTGCAAATAGGGATCACACTAATTCTCTCAGCAGCCCAGCAAGATCGTGGCTAGTTAGGGTAATCTGTGTTGAGGTGCTCTGGATTGAGGGCCTCATCAACTCTGGGGGCTCCCACAGTCACCCTCACTTCTCAGCTGTCCTTTTATTTATTTGTTCAACACATAATTAATGAGCAAGCAACAGTCTTGACTTAGGCATTGGGGCTTTAGTTCTGTGGACAAAGAAAGACAAGGTCTCTGGTCTCAAAGACCTATTCTAATGAGAGAGAAGGGGCAGTAAACAACTGACAAAGAACAAGGTCATTTCAGACTTGTGAACATCTATAGGAACACTTCCTAACACCTAGGAAGAAAATGGAGCCAAGTATCAGGGAAGAAGGAGCATCTGCCTAGGCAGCTCCCTGCACCAGCCCCAAGGGGTCATTCACGTGGACCCTGGGGAGAGGGGATGTGTGACACCCTCTGGGGTTGTACAGTTAATGCTGTAGCTCTGGGTGTGGTCAGGAAACCTCTCTCAAGATATGAACTGAATAAAGCTTTGGAGGGAGAGAAATAGAGCCAGAGAAACGTCCAGCGGTGGGAGTGATCTTGGCAAGGACAAGGCGGCTCATTGAGTGAGGACAGAGAAGAAGTGCAGGCTGGGAGCTCATGGGGGCCAAGGCAAGAGCCCGAGTTTCATCGTAAGTGCAGCCATAATGCATCACAGGACTGGCCTGAACTGCTCCTCATCAGCCACCGAAACTTCAAATCTGATCTGGCCCCAGTGTGGCCAGGCACTGCCAAGGTGGTTTGAAGTGGATATGGACTGGCCTGGAAGCTGTCTCCGTCAAGGAAACAGTCTCTGAGCTTCGTGGGCTGTGCCAGCACCAGCACTGTTCTCAGATGGGGGAAGGGGAGGAGATGGACCCCTGGTGGTGCCCACAGGGTTTATCCCTGGACCGTGCTGGGCCTAGGGGGGCCCCCGGCGGCCTTTTCGTTTCACTCCAGAGGTTGCAGTTCCAGGAGGGACAGAGCCTGCCGAGTGATGAGCAGGTAGAGGAGTCTGAGCAAGGTCTGGGAGGGGAGCAAAGTTGAGTTTAAATTTTGCTTGTCATCCTTCCCCATGAGCACCACCTCTTTCGTCTCTAAGCCTCAGTTTCCCAACATTGCAAATAGGGATCACACTAATTCTCTCAGCAGCCCAGCAAGATCGTGGCTAGTTAGGGTAATCTGTGTTGAGGTGCTCTGGATTGAGGGCCTCATCAACTCTGGGGGCTCCCACAGTCACCCTCACTTCTCAGCTGTCCTTTTATTTATTTGTTCAACACATAATTAATGAGCAAGCAACAGTCTTGACTTAGGCATTGGGGCTTTAGTTCTGTGGACAAAGAAAGACAAGGTCTCTGGTCTCAAAGACCTATTCTAATGAGAGAGAAGGGGCAGTAAACAACTGACAAAGAACAAGGTCATTTCAGACTTGTGAACATCTATAGGAACACTTCCTAACACCTAGGAAGAAAATGGAGCCAAGTATCAGGGAAGAAGGAGCATCTGCCTAGGCAGCTCCCTGCACCAGCCCCAAGGGGTCATTCACGTGGACCCTGGGGAGAGGGGATGTGTGACACCCTCTGGGGTTGTACAGTTAATGCTGTAGCTCTGGGTGTGGTCAGGAAACCTCTCTCAAGATATGAACTGAATAAAGCTTTGGAGGGAGAGAAATAGAGCCAGAGAAACGTCCAGCGGTGGGAGTGATCTTGGCAAGGACAAGGCGGCTCATTGAGTGAGGACAGAGAAGAAGTGCAGGCTGGGACTGAACACATGGTCATGGGGGCCAAGGCAAGAGCCCGAGTTTCATCGTAAGTGCAGCCATAATGCATCACAGAGTCATAAACAGGGGTGTCGTGGTCTGATTTACGCTCCCAAAGCCACAAAACTTCACCGACACCACTCTGTCTTCAGTTTGGCTCCTCCAACTCCGGGGAGGCCGCCCCAAGGCCTTGGCTCCTCCCACTCTTCCCAGACGCCAAGGCATTTTTTGAAATGCTTAAACGGACATACACCGTGCCTGTGGTCATCCATCTTGTGACTGTGCCGTGGCCCATTTATTTCCCAACCCTGCTGCTGACGCATGTTTGATAGTTTCCTGTTTGGGCTATTATGCTCAGTGCGGCTGATACTTGTGCATGCACTTACCAGGTGCAGCCCCACGGTGTCAGTGCCTAGAGAAAAATACCCACAGTAGACAGGGTCAAATGGTTTTCCTGAATGGTTGTACCAATCCTCACTTCCCCCAGCAGGGATGAAAGCTCTGTTGGCTCTGCCTGCTGGTCAACCCCTGGCTCTTTTCATTTTTTCTGGTTTTGCCATTTTGTGTGCTGATATCTCATTGTGGTTTTTATTTACATTTCCCTAATGAGGAAGGTTACCAGGTCCTTGTAAGGTTACAAGGTTCTTGATTGGTCCCTGTTACTGGTTTGGTCTGGAAAGCCCTCTTTTCACCTCCTGTATAAAATGACTCAAGGACTCTAGTCTCAGAATTGTGCCCACTTTGAGCTCTGCAGACGCAAGTCACAACCCGTTTGTGGGCCTCCAGGTACTCTGGTCTCAAAGACCTATTCTAATGAGAGAGAAGGGGCAGTAAACAACTGACAAAGAACAAGGTCATTTCAGACTTGTGAACATCTATAGGAACACTTCCTAACACCTAGGAAGAAAATGGAGCCAAGTATCAGGGAAGAAGGAGCATCTGCCTAGGCAGCTCCCTGCACCAGCCCCAAGGGGTCATTCACGTGGACCCTGGGGAGAGGGGATGTGTGACACCCTCTGGGGTTGTACAGTTAATGCTGTAGCTCTGGGTGTGGTCAGGAAACCTCTCTCAAGATATGAACTGAATAAAGCTTTGGAGGGAGAGAAATAGAGCCAGAGAAACGTCCAGCGGTGGGAGTGATCTTGGCAAGGACAAGGCGGCTCATTGAGTGAGGACAGAGAAGAAGTGCAGGCTGGGACTGAACACATGGTCATGGGGGCCAAGGCAAGAGCCCGAGTTTCATCGTAAGTGCAGCCATAATGCATCACAGAGTCATAAACAGGGGTGTCGTGGTCTGATTTACGCTCCCAAAGCCACAAAACTTCACCGACACCACTCTGTCTTCAGTTTGGCTCCTCCAACTCCGGGGAGGCCGCCCCAAGGCCTTGGCTCCTCCCACTCTTCCCAGACGCCAAGGCATTTTTAGAAATGCTTAAACGGACATACACCGTGCCTGTGGTCATCCATCTTGTGACTGTGCCGTGGCCCATTTATTTCCCAACCCTGCTGCTGACGCATGTTTGATAGTTTCCTGTTTGGGCTATTATGCTCAGTGCGGCTGATACTTGTGCATGCACTTACCAGGTGCAGCCCCACGGTGTCAGTGCCTAGAGAAAAATACCCACAGTAGACAGGGTCAAATGGTTTTCCTGAATGGTTGTACCAATCCTCACTTCCCCCAGCAGGGATGAAAGCTCTGTTGGCTCTGCCTGCTGGTCAACCCCTGGCTCTTTTCATTTTTTCTGGTTTTGCCATTTTGTGTGCTGATATCTCATTGTGGTTTTTATTTACATTTCCCTAATGAGGAAGGTTACCAGGTCCTTGTAAGGTTACAAGGTTCTTGATTGGTCCCTGTTACTGGTTTGGTCTGGAAAGCCCTCTTTTCACCTCCTGTATAAAATGACTCAAGGACTCTAGTCTCAGAATTGTGCCCACTTTGAGCTCTGCAGACGCAAGTCACAACCCGTTTTGTCCCAGAATGGGCCTCCTCTCTCCTTGTACAGTCCTCCAATGATGGTAGGTTCCTAGAGTAGGGCTGGTAGGTTACCAGGTTACAAGCTGGTTACAAGGTCCAGCACCTTTTCACATGTTCATTGGCTATTTGGATATCCACTTCTGTAAAGTGTCCCTTTACCTCTTTTTCTGTTTTTCCTTTGAGTTATTTCTTATTGACTTGTCTGTGTTCTTTTTCAGCTCAATGTTCCAAAGTCAGTTTAAAAAGTTAGAAGCTTGATTGTCAACTCCCACGGAATGTGTTCACCAACCTTTCCCTGACCCGACGTCCTTTGATCTATTGGGATCTAGGGAATTTCTGTAGTGAATCCAGACAGGACCATCTCCTAGCCTCTCCTTGGACTAGATTATTCTCAACCCTGGCTCTTGACTGGTCCTTGTTAATGGTTTGGTTTGGAGAGCTGTCTCTTTTCACCTCCTGTGTAAACTGACTCAAGCACTCTGGTTCCAGAACTGTGCCTGCCTTGAGTGCTGCAGACCCAAGTCACACTCCCTCTTGACCCAGAGTGGGCCTCCTCTCCCCTTGTATGGTTCTTCCCATGATCACAGGTTCCTAAAGGTAAGGGTGAGTGTCCATCTTCTTGATTCCCAAAGCAGAACCTTCCTAAGGTCTGGGCACTGAGTCAGACTCCCTATAGAAAGGGGCCAGACCCCTTGTTCTCAGGGACAAGAGGCAAGAGGAAGGGCAGTGGACACCATGCAGTAGCTGCTAGCCTGTCTCCAGCAGGCACCACCCCTACCCGGAAGGATGAGATGGAGATGCACTTCGCCTGTGTGTCTCTGCCGCTCAATCCCCTCCCTGCTTACCCAGGGCCCAAGTGATTGCCTCTTTCCTCCCAGGCTGTGCCCCCTCCCGGTGTCCCCACCCAGGAGAGACCTGTCTCTGAGACTCTGATCAAATTGTGACCACACGGCTCAGCCCCTCTAGAACCTCACTGCAGAGAGAACTGAGGGAGGTACCGCGAACACTGGCTCTGAAACCAATCATGCTATTTAAGATTTATTTTAAAAAAATCCCATGACAACTTGGGAAGGATGATTTGAGCTTAAGTCATAGGTGGGATATTATTCTTTACTGTTTTGATAACATTTATGCACATAGCATTTAACACTTGAAGACAGCTTCTCTTTTCATTTTTCATTAAAATCAGTCAACAAAATGCAGAGAGCCCCATGTACCCTTGGGAGTGCTGATGCAAGAACTCTGCCAAGGGTTGTTTGTGTTTATGGGGCTCTGCCCTCCTGACTGTCCCAGTCTGGGCCCCTGAGAGTGACTTGGCCAGCATGATGAACTGGCCCCACCTGGCCCCTTCGTCCTGCAGACAAAGTTAGAAGCTTGATTGTCAACTCCCACGGAATGTGTTCACCAACCTTTCCCTGACCCGACGTCCTTTGATCTATTGGGATCTAGGGAATTTCTGTAGTGAATCCAGACAGGACCATCTCCTAGCCTCTCCTTGGACTAGATTATTCTCAACCCTGGCTCTTGACTGGTCCTTGTTAATGGTTTGGTTTGGAGAGCTGTCTCTTTTCACCTCCTGTGTAAACTGACTCAAGCACTCTGGTTCCAGAACTGTGCCTGCCTTGAGTGCTGCAGACCCAAGTCACACTCCCTCTTGACCCAGAGTGGGCCTCCTCTCCCCTTGTATGGTTCTTCCCATGATCACAGGTTCCTAAAGGTAAGGGTGAGTGTCCATCTTCTTGATTCCCAAAGCAGAACCTTCCTAAGGTCTGGGCACTGAGTCAGACTCCCTATAGAAAGGGGCCAGACCCCTTGTTCTCAGGGACAAGAGGCAAGAGGAAGGGCAGTGGACACCATGCAGTAGCTGCTAGCCTGTCTCCAGCAGGCACCACCCCTACCCGGAAGGATGAGATGGAGATGCACTTCGCCTGTGTGTCTCTGCCGCTCAATCCCCTCCCTGCTTACCCAGGGCCCAAGTGATTGCCTCTTTCCTCCCAGGCTGTGCCCCCTCCCGGTGTCCCCACCCAGGAGAGACCTGTCTCTGAGACTCTGATCAAATTGTGACCACACGGCTCAGCCCCTCTAGAACCTCACTGCAGAGAGAACTGAGGGAGGTACCGCGAACACTGGCTCTGAAACCAATCATGCTATTTAAGATTTATTTTAAAAAAATCCCATGACAACTTGGGAAGGATGATTTGAGCTTAAGTCATAGGTGGGATATTATTCTTTACTGTTTTGATAACATTTATGCACATAGCATTTAACACTTGAAGACAGCTTCTCTTTTCATTTTTCATTAAAATCAGTCAACAAAATGCAGAGAGCCCCATGTACCCTTGGGAGTGCTGATGCAAGAACTCTGCCAAGGGTTGTTTGTGTTTATGGGGCTCTGCCCTCCTGACTGTCCCAGTCTGGGCCCCTGAGAGTGACTTGGCCAGCATGATGAACTGGCCCCACCTGGCCCCTTCGTCCTGCAGACAAATGGCCACATAGAGCTTGGGTGAGGCCACAAGCTTGTTTCCACTCTTGCTGCCCCCTCACTTTACCAGGAAGCCCAGCCTGGGGCCCACCCTGCTCTGGACTTTGGTTTGTTATGTTGGCTCGCAGTCAGTGGGGTCAGGTCAGAGATGTTTCACTCCAGATTAAAAATAAAAGCCAGAATGCATGCAGAGGGATTTGGCTGTCAGAGATGGATTTCTGTTTCTTCCCATAAGGTTGGATCTCATCCTGCCTACTTCCTTCCCAGTCGCTTGCCCTGGTCCCATCCCATCTTTCCCAGCTCCTTCTGTTTCTCATCAAGTGCCATCATCTCTCTGCACCAACGTCACCTGGCCACAGGGAAATTCCATGCCTCTCTCTCCTAAAACTCAAATCACATGTGGAATTATTTTTGCTTTATATATTCACTGATTCATTTGTTCAACAAACCACTGGGAGAGATTATGCTCTCTAAGGGAAGACAAGCACATAGATAAACAAACAACAACTAAGATAATCTCACAAAATGGCAAACACAATGGACAAAACAGGTCTGATTGTTGATTTTTTGTGTGCACCTTGGGGCACCCCACCATGTGGTTGAAAATTTTCCTGGGTGTGTCTGTAGGGGTGTTTTGGATGAGATTAATCAAATGTTAACATTTGAATCAGTAGACTGAGCAAAGTAGATTGTCTTTCCCAGTGTGGTGGGCCTCATCCAATCAGTTGAAGGCCCAAATGAAAGGAAAGAGATTGTCTCAAGAGGAAGAGGGAACTCCTCCTGCATGAATGCAGTATCTGGAGAATCATTTTTTTTTTCTGCCTTCCCATTTGAATTGACACATCTGCCCCTCTTGAATCCCAAGCCCGCTGACTTTCTGAGAGGAACTTAAACCTTCATCTCTCCTGGTTCTCTAGTTTAGTGACTACAGATCTTGGACTTCTTAGCTTCTATAATCATATAAGCCAATTCCAAGGGTTGTTTGTGTTTATGGGGCTCTGCCCTCCTGACTGTCCCAGTCTGGGCCCCTGAGAGTGACTTGGCCAGCATGATGAACTGGCCCCACCTGGCCCCTTCGTCCTGCAGACAAATGGCCACATAGAGCTTGGGTGAGGCCACAAGCTTGTTTCCACTCTTGCTGCCCCCTCACTTTACCAGGAAGCCCAGCCTGGGGCCCACCCTGCTCTGGACTTTGGTTTGTTATGTTGGCTCGCAGTCAGTGGGGTCAGGTCAGAGATGTTTCACTCCAGATTAAAAATAAAAGCCAGAATGCATGCAGAGGGATTTGGCTGTCAGAGATGGATTTCTGTTTCTTCCCATAAGGTTGGATCTCATCCTGCCTACTTCCTTCCCAGTCGCTTGCCCTGGTCCCATCCCATCTTTCCCAGCTCCTTCTGTTTCTCATCAAGTGCCATCATCTCTCTGCACCAACGTCACCTGGCCACAGGGAAATTCCATGCCTCTCTCTCCTAAAACTCAAATCACATGTGGAATTATTTTTGCTTTATATATTCACTGATTCATTTGTTCAACAAACCACTGGGAGAGATTATGCTCTCTAAGGGAAGACAAGCACATAGATAAACAAACAACAACTAAGATAATCTCACAAAATGGCAAACACAATGGACAAAACAGGTCTGATTGTTGATTTTTTGTGTGCACCTTGGGGCACCCACCATGTGGTTGAAAATTTTCCTGGGTGTGTCTGTAGGGGTGTTTTGGATGAGATTAATCAAATGTTAACATTTGAATCAGTAGACTGAGCAAAGTAGATTGTCTTTCCCAGTGTGGTGGGCCTCATCCAATCAGTTGAAGGCCCAAATGAAAGGAAAGAGATTGTCTCAAGAGGAAGAGGGAACTCCTCCTGCATGAATGCAGTATCTGGAGAATCATTTTTTTTTTCTGCCTTCCCATTTGAATTGACACATCTGCCCCTCTTGAATCCCAAGCCCGCTGACTTTCTGAGAGGAACTTAAACCTTCATCTCTCCTGGTTCTCTAGTTTAGTGACTACAGATCTTGGACTTCTTAGCTTCTATAATCATATAAGCCAATTCCTTATAATAAACCTCTTTCTCTTCATATATGCACCTTGTTGGTTCTGTTCCTCTGAGAACCCTAATATAATAAATATGGAACCTACATGGAGAAGATAGTTGAGCTAATGAGGAAAAAGGGTCAGTTGTTCAAAGGGCAAGGAGAAGGATATTCTGGGAACAAGGAATCACATGTGCAAAAGCTCTGGGAGTAGGAACACATTTGTTGTGTTCATTAACATGCAGAAATACAAATTGGTGAGTGTCTTTCATCTATCACTTGATGTTCAGAACTTTTTCCATGTGATAATATTTCTTATCTGAGATATAGGAGGTATGTTCTTAATTTGGCCTCATTTTTAGTATGCTGTGTTTAGTTGTATGAGTTCAATACTCTAGGTAAGACCATGGTAATTTAGATCATGTAAATGTAGACTTGTTTTCACCATAAGCAGGTCGGTCATGGATTCCTTGCTTTCAAAGTAGTTTACTTTAATTAAATGAAATCTTGGAGTCTTCTTGTCTCCTCTCTGTCTCTCAGACCCAACATCTAACCTGTTAGGTAGGTAAGTGCATTGGCTTGCCTTTTAAAATAGTCCCGTATTTAGAGTATTCTCACGTCCACTGCCACCAGCCTGTATATGTGCAGTAGTCTCCTCACAGGTTCCCCATTCATCCCAGGGGACTCAAAATCTTGTTTTTCTTTTTAAAACGTGAGTCAGATTATTACTACTACTCCTTTGCTCAAAATCCTGTAAAGGGGCACCCCACCATGTGGTTGAAAATTTTCCTGGGTGTGTCTGTAGGGGTGTTTTGGATGAGATTAATCAAATGTTAACATTTGAATCAGTAGACTGAGCAAAGTAGATTGTCTTTCCCAGTGTGGTGGGCCTCATCCAATCAGTTGAAGGCCCAAATGAAAGGAAAGAGATTGTCTCAAGAGGAAGAGGGAACTCCTCCTGCATGAATGCAGTATCTGGAGAATCATTTTTTTTTTCTGCCTTCCCATTTGAATTGACACATCTGCCCCTCTTGAATCCCAAGCCCGCTGACTTTCTGAGAGGAACTTAAACCTTCATCTCTCCTGGTTCTCTAGTTTAGTGACTACAGATCTTGGACTTCTTAGCTTCTATAATCATATAAGCCAATTCCTTATAATAAACCTCTTTCTCTTCATATATGCACCTTGTTGGTTCTGTTCCTCTGAGAACCCTAATATAATAAATATGGAACCTACATGGAGAAGATAGTTGAGCTAATGAGGAAAAAGGGTCAGTTGTTCAAAGGGCAAGGAGAAGGATATTCTGGGAACAAGGAATCACATGTGCAAAAGCTCTGGGAGTAGGAACACATTTGTTGTGTTCATTAACATGCAGAAATACAAATTGGTGAGTGTCTTTCATCTATCACTTGATGTTCAGAACTTTTTCCATGTGATAATATTTCTTATCTGAGATATAGGAGGTATGTTCTTAATTTGGCCTCATTTTTAGTATGCTGTGTTTAGTTGTATGAGTTCAATACTCTAGGTAAGACCATGGTAATTTAGATCATGTAAATGTAGACTTGTTTTCACCATAAGCAGGTCGGTCATGGATTCCTTGCTTTCAAAGTAGTTTACTTTAATTAAATGAAATCTTGGAGTCTTCTTGTCTCCTCTCTGTCTCTCAGACCCAACATCTAACCTGTTAGGTAGGTAAGTGCATTGGCTTGCCTTTTAAAATAGTCCCGTATTTAGAGTATTCTCACGTCCACTGCCACCAGCCTGTATATGTGCAGTAGTCTCCTCACAGGTTCCCCATTCATCCCAGGGGACTCAAAATCTTGTTTTTCTTTTTAAAACGTGAGTCAGATTATTACTACTACTCCTTTGCTCAAAATCCTGTAAAGTCTCCTCATTTCATCCAAACCAGAGTCATTACGGTGGCTCACAAGACCTTATGTAATCTGGCCTCTATTGCTTACTGACACTGTTCCCTACTTTTTTTCCAATACCTCTCAGGCCCTATTGATCTCCTGCAATGCCTAGAACATGAAAAGCTCACTTCTGCTTGGGATGCTTTCTCCATATTGTTGTCTCTGCCTAATGAAGCCCAGGTAGATAATGTTTGGTGGTCATTAAAAGGGAGAGGGAAAGGTCTGGAGTAGAATGGATAGAATTCTGATGAAAGGTCTTCCAAACGAATAAATCCCTTTTGTTCTTGTCCAGGCACTTAGGCATCTCATCCCACCACATTTGTACCAGCCGTGTAGGGAATATATGGCCTTAAGCATCCTATGGATAAATCACTTCCATATGCCATTGAAGCTTCTCTCTCCCTGAGCTTTGAAGCAGAATGGAAGAGAGGTAAACCAGGGATCAGCAGGCAGAGCAACAGGGTGTCTGATTCTCCTGAGCCTCTTCTGGTAGCTCGTGGTCCATTTATGCAAGTACATTCTTCCCCATGTAAATCTTCTCATTTAGATGTGTTATACCTAAATTCCCTCTCTAAAGAATTTTTATTCTGAGAAACAAGCTGATTTCTCTATTGAAGGGTTCCACTGTAATTAAACTGATTGCTGAAAAAGACATCATTCTTCTTTTAATAAGGCAATTTGCATATTCAATAACTTCAGCCTCACTTACTGAAAGACAGTTTGAAAGTTTGTTTGTATATCTCTCACTCAACTGTTTTGCGATTGCCTTACCTCATTTCCAGTAACATGGTGATAATTGATGGGAAAATACAAGAGAAAATTTCTTTTAATAAAAAAAATTATGTTGTTTCAAAACATGGTACAATTAATAGACAACCAGGGGGGCTCCTGTAGGAGAACATCTTTTAAAAATCAGATATTTTGCAGGTGACTTTTAATTTTCTGTTCAGAAAATTTAATGCTCTAGTCTGGCTAGAGTTGGAGGGATGTGGCAGAAACACAGAGTCCAAAGTATGGCAGGAAGTGAGAGCAGAAGCTGGAAGAGCTGAGAGTTGAGTGGATACAGGACACTCACTCCAGCTATAGGGTGAATGCCTCTGTGAAGGTAAAAACCACATTTGCTCTGGACTGAAGCTTTGTGTCCCTCATATTCATGTGTTGAAGCCTCAACCTTGTCTTTTGGACATGCCTCTTTCAATACCTCTCAGGCCCTATTGATCTCCTGCAATGCCTAGAACATGAAAAGCTCACTTCTGCTTGGGATGCTTTCTCCATATTGTTGTCTCTGCCTAATGAAGCCCAGGTAGATAATGTTTGGTGGTCATTAAAAGGGAGAGGGAAAGGTCTGGAGTAGAATGGATAGAATTCTGATGAAAGGTCTTCCAAACGAATAAATCCCTTTTGTTCTTGTCCAGGCACTTAGGCATCTCATCCCACCACATTTGTACCAGCCGTGTAGGGAATATATGGCCTTAAGCATCCTATGGATAAATCACTTCCATATGCCATTGAAGCTTCTCTCTCCCTGAGCTTTGAAGCAGAATGGAAGAGAGGTAAACCAGGGATCAGCAGGCAGAGCAACAGGGTGTCTGATTCTCCTGAGCCTCTTCTGGTAGCTCGTGGTCCATTTATGCAAGTACATTCTTCCCCATGTAAATCTTCTCATTTAGATGTGTTATACCTAAATTCCCTCTCTAAAGAATTTTTATTCTGAGAAACAAGCTGATTTCTCTATTGAAGGGTTCCACTGTAATTAAACTGATTGCTGAAAAAGACATCATTCTTCTTTTAATAAGGCAATTTGCATATTCAATAACTTCAGCCTCACTTACTGAAAGACAGTTTGAAAGTTTGTTTGTATATCTCTCACTCAACTGTTTTGCGATTGCCTTACCTCATTTCCAGTAACATGGTGATAATTGATGGGAAAATACAAGAGAAAATTTCTTTTAATAAAAAAAATTATGTTGTTTCAAAACATGGTACAATTAATAGACAACCAGGGGGGCTCCTGTAGGAGAACATCTTTTAAAAATCAGATATTTTGCAGGTGACTTTTAATTTTCTGTTCGTAAATTGAATGCTCTAGTCTGGCTAGAGTTGGAGGGATGTGGCAGAAACACAGAGTCCAAAGTATGGCAGGAAGTGAGAGCAGAAGCTGGAAGAGCTGAGAGTTGAGTGGATACAGGACACTCACTCCAGCTATAGGGTGAATGCCTCTGTGAAGGTAAAAACCACATTTGCTCTGGACTGAAGCTTTGTGTCCCTCATATTCATGTGTTGAAGCCTCAACCTTGTCTCAATACAGGCTGGGACCTTGTGCGGCAGTGCTGCACTGGTTGAACCTGACAGATCTCTCTTCAAGAAACAAAATACAAAGAAACTATATGGGGCTAAAAATAACTACATGCATGTGCAAAAATACCCAAGCAAACAACAACAAACAATTGCCACGTCCAAACAGCAGGGAGCAAAAACAGGGTATCAGTGTAAAACAAGGTATGAAGTGTAAAACAGTGTACTGGGCATGCTTCCTGCACTCAACATGACCACCCGTCTGTCTAGTCCAACCCCTGGACCCATCCCTAACCTCACCACATACAAGAAGCCATGTAACTCCTACCTCCCACTTAGGGAGGGAGCAAGGGGACCTGTTTCTTGGTCTTACTCTCACCTGCTGCAGCAGGGGCCCCAGTTAAGCCTTGTCTAATTTTCTTCTTTGGCCTCTGGCCAATTTCTATTGATTAGGGAAGCCCAAGAACCCTGTGAGGTATCAGTATCTAGAAGGGAGTTGGGCCATTGGATGGTAATGAGGGCTCAACTCTAAGTGGGAACAATTCTGACTCTATATTGGATCTGTTTCTTTAACTTTTATGTTCTACTGCTTTTGCTATAAGCATGTTGCCTACCACCTGAAATATATGGGATAGCCCATTCTCATGATTCTGAACTTTAAAGGTATAATACTTTCCTGTTCACACAGAGATGGAAAATTGTACCATAGAGAATAGCATTTGCCTTATTGGAGGGACATAGTGACCCTCCAATGTGAACAACTGACCCATGTGGACACCTGCAAGAACAAAGGATTTTGGCACAAAGAAGTTTATAGGAACCAACCACACCGTCTCCTCTTTATAAAAGGAGTCTGAATTCTACCTGAGTAAAGTGGTTCTTTGGGACATTAGTCCACCAGCTTTTCCGTCTGCTGGAGTTTGAATAAAGTAGCTGTTCCCTGCTCCAGCAACTCATCTCTCCTCTATTTTCCTTTTGTGTGGCAAGAACAAAAGGAGCTTGGACTCAGGAACAGTACGAGGTCATGAGGATGGGGCCTTAATGATCAGATTAGTGCCTTTATCATTAAAGGGAGAGACAACAAATGTCCGTGTAAGTCATTCAGTCTATGGTATTCTGTTATGGCAAAATAACCCTCCTCAGGTTTGCCTCCACTCACCTATGGTGAGGGCTTCCCACGTAGGGCAATGGTAAAGAATCTGCCTGCCAATGCAGGAGACTCAGGAGACATGGGTTCAATCCCTAGGTCAGGAAGATCCCCTGGAGGAAGAAACACAACCCACTTCAGTATTCTTGCCTGGAGAATCCCATGGATAGTGGTGTCTGGCAGATCACAGTCCATGGGGTCACAAAAGAGTCAGACAGGACTGAGTGAATGAGCACACACACACCTAGATATGGTGACCTCCTTCCGGAACATGCACTCTTGCCTCCAAAGTGGTCCCGGCTTCCCAAACATTCACACCACCTCTGTCCCTGCTTGCTTGTCATTTACCCACCCAAAATGGTGAACCACTTCCCACGGACATTGGGACTTCCTCGATAGCTCAGGGGGTGAAGAATTCACCTGTAATGCAAGGGATGCAAGAGACACCGGTTTGATCCCTGGGTCAGGAAGATCCCCTGGAAGAGGAAGTGTCAACCCACTTCAGTATTCTTGCCTGAGAAATCCCTTGGACTGAGGAGCCTGGCAAGCTACAGTTCAAAAGGTTGCAAAGAGTTGGACATAACTGAGCAACTAAGCAGGCACAGATGCACATGTCTCAGGACAAAATTTTCATGAGAAGATTTGTTCTTGTAGAAATTCTCTGCTGTTGTATATGAAGTCACTGTCCTGGTACCAAACACACGATAATTCTGGGACAGGATGCACTCTTACAGCCAAATTCTGGCTGTTTCTACTATCTTTTTACTTTTGCATACAGCTGATAGGAGATGTGGTTCAAGGGCTCACCCACAATGTCAGTGTGGAAGACCCAACACAACTTGGGATCACTGGGGCACAGACTCGGGACTGTCGTGACTTTGGCAAAGCAGCCAGAATAATCCAAAGGTGATGGTGAGATCCAAACTTTCTGTTAGTATGTGGTGATACCAACTTGCACCCTTGGGCTACAAGTCAGCTGGATAATAAAGAGAATTTAAAGAAACAAAGTGTAAACCATTTTTAGAGTTGTGGTAAAAATATATATAACATAAAATGTATGATTCTAATCAATTATTTTCAATTTTTTATTGTGGTAAAATACACATAAAATTACCATCTTAACCATTTGTAAACATATAATTCAGTGTCATTACCTACATTTGTGTTTTTATGCAACTGTCTCTACAATCCACTCAAGAACTCTTTTCATTGTGCAAAATTGAAACTCTGTACCTGTACCTTAATAACATCAACTTCTCCTCTCCCCCAATCCTGGGCAATCACCTCTTTGTTTTCCCTTTGTGACTTTGACAACTTTAGGTACCTTATGCAAGTGGAATCACACAATATTTACCCTTTTGTGCCCCCTTTATTTGACTTAGCATAATCTCTTCAAATGCATCCATGTTGTAGCAAGTATCAGAATTTCCTTCTTTGGAAGGCTGAATAATATTTCATTCTTAGCTTCCCTGGTGGCTCAGATGGTAAAGAATCTGCCTTTAATCTAGAAGACCTGGTTTAGTCCCTGGATTGGGAACATTCCCTGCAGAACGGAAGGGCTACCCATTCCCATATCCTTGCTTGGAGAATTCCATGGACAGAGGAGCCTGGCAGGCTGGGGTTGCAAAGAGTCAGACATGCCTGAGTGAGTAACATTGTCACTTTTTAATATTTCATTGTATGCACTGACCAGATTTTGTGTATCCACCTATCTGTTGATGGACCCTTGGGTGGCTTCCACATTTTGACTATTGTGAATACGTGCATGGGTACGTAAAGATCCCACCCAGGCTGCTTTCAGTTTTTTGGGTTTATACCCAGCAGTGGAAATTCTCTGTCATACAGTGATTCTATGTTTAATGTTTTGAGGAACCAAAACAAAAGCTATACTGTTTAACACTTTTGCTGGTGTTTTGTGTTTGTTTTGGATTGTTTATTTATTTATTTTCATCCACAATGTCAGTGTGAACCCAACATTGGGATCACTGGGGCACAGACTCGGGACTGTCGTGACTTTGGCAAAGCAGCCAGAATAATCCAAAGGTGATGGTGAGATCCAAACTTTCTGTTAGTATGTGGTGATACCAACTTGCACCCTTGGGCTACAAGTCAGCTGGATAATAAAGAGAATTTAAAGAAACAAAGTGTAAACCATTTTTAGAGTTGTGGTAAAAATATATATAACATAAAATGTATGATTCTAATCAATTATTTTCAATTTTTTATTGTGGTAAAATACACATAAAATTACCATCTTAACCATTTGTAAACATATAATTCAGTGTCATTACCTACATTTGTGTTTTTATGCAACTGTCTCTACAATCCACTCAAGAACTCTTTTCATTGTGCAAAATTGAAACTCTGTACCTGTACCTTAATAACATCAACTTCTCCTCTCCCCCAATCCTGGGCAATCACCTCTTTGTTTTCCCTTTGTGACTTTGACAACTTTAGGTACCTTATGCAAGTGGAATCACACAATATTTACCCTTTTGTGCCCCCTTTATTTGACTTAGCATAATCTCTTCAAATGCATCCATGTTGTAGCAAGTATCAGAATTTCCTTCTTTGGAAGGCTGAATAATATTTCATTCTTAGCTTCCCTGGTGGCTCAGATGGTAAAGAATCTGCCTTTAATCTAGAAGACCTGGTTTAGTCCCTGGATTGGGAACATTCCCTGCAGAACGGAAGGGCTACCCATTCCCATATCCTTGCTTGGAGAATTCCATGGACAGAGGAGCCTGGCAGGCTGGGGTTGCAAAGAGTCAGACATGCCTGAGTGAGTAACATTGTCACTTTTTAATATTTCATTGTATGCACTGACCAGATTTTGTGTATCCACCTATCTGTTGATGGACCCTTGGGTGGCTTCCACATTTTGACTATTGTGAATACGTGCATGGGTACGTAAAGATCCCACCCAGGCTGCTTTCAGTTTTTTGGGTTTATACCCAGCAGTGGAAATTCTCTGTCATACAGTGATTCTATGTTTAATGTTTTGAGGAACCAAAACAAAAGCTATACTGTTTAACACTTTTGCTGGTGTTTTGTGTTTGTTTTGTTGGCCTCTTTTATTGTTTATTTATTTATTTTCATCCATCTTTGTTCTTTGGCCCGTGTGGACCTCCCATTGCAGTGTCCTCTCTCATTGCAGAGCACCAGCTCTGGGCACATGCACTCCAGAGCTCTGGA
Source organism: Tragulus kanchil (assembly GCA_022376925.1). Taxonomy (NCBI): domain Eukaryota; kingdom Metazoa; phylum Chordata; class Mammalia; order Artiodactyla; family Tragulidae; genus Tragulus; species Tragulus kanchil. Next base: position 111,674,903 of record JAIOJX010000031.1, on the reverse strand, counting down.
TCACAGCTGGACACACTGGTCCGGCCACTCCACAGCATGTGGGATCTTCCTGGGCCAGGGATCGAACTGGTACCCTTTGCACTGAAAGGTGAACTCTTTATCCACTGGACCACAAGGGAAGCCCGGCCTTTTGGTTTTTTAAGAAAGTCGATCCTCTGCTTGAACAACTAACCTTTTCTATTTTTTTTTTTTTAATATGTGCTTAAAATAACACCAAGTCCTCTGGAAACAGTGATTATCCTCCTGAGCCCTGTAGCTCTCCCATTTTTAGCATTTTAAAATTGGGTTTAATTTTGTGATATGGCCCCTACACATGCTTGACCATAGCATGAAATTTACCCCAATAGGCGGAGACTTCTGTGAAGACCCAGCGTCACGGAAGCTGGATTACTTCACCTCTCAAGACTCCTGTAGGACTTGTCTGCTGCTGTACGTCTGGTTGGTGTTCATGCCTCCCAAACTAATCACACACCCAGCAGTGGGCACCATCCTAGGGCACTCAAGGTTGGCTGGCCAAGGACAAGGCCTGGGGACCGAATCCACAGCATCCTTGGAGGCCTGGGTGTATGGAGAGGCCCAGAAGGGAATTTCAGTTTTCTTTATTAAGAGGCCTCAAAATCTAGGCAGACACCACTTTTTGTCCCTATCTAAGAGGCTCTAAAAAGTGGGCTTGCTGATGGAAACCAGTATCTCCTATCTCCTTAGAGGTGATCATGACAATAAGCTCCAATCTTAGGAACTTACGGTGTTTGTGGTTTCCCAAATGGAATTCAGGCTCCTTGCTCATTATTTAAGCTCCAGTTGTTGTAATGCAATCCTGAAAGGGTGAATTTGGGTACGTAAAGATCCCACCCAGGCTGCTGTCAGTTTTTTGGGTTTATACCCAGCAGTGGAAATTCTCTGTCATACAGTGATTCTATGTTTAATGTTTTGAGGAACCAAAACAAAAGCTATACTGTTTAACACTTATGCTGGTGTTTACTGTGTGTTTTGTTGGCCTCTTTTATTGTTTATTTATTTATTTTCATCCATCTTTGTTCTTTGGCCCGTGTGGACCTCCCATTGCAGTGTCCTCTCTCATTGCAGAGCACCAGCTCTGGGCACATGCACTCCAGAGCTCTGGATCACAGCTGGACACACTGGTCCGGCCACTCCACAGCATGTGGGATCTTCCTGGGCCAGGGATCGAACTGGTACCCTTTGCACTGAAAGGTGAACTCTTTATCCACTGGACCACAAGGGAAGCCCGGCCTTTTGGTTTTTTAAGAAAGTCGATCCTCTGCTTGAACAACTAACCTTTTCTATTTTTTTTTTTTTTAATATGTGCTTAAAATAACACCAAGTCCTCTGGAAACAGTGATTATCCTCCTGAGCCCTGTAGCTCTCCCATTTTTAGCATTTTAAAATTGGGTTTAATTTTGTGATATGGCCCCTACACATGCTTGACCATAGCATGAAATTTACCCCAATAGGCGGAGACTTCTGTGAAGACCCAGCGTCACGGAAGCTGGATTACTTCACCTCTCAAGACTCCTGTAGGACTTGTCTGCTGCTGTACGTCTGGTTGGTGTTCATGCCTCCCAAACTAATCACACACCCAGCAGTGGGCACCATCCTAGGGCACTCAAGGTTGGCTGGCCAAGGACAAGGCCTGGGGACCGAATCCACAGCATCCTTGGAGGCCTGGGTGTATGGAGAGGCCCAGAAGGGAATTTCAGTTTTCTTTATTAAGAGGCCTCAAAATCTAGGCAGACACCACTTTTTGTCCCTATCTAAGAGGCTCTAAAAAGTGGGCTTGCTGATGGAAACCAGTATCTCCTATCTCCTTAGAGGTGATCATGACAATAAGCTCCAATCTTAGGAACTTACGGTGTTTGTGGTTTCCCAAATGGAATTCAGGCTCCTTGCTCATTCTCATTTCCAGCTTTAGCTCCAGTTGTTGTAATGCAATCCTGAAAGGGTGAATTTGGACAATCGCAGCTTGGCCATTTTGAGCACATATGCTAAAACTAAGTCTTTTTGGCTCAGCTGTAGCTTGAATCTAATGAAAATGACAGATAATGCAGTGCTCTGCGTGCCTGCCAAAAAAGAGGATATTTCCCATGAGATAGCACCTGGTGATGCAGAAATAGACACTATAGATTTGTGATTGGCTGCTGTGTCCCCGTATTCATATCTAGTCTGTATTATCACCCGCACAAGATCACATCCTGGATAATAACAGCAACAATGGCATGCATAAAAATTACTGCAGCAAAAAGGGAAAAAATACTAGATCAATTATGTCAATTATACGCTAGTACTTTTTCCCCTCACAGTTCCAACACTGAGAAAAGGTGGCATCTCTCTCTGATCTAATTATTCACAAGCTTATTCGTGGGTTTCCCCCCTCTTTCCTCTCTTCGCTCTTACACGCCGATATAAAGACGCTCTCTTTTAGAAACACACCGTCGACTCAAACGTGCCTCCATACATATGTGACTTACATTTTAGCAGTTGAATAATCAGTTACTTGAAAGTAAAGAGGAAACGCCTCTCGGGTTGGCCTGTCCTACAGGGAAGCGTGGGGAGGGGCATCCGCCATGATGACCTTACCTTAGAGCAAAAATGCCATCAGCCTCAAGAAGTGTCATAAATTAAGTTGCTATTTAAGCCTTGATTCTAGTAAAAGGGTCCAAATTTCCAAGGTGCCTTTAATGACTCTGCGCTCAGTGACAATGAAGTATTTCTTTAACAGACTGCCACTGAGCAAACATAAAAAAATGCACAGCTTGGAAAGAAAGCTTGCCATCTTCCCTTTCTTCAACTCCTTTCTTCTTCCTTTTTATTTTCCTCCCTTTCTCCTGTTTCCATTCCCCCTCTCCGTTGCTTCACTTTGCCTTTAGAGAAGCCATATGAACCAGCAGTCCACACTTAGGGCCCCACAGCCTGGGTTCAAGTCCTTCCTGACTTTCCGCTTGACATTCATAAACATTTATGCCACCTTGAACTTCTGTTATCTCATCTTTAAAAAGAATGCCCGAATCCGGTCCCCAGGTCCTTGCAAGTGCTCGGATTTAAAGGGAAGAGTAGCGGCTTCCCTGGTGGGTAAGGACACCGCCTTGCAGTGCAAGTGGCGCCGGTTCGAGCCCTGGCCTGGTAAAATCCCACGTGCCGTGGAGCGGCTGGACCGATGCGTCCAATCACCGAGCTGGAGCTCTGGAGCGCATGCGCCCAGAGCCGGTGCTCTGACAACAGAGGCCATCGTGATGGGCCCACAGAAAACGAGGGGCTACGTTTTCCCGTATTCATATCTAGTCTGTATTATCACCCGCACAAGATCACATCCTGGATAATAACAGCAACAATGGCATGCATAAAATTACTGCAGCAAAAAGGGAAAAAATACTAGATCAATTATGTCAATTATACGCTAGTACTTTTTCCCCTCACAGTTCCAACACTGAGAAAAGGTGGCATCTCTCTCTGATCTAATTATTCACAAGCTTATTCGTGGGTTTCCCCCCTCTTTCCTCTCTTCGCTCTTACACGCCGATATAAAGACGCTCTCTTTTAGAAACACACCGTCGACTCAAACGTGCCTCCATACATATGTGACTTACATTTTAGCAGTTGAATAATCAGTTACTTGAAAGTAAAGAGGAAACGCCTCTCGGGTTGGCCTGTCCTACAGGGAAGCGTGGGGAGGGGCATCCGCCATGATGACCTTACCTTAGAGCAAAAATGCCATCAGCCTCAAGAAGTGTCATAAATTAAGTTGCTATTTAAGCCTTGATTCTAGTAAAAGGGTCCAAATTTCCAAGGTGCCTTTAATGACTCTGCGCTCAGTGACAATGAAGTATTTCTTTAACAGACTGCCACTGAGCAAACATAAAAAAATGCACAGCTTGGAAAGAAAGCTTGCCATCTTCCCTTTCTTCAACTCCTTTCTTCTTCCTTTTTATTTTCCTCCCTTTCTCCTGTTTCCATTCCCCCTCTCCGTTGCTTCACTTTGCCTTTAGAGAAGCCATATGAACCAGCAGTCCACACTTAGGGCCCCACAGCCTGGGTTCAAGTCCTTCCTGACTTTCCGCTTGACATTCATAAACATTTATGCCACCTTGAACTTCTGTTATCTCATCTTTAAAAAGAATGCCCGAATCCGCGTCCCCAGGTCCTTGCAAGTGCTCGGATTTAAAGGGAAGAGTAGCGGCTTCCCTGGTGGGTAAGGACACCGCCTTGCAGTGCAAGTGGCGCCGGTTCGAGCCCTGGCCTGGTAAAATCCCACGTGCCGTGGAGCGGCTGGACCGATGCGTCCAATCACCGAGCTGGAGCTCTGGAGCGCATGCGCCCAGAGCCGGTGCTCTGCGACAACAGAGGCCATCGTGATGGGAGGCCCACACGGGCCAAAGAACAAAGATGGATGAAAATAGGTAAATGAAAGACCAATAGAAGTGGCCCGCCCGCTCCCCTCCCTCCCCAACCCCTCCCCCGCCAAAAAAGAGTTCAAAAAATAAATAAATAAATAAAATGCAAAAAAAGAAAGGGGAGAGTAATTTACATAGGTTAGCTAAGGCGGAAGGTGATTTTGAGAGAGAAATACAAAATCATTAAGCAGATCAGTAAATTTGATAATGAATTGTTTCAATTAGATTCAGGTGGCAGCAGATGCTAAATTACTTTAGCAGAACCCAGCTTAGGGGTTTGCGGTTTACTTTTCTCATTGAAATATACAGATACAAAGGGAGAGTCTAGCTTGTTAGACAGTCCCTACTGCGTGGGGCCCTCGTAAGCACCACTTGCACTGGACTGGGAGCGGAAGTGGACAGGTCCGTCCCCAGTCCTCCCTCCCTGCTCCCCGAGTGGGTGCTCTGGGTGGAGCCTGACTCTCTCTGCATCTCAGAACTCCAGTCTATAAATGAAGACTGGATTCAGCTCTGTCCCTAAAATATGTCGTGCTTTTTTGCATTGCTATTTACCTTTGCCAGACCCATTATATGTCTCAACTGTATTTGTGTCAGGCATATGGTGTATTTTAGCGTATATGGCTTACTTACTTCCCAGACTGTGAGGTCTGGTGGGACCCGACCCCGGATGCGCCAAGCACAGCGCCCCCTGCCTGTGTTAGGGGCATATTGTCTTCTGGGGGCTGACTGTGATCCCTGGGGTGGAGGTTGCAGGGGTGGGCAGGGATGATGGGCAGTGAACATTTCATTCTGGCACCAAGTCAGCTCAAACATCTCAGGCAGCTGACCTGGAAATGCTTGCTGCAAACCTCATGCTTGGCACCAGCCCCAGAGAGTCATGCCCATTGGCTTTGTTACTCTGGGGAGACTGGACTTTAGGGTGTGGGGGGGGGTGGGGAGAACATGCTGGTACCAAGAGGAATCACTCCCTCTTCTTCCTTCTGAACACATCACTCCTGGCTGCGAATGGCCCCAGGGCCTGGCTCCAGCGTGCCCTACAAGAAGGAGCACAAGGCAGAGGGTACCCTTCCCTTGCCGGCAGGCCCCATTCCTCCAGGTTCCTTGCCATGCAGCGTCTAACAAAACCCCACCAGATCTGCTGAGCTCCTGAGAAAACTGCCTCTTTAAGAACTTATCTCATATTTTCAGAAATTGACTGTGAAAATTCTAAGTAATGGTGTGACATGATCACACTCACTTTCTGTAGTTAATCCTTCACGAGGGTCAGGCGCCCCTCTTCTCGGTGGCTCATGTGATTGTCACCTACCTTGCACAAAACCTCCCAGCCCCGAGCACTGTCTGGTGGGATGACAGGCAGTCAGAGAGTTGAACGCTGTGCAGGAATAACTGAATTAGAAAACTGTCTGTAATAAACGTTTAATATACAGATACAAAGGGAGAGTCTAGCTTGTTAGACAGTCCCTACTGCGTGGGGCCCTCGTAAGCACCACTTGCACTGGACTGGGAGCGGAAGTGGACAGGTCCGTCCCCAGTCCTCCCTCCCTGCTCCCAGTGGGTGCTCTGGGTGGAGCCTGACTCTCTCTGCATCTCAGAACTCCAGTCTATAAATGAAGACTGGATTCAGCTCTGTCCCTAAAATATGTCGTGCTTTTTTGCATTGCTATTTACCTTTGCCAGACCCATTATATGTCTCAACTGTATTTGTGTCAGGCATATGGTGTATTTTAGCGTATATGGCTTACTTACTTCCCAGACTGTGAGGTCTGGTGGGACCCGACCCCGGATGCGCCAAGCACAGCGCCCCCTGCCTGTGTTAGGGGCATATTGTCTTCTGGGGGCTGACTGTGATCCCTGGGGTGGAGGTTGCAGGGGTGGGCAGGGATGATGGGCAGTGAACATTTCATTCTGGCACCAAGTCAGCTCAAACATCTCAGGCAGCTGACCTGGAAATGCTTGCTGCAAACCTCATGCTTGGCACCAGCCCCAGAGAGTCATGCCCATTGGCTTTGTTACTCTGGGGAGACTGGACTTTAGGGTGTGGGGGGGGGTGGGGAGAACATGCTGGTACCAAGAGGAATCACTCCCTCTTCTTCCTTCTGAACACATCACTCCTGGCTGCGAATGGCCCCAGGGCCTGGCTCCAGCGTGCCCTACAAGAAGGAGCACAAGGCAGAGGGTACCCTTCCCTTGCCGGCAGGCCCCATTCCTCCAGGTTCCTTGCCATGCAGCGTCTAACAAAACCCCACCAGATCTGCTGAGCTCCTGAGAAAACTGCCTCTTTAAGAACTTATCTCATATTTTCAGAAATTGACTGTGAAAATTCTAAGTAATGGTGTGACATGATCACACTCACTTTCTGTAGTTAATCCTTCACGAGGGTCAGGCGCCCCTCTCTTCTCGGTGGCTCATTTGATTGTCACCTACCTTGCACAAAACCTCCCAGCCCCGAGCACTGTCTGGTGGGATGACAGGCAGTCAGAGTGCTGAACGCTGTGCAGGAATAACTGAATTAGAAAAAAGCTGCTGGCGCTGTAATAAAGCGTTTAATGGACAGACAGCCTCTCTTGCCTTCCTTGGGGTAACACTAAATCCCTTTTTATTGTGGTTTGCACAGATGTTAGTGAGTTATCCATTTCTCTAATCATACTAGAAGTTGGCACATCCATCTTAAGTAAGAAGACCGGCCCACTCGCTTTTACAGAGTCCCTTTTTCTAATAAACTTGTGTCAGTTTCAGGTCAGTTTTACCAATACAAATAAAATTCAAACAAATAAAAAGTATATTGTCTCATGATGAGATTTATATAATTATGTCCCTTAGGTCACTTCAAATTTACACAGGGAGTTACACCCTGCATAGCCCTTAGTGCAGCCTGGATTTTCCTGTGACTCGGGAACACACACGCACAAACACACAGCTGCAGTGTTTACAATACCGGATCCCCCAGGTCACGGCAGAGCCTGCGGTGCAGAACGGCCCCTGTTTATGTCCGAGGGGTGAGCTGGCCTGTGGGTGAGTCACATTTTTTTTTTTAACAACTTCTTTCACATAAAATCTGTTCTCTGTCCGGGCCAACGCCGCCCGCCTGTCATGGCTTAAGGACCACCCAAAGATCTTTTAGCAAAAGAAGATTTTGCAAAGCAGAGTCATGGAACAGGGGAAAAAATGTGTTGGTTACAAAGGGAAGTGGGTCAGAAAAAAACCTTCCCACCAAGGTGCTCCCAACTGCAACTTCTGTGGAACTGGAAAAGGTCACCTGAAGTTCAGGCCAGGATAAATAATTGCTGTGGTGAGGGGTTCCTTTTTCCCTTTCCATGGAGTTGATGGGTTCACAGCGGTAGCTGAATCTTGATAGATTGGCAGATGCTGAAAGGCAGCGCTAGGCGGTGACCGGGGCAGGGTTGCACTTCAGTTCCCAGGGCAAGGGGTGGGCAGCTGAGGTCCTGGGCTTAGGCAGATCAGAGGCCAGGTGACAAAGCCACCTCTGTCCTTGTGCAGAGCAGGAGCAGACCCTCACCCTGGCATCGTCCCCCATGGATGCGACAGGGTGAGCTCCGCTGCACGACCGAGGCCCAGGGCTGCCGCTTGCCTTTGTGTGCTCAGAATTACTGTTCTCTGGGGCCTCCCCCTGCAAGTGAGAAGGGCTGTCTCTGTTGTGCTTCCCGGTCCAATCGTCCACTTCATAAATCAAGGACGATGGGTGGTGTGTTAACCGTTTGGTGTCCTGTTTCGAGGAGCAGAACTACTATGGCTGGCTCGGGAAGGGAAGTCATAGAGGATGAAGGAGAGTCGCTGGCCTCCCTGGCTCATCCAGAGGTTACACTGCAGAAACTGAGGTCCCAAGAAAGGGGCGTGGCTTGCTATGGGCTCACCTAACAAGGCTTCAAGAGCTTAGACTGGCCTGGGACCTGACTCCTTGAGCCATGATGCTTCCTTCGTTTCTTCATTCATCTGCTCGTTCATTAGCTCATTCATTTCTTTATTCATTTGCACGTTCATTGTTTTATTTGGCAGCTATATTATGGAGTGCCTACGTAAAGAATCTGCCTGCCAGTGTAGGAGACATGGGCTCAGTCTCCTGGTGGGGAAGACCCCCTCCCCCGCCCCTGGAGAAGGAAATGGAAACCCACTCCAGTATTCTTGCCTGGGAAGTCCCTTGGACAGAGGAATCTGGTGGGCTATTGTCCATGTGGTTACAAAGACTTGGACATGACTTAGCAACTGGGCACTAGTACTTCACTTTCACAAAGAAATGCTAGAATCATTCATTTGGTTATTAATAACTAACGATGAAGTATGGAATCCCATATACCTGAGGTCTTCATCCTTCTGGCTGCTCTCGTTGCCTCCTAGGGGTCTGGTTGTGGCCTGAGACATTCCAGGAGATGATGGTCTAAGTGGACAGGTAATTCAACCCCCTACCCCCTACAGGTCTCGAGGGATCATGGCAGCCCTCAGGAGCGGTGGGGTCTATACCAGGACTGGGCAGGCAGCCTGGGGACTGGGTGGTAGGGCCTTTACCTCTAATGGTGAAAGCTTCGGGAACCTTAGTCTGCATCTCGAGATACAAAAGTGGGCTTTGCAACACATCAGCTTCTAGATGATGTCTGAGTCTGGGCTGGCCCCAAAACTCTGGCCTTGAAATGGAACTTACTTTGGGTAAATGGCTTGGTCTCCATTAGGGGATATTTTCAGCTCTCTGTGTCCCCTTTCCCACCACCTCCCACCCCAGCCCCAAGCCTGGAGAAGCTGAGCCTGTGTGAAAGGCCCCAGGTATGTCTCACCCACAGGAGCCGCCCCCTTGAGCAGGTCTTAAAGAGTGAAGTCCAAACAAAAAGACCAGCAAATCAACATCCACCAGGGCTGTCAGATGTAGGTTGCTTTCTGCAGCAGCCCCGACCATTCAGTCTCGAGGGAAAGGAAGGGTTTGTGCAACTGTCCTGAAAGGATGCTCCTTCCTTCCCCACAGACAGGGAGTGTGAGGGGTTCTGACAACTACCAGGGTCCCCAGGAATCAGACGAAGGAAGAGCTGTGGATTTGAGCTTCCAAGGGCAATACTGTGATGTCAGTCATCTAGCAAACTATGAACTTGACCCCTTGCTGATTGCTCCGCTCCCTCACCCCCCCTGTTTCTTCTTTTGTCCTCTGGTCCAGTGGCTGACCACCAACAGGGTTCTGGACTGTGAAGCCAGACTGCCCACATCGATTCCCAGCTCGGCCACCTAGTCACTGTGTAGACCACCTCAGATGGGCTCCTACCATCTCTGTGTCTCAGTGTCCTCATTGTAGTAGGGAAATGATAGAAACACACTCTCTTCCCAGGGCCCTTGTGTAGATTACATGAGTGAATGACTATAAACCACTTAGGCTTCAACCTTTCCTCACACATAACAAGTGGTGCTCAAATAATTCCTCTAGGCTGCCTTCTTTTCTCCAGGTCCTTGGGTCCAAACTCTCTCTCTCTCTCTGTCCTTTTCTTTTTTTTGGCTATACCGTGTGACTTGTGGGATCTTAGTTCCTGGGTCAGGTTTGGAACCCAGGTCTCTGGCAATGAGAGCACAGAGTCCTAACCACTGGACTGCCAGAGAATTCCCCAAACACATCTTTTATAGCACCGTGCCAATAATTCTGCTCCCCCTGCCCCTCTGCAGCTGTCATGCCTCCCTCCATGGGGGTACTACCCTTAGAGTAAATCCAAGCTTTGAAAATTGGCATTCAAGGCTCTTCATAATTGAATTCCCTCTTATCTTTCCGGGCTTAATGCTGCAACCCTACCTCCAGCTCCGGTTTAGTCAATAGGGTTTCATCCATCCACCCACCCAGCCACCACCCATCCATCTACTCATCCATCCCTTTATTTAAACACACACATCCCTGTTCTTCCAAGCTGACCCCTAATCAGAGCTAAGAATGCATTTACCTACACAGAAGAGAATGGTGACCCACTCCAGTCTTCTTGACTGGAGAATTCCATAGACAGAGTATGGGGTCGCAAAGAATTGGACACGACTGAGTGACTAACACAAAGAAACTTGCCCTCTCCGTAATGTCCTACTGGCTTACCTCTTTCATTCACCAGGGTTCTCCAGAGAAATAAAGTATAGGTTTCTAGATAGATGATAGAGAGATAGATTTTGATTGGTGGTGAGATATAGACTCATGATTATGGAAGACAAGAAGTCCCAGGGTCTCTGGTCTGAAAAGTGGAGATCTGAGAATGCCAATGGTGTTGCAAGTCTGAATCTGAAGGCCAAGGAACCAGGGGAGTCAAGGGTTCTGGACTGTGAAGCCAACTGCCCACATCGATTCCCAGCTCGGCCACCTAGTCACTGTGTAGACCACCTCAGATGGGCTCCTACCATCTCTGTGTCTCAGTGTCCTCATTGTAGTAGGGAAATGATAGAAACACACTCTCTTCCCAGGGCCCTTGTGTAGATTACATGAGTGAATGACTATAAACCACTTAGGCTTCAACCTTTCCTCACACATAACAAGTGGTGCTCAAATAATTCCTCTAGGCTGCCTTCTTTTCTCCAGGTCCTTGGGTCCAAACTCTCTCTCTCTCTCTGTCCTTTTCTTTTTTTTGGCTATACCGTGTGACTTGTGGGATCTTAGTTCCTGGGTCAGGTTTGGAACCCAGGTCTCTGGCAATGAGAGCACAGAGTCCTAACCACTGGACTGCCAGAGAATTCCCCAAACACATCTTTTATAGCACCGTGCCAATAATTCTGCTCCCCCTGCCCCTCTGCAGCTGTCATGCCTCCCTCCATGGGGGTACTACCCTTAGAGTAAATCCAAGCTTTGAAAATTGGCATTCAAGGCTCTTCATAATTGAATTCCCTCTTATCTTTCCGGGCTTAATGCTGCAACCCTACCTCCAGCTCCGGTTTAGTCAATAGGGTTTCATCCATCCACCCACCCAGCCACCACCCATCCATCTACTCATCCATCCCTTTATTTAAACACACACATCCCTGTTCTTCCAAGCTGACCCCTAATCAGAGCTAAGAATGCATTTACCTACACAGAAGAGAATGGTGACCCACTCCAGTCTTCTTGACTGGAGAATTCCATAGACAGAGTATGGGGTCGCAAAGAATTGGACACGACTGAGTGACTAACACAAAGAAACTTGCCCTCTCCGTAATGTCCTACTGGCTTACCTCTTTCATTCACCAGGGTTCTCCAGAGAAATAAAGTATAGGTTTCTAGATAGATGATAGAGAGATAGATTTTGATTGGTGGTGAGATATAGACTCATGATTATGGAAGACAAGAAGTCCCAGGGTCTCTGGTCTGAAAAGTGGAGATCTGAGAATGCCAATGGTGTTGCAAGTCTGAATCTGAAGGCCAAGGAACCAGGGGAGTCAATGGCATAAATCCCCACAGAAAAACAAGGGACGTGAAATGAGATGTCCCAGCTCAAGCAGTGAGGTGACAAAAAAGAGGAAGTGCCTCCTCTCTCCACTTTTTAAATTTTCAAGTTCTCAATGGTTTGGGTGATGCCTACTCACACTGGGAAGAGCAATCTGCTTTACTGTCCTCAATCTTAAAATGCTAATTTCTCATCCAGAAGTACTCTCACAGATACATCCTGAAACGTTTATTCTGGTCACCCTCTGGTCATTCAAGCTGACATGTAAATTCAACACCACACCTCCCTTTAGGTGGAGTACACTTTCCCTAGGCTCCATGGCTTATAGCTTGTGATGTGGGTATCAGTTTCGGCTACTAGGAATATCAGGAACCTCAGCTTTCTCACTGAGGTCATGGAAGAGGTCTCCCTCTCTGGCTGCTGTGTGGTTCCATGGGCACATAAAAGACACAGTAGGGCCTGGTACCCCGTAGGTACTCAAAGAAAAGAAAATTGCTACTTTGTTTCTCAATACTTTCAGGTCTTGGTGTCATTCTGAATGCAATGGCACTTTCTTTGGTATTCTTGACGACAGCACCTCTACGTTACCTGGTTCCTTTGGGTTATTCTCTCCTGATCTATCACACACCAAGTACATAGTAGGTGCTCAATTAACATTTGGTTGAGGGATAGCAAAGAGATTTTATAGCACAAGATAATGGACCAATTATGAGTAGCAGTTTAGAAGATGGGTTACAAGGATTCTGCTCTCTCTGGATTTAGTGATCCAGAAATCCCATGATGAGAAGGTCGTGCATGTCATGGAGTGGGAGAGAGGCAATATTACAAGATCTCCATGACCCAGGAAAATATAAGAAAATTTGAGAAAAGCCATCATCTGTTTATCTATTTGAGGGTTTGAAAAAAATTTTGGTGGACCCAGAGATACCTTTTTCCTCTTTATTTGCAAAACTAACATAAATTATCATTTCCACTGACAGTCAGATAATAGGTATATTCAAACTATCCCTTCATTTCTGAAAAAGTCTTGAATGAATATTATACTTGAGGTCTTAACATCTGATCTGATTATAATTAGATCTTCCACAGTGTTATTTACTCTCCTTAATCATTACTGAGTACCTTCTATGTGCTGGGGGTTGGGGGGCTTCGTCAATGAGTTCACAGGCCCTGAAGGATTGAATCAGGTAAGGACATAATGATGCTGAGTCACCTCTCTGGCGTCACTACCTAATTAAGTCTGAGCTCAGCCACCAAAGTTTTCCTTTCCCATTGAATGTTAAAGTACTCTGCAGACACATCAACTAGACATATATGAAAATGACCTATGGATATCCAGAAATAAAAATCCACTTTGGTGTATGGTAGGGATTAGGAAAGTATGGCCAGTGGGCCAAATCCAGATCCATCGCCCAGGTTGGAAATAGTCTTACTGAAGCACAGCCATGTCCATTCTGTTACATTCTTGTCTATGGCTCCTGCCTTACAGGGCAGAGCTGAGTCGTAACAGAGATGGTGTGGCCTAAAATATGTCTATCAGGCCCTTTACAGAAAGTGTTTTCCAAACTCTGGCTAAAGAACAAAATAGTATGATTTTGAAAATGCCAAGTATGTATGTGTATACATGTGTGAAAGGTTTGGGTTAAATATCCAGCAGAAAATCACCTCAGTGTCAGTGACCCAGGACCTAGGATCACCAACATAATTTTACAACGTTCCCCGTGGTGGAATGGATGACCTTCAATGTGTGTGCACACGCAGAGACAGACACCACATGTGTGGTCATCTAGGGTTATTCTCATTGAGATGTGTGTGCACGTCTATAAATATATCTTTCCATATTTATATATATAGAAATACTAAGGTGCATATAAATGCATGTTAAATAACATTTCACTGACTTTGGAACTAAGTAAAGAAATCTTGAGCTGTAGAGATATCTTCTGAGAGAGGGAGGGAGTTGGATGAAATAAATGAGAAATGTAAGAGAATGCATGAGAAATTTATATACACATATGTCTATCAGATGTTATTAAAAGATATTTAACATATGTATCTACATTTTAACATATACAAATATTTTAAGCATATATAGAGACATTTAGTGGAAGTTGAGGCCACATTTTCCAGCTGTTGAGCTGCAAAGCAGTCATAGGTGGATCTTGACAAGTGATTACATCAGGCACCCGGAGCACAAGGCTGAGAATCCAGAGAAAGCTTGCTTTATGGTCAGCTGTAGGCACCTTGACAGACTGTGGCAGGGCGTGTGTCATTTGCTCTTTCTTAGTGGAGAAGCAGGTGGGCCCCAGATCTAGTGCAGCAGGACACTGATGCTGAGTCACCTCTCTGGCGTCACTACCTAATTAAGTCTGAGCTCAGCCACCAAAGTTTTCCTTTCCCATTGAATGTTAAAGTACTCTGCAGACACATCAACTAGACATATATGAAAATGACCTATGGATATCCAGAAATAAAAATCCACTTTGGTGTATGGTAGGGATTAGGAAAGTATGGCCAGTGGGCCAAATCCAGATCCATCGCCCAGGTTGGAAATAGTCTTACTGAAGCACAGCCATGTCCATTCTGTTACATTCTTGTCTATGGCTCCTGCCTTACAGGGGCAGAGCTGAGTCGTAACAGAGATGGTGTGGCCTAAAATATGTCTATCAGGCCCTTTACAGAAAGTGTTTTCCAAACTCTGGCTAAAGAACAAAATAGTATGATTTTGAAAATGCCAAGTATGTATGTGTATACATGTGTGAAAGGTTTGGGTTAAATATCCAGCAGAAAATCACCTCAGTGTCAGTGACCCAGGACCTAGGATCACCAACATAATTTTACAACGTTCCCCGTGGTGGAATGGATGACCTTCAATGTGTGTGCACACGCAGAGACAGACACCACATGTGTGGTCATCTAGGGTTATTCTCATTGAGATGTGTGTGCACGTCTATAAATATATCTTTCCATATTTATATATATAGAAATACTAAGGTGCATATAAATGCATGTTAAATAACATTTCACTGACTTTGGAACTAAGTAAAGAAATCTTGAGCTGTAGAGATATCTTCTGAGAGAGGGGGGGAGTTGGATGAAATAAATGAGAAATGTAAGAGAATGCATGAGAAATTTATATACACATATGTCTATCAGATGTTATTAAAAGATATTTAACATATGTATCTACATTTTAACATATACAAATATTTTAAGCATATATAGAGACATTTAGTGGAAGTTGAGGCCACATTTTCCAGCTGTTGAGCTGCAAAGCAGTCATAGGTGGATCTTGACAAGTGATTACATCAGGCACCCGGAGCACAAGGCTGAGAATCCAGAGAAAGCTTGCTTTATGGTCAGCTGTAGGCACCTTGACAGACTGTGGCAGGGCGTGTGTCATTTGCTCTTTCTTAGTGGAGAAGCAGGTGGGCCCCAGAGCACCAGCCTCTGCGAGCTGTTTCTAAGATCAGGACACTTGATGTATCTTAGAATGCACACTGACCATTACCATATGCATAGTCCTTAGAGGAAGACTCTGGGGCCCACTGCCTAGATCCTGGCCCTACCTGTTGGCTGTGTGACTTTGGCAGGTTCCTTAACCTCTCTGTGCCTCAGCAGCCTTACTTTTGATTGGTAAATAACAACAGTACCTGTCTCTGGATTAATACAGAGATGAAACAAAGTAACATCTAAGCACATGCTCTGGCACATAATAAACTCTCAAGAAACTAAGCTATTTTTGGTGTTATTTATATCTGTGGGCTGAGATGTGTTTCTCCTATCTTCAAGAGCAACTTTGAGGAGAAGAGTTTTTGTTTTGTTTTGTTTTTATTAACACTCCCTATCATCAATCACTTTATGGTGGGCGAGGCACCTCTGAGTATTGTCTTGGAGCAGGGCTGTTCTATAGAAATAGAGTGCAAGCCTCACAGGTAACTTTAACTTTTCTTGTAACCACATTAAAATGCAGCAAGAATCAGGTGAAATTTACTTTAATATATCTTATTTAGCTCAACCGTGAGAGGCCCCTTCAGAGATATTTAAATCCTTCAAATATTGTACGTTACACGGCAAAAAAGATTTGAGATTACAGATGGAATTAAGGTCACTAGTCAGCTGATGTTAAGATACGGCGATTATCTAGATTGTCTGGGTGGGCCTAACCTAATGTAATCACAAGGGTTCTTAAAAGTGAAGAGGGAGGCAGACGAGGTCGGAGTGATGCCACAGGAGACGAACTTGGCCTGCTCTTGGAGGATGGAAGAGAGAAGGTGACCCATTAGGGGTGGGCCACCTCTAGAAGCTGGAAAAGGCAGGGAAAGAGATTCTCTCCTAGACTCCAAAATGGAATGCAGCCCTTCTGACCACTTAATCTTAGCCCAGTAAGACCTGTATTGGACTTATCACCTACAGAACTGTAGGGTCATACACTCAGGCTATTTTTAAGTCACCTAGTTTGTACTAATCTGTTATAGCTGCAGTAGAAAACAAATATACTGATAACTAAATGTTATCATTTCAAATCAATCAGTATGACAAGTTATTAATGAGATCCATTCCATTCTTCATTTGTTCATACTGTTTGAAATCAACATGCCTGTTATGTTGACAGCATACTTTGTCCCAGCCAAATCTCACTCCAGATGCTTCATAGCCATGTGGGGCTCTTGTCTGCCATTTTGGACGCTGCACACTTATATGATTCCCACAATAACTTTGTGTGGTTTCTATGTGGCTCAACTGTAAAGAATCCACTGGCCAATGCAGGAGATGGAGGAAACATGGGTTCGATCCCAGGGTCAAGAAGATCTCTTGGAGGAGGAAAGGCCAGCCCACTCCAGGATTCTTGCCTGGAAAATCCCATGGACAGAGGAGCCTGGTGGGCCACAGTCCATGGGGTCACAAAGAGTCAGACATGACTGAGCAATCGAACAGCATCCACCAGGGAGCCAGGAGCGATCAAAGCTCTCCTGTGTCCCTGTGGGGTGGACAGAGCAGGATTCCTTTCTCGTAGTTAATGGGGCCTGGAAGGTGGCGTGGTGGGCATGCAGGGAACTGCAGAGGCTGGCAGATACCACTCACAGTCACATTAGCACTAGAGTGAAAAATCTTCTGATTCTCAATTATATATTCACATGCATTTCTGCTATAAATACCTGTTTACTTGTCTAGAACATGTTCTGTTTAGTCTCCAGATCAGAGCTCTCCCTTACATTTGGTGAGATTGTTCACAGTGCCAGGAGGGCAGGCACAGGCAGATGGGGCTACAGCTTCAACGTAGCCTGTGCCTTGTCTACCAAACCTGTGCCCTGGGTACTGTACTTAGCCCCCCTCTGCCCTAGAAAGCACAATTTTGTCATATCAATTTGAAGGCCACGTAATGGAAGAAAAAATTATTACCTTTCTGTATACTTTGACTCCACTCAACCCCAGCCCATTCTCCTTTGACCCTCCCATGGGCAATTAGAATTATAACTAGGTTAGAAAATAAGAGTGAAAGTCGCTCAGTTGTGTCCGACTTTTTGTAACCAATGGACAAGCCATGGAATTTCCCAGGCAAGAATACTGGAGTGGGCAGCCTATCCCTTCTCCAGGGGATCTTCCTGATCCAGGAATTGAACTGGGGTCTCCTGCACTCTGGGTGGATTCTTTGCCAGCTAGTCTGGGATATCATATTAATGACATTTCAAATCAATCAGTATGACAAGTTATTAATGAGATCCATTCCATTCTTCATTTGTTCATACTGTTTGAAATCAACATGCCTGTTATGTTGACAGCATACTTTGTCCCAGCCAAATCTCACTCCAGATGCTTCATAGCCATGTGGGGCTCTTGTCTGCCATTTTGGACGCTGCACACTTATATGATTCCCACAATAACTTTGTGTGGTTTCTATGTGGCTCAACTGTAAAGAATCCACTGGCCAATGCAGGAGATGGAGGAAACATGGGTTCGATCCCAGGGTCAAGAAGATCTCTTGGAGGAGGAAAGGCCAGCCCACTCCAGGATTCTTGCCTGGAAAATCCCATGGACAGAGGAGCCTGGTGGGCCACAGTCCATGGGGTCACAAAGAGTCAGACATGACTGAGCAATCGAACAGCATCCACCAGGGAGCCAGGAGCGATCAAAGCTCTCCTGTGTCCCTGTGGGGTGGACAGAGCAGGATTCCTTTCTCGTAGTTAATGGGGCCTGGAAGGTGGCGTGGTGGGCATGCAGGGAACTGCAGAGGCTGGCAGATACCACTCACAGTCACATTAGCACTAGAGTGAAAAATCTTCTGATTCTCAATTATATATTCACATGCATTTCTGCTATAAATACCTGTTTACTTGTCTAGAACATGTTCTGTTTAGTCTCCAGATCAGAGCTCTCCCTTACATTTGGTGAGATTGTTCACAGTGCCAGGAGGGCAGGCACAGGCAGATGGGGCTACAGCTTCAACGTAGCCTGTGCCTTGTCTACCAAACCTGTGCCCTGGGTACTGTACTTAGCCCCCCTCTGCCCTAGAAAGCACAATTTTGTCATATCAATTTGAAGGCCACGTAATGGAAGAAAAAATTATTACCTTTCTGTATACTTTGACTCCACTCAACCCCAGCCCATTCTCCTTTGACCCTCCCATGGGCAATTAGAATTATAACTAGGTTAGAAAATAAGAGTGAAAGTCGCTCAGTTGTGTCCGACTTTTTGTAACCAATGGACAAGCCATGGAATTTCCCAGGCAAGAATACTGGAGTGGGCAGCCTATCCCTTCTCCAGGGGATCTTCCTGATCCAGGAATTGAACTGGGGTCTCCTGCACTCTGGGTGGATTCTTTGCCAGCTGAGGTACAGGGATGCCTGGGAAATAAGAAACACCTCAAATAAATAACCTAACCTTACTCTTAAAGAAAGAGGAACAAGCCAAACCCAAAGTTAGTAGAGGAAAAGAAATCATAAAAATCAGAGCAGAAATAAATGAAAAATGAGACTGAAAAAACAAAGATCATTAAAACTAAAAAGTGGGGCTTCCCTAGTGGTCCAGTGGATAAGGACACGACCTTGAAGTGCAGGGGGCACCAGTTTGATCCCTGGCCTGGGAAGATCCTATGTGCTGTGGAGCAGCTGGACCAATGTGTCCAACTACTGAGTTGGAGCTCTGGAGTGCATGCGCCCAGAGCCGGTGCTCTGCAGCAAGAGAGGTCACTGTGATGGGAGGCCCCCACAGGCCAAAGAACAGAGATGGATGAAAGTAGATAAATGAAAGACCATTAGAAGTGGCCAAAAAAAAAAAAAAAAAAAAAAAACCCTAAAGACTGGTTCTTTGAAAAGACAAACAAAATTGATAAACTTTTAGGTAGAGTCATCAAAAAAAAAAAAAAAAATGGAGAGGTGCCAATTCATCAAAATCAGAAATGAGAAGAAAGGAAAAGTTACAACTAACACCACAAAAGTACAAAGGATCGTTAAGAAAGTACTATGAACAACTATGCTCCTATAGATGGATAACCTAGAAGAAGTGGACAAACTCTTAGTAAGGTACCCTATCCCAAAAGTGAACCAGAAAGAAATAGAAAATATGAATAGACCAATTACCAGTACTAAAATTGGATCAGCAATTTAAAAACTTCCAACAAGCTGAAGTCCAGGATCAGATGGTTTCACAGGTGAATTCTATCAAACATTTAGAGAAGAATTAACACCTCTCCTGAAACTATTCCAAAAAATTGGAGAGTAAGGAACACGACTGAACTCAATCTATGAAACCACCATCAATTTGATTTAAAATTAAACTAGGTTAGAAAATAAGAGTGAAAGTCGCTCAGTTGTGTCCGACTTTTTGTAACCAATGGACAAGCCATGGAATTTCCCAGGCAAGAATACTGGAGTGGGCAGCCTATCCCTTCTCCAGGGGATCTTCCTGATCCAGGAATTGAACTGGGGTCTCCTGCACTCTGGGTGGATTCTTTGCCAGCTGAGGTACAGGGATGCCTGGGAAATAAGAAACACCTCAAATAAATAACCTAACCTTACTCTTAAAGAAAGAGGAACAAGCCAAACCCAAAGTTAGTAGAGGAAAAGAAATCATAAAAATCAGAGCAGAAATAAATGAAAAATGAGACTGAAAAAACAAAGATCATTAAAACTAAAAAGTGGGGCTTCCCTAGTGGTCCAGTGGATAAGGACACGACCTTGAAGTGCAGGGGGCACCAGTTTGATCCCTGGCCTGGGAAGATCCTATGTGCTGTGGAGCAGCTGGACCAATGTGTCCAACTACTGAGTTGGAGCTCTGGAGTGCATGCGCCCAGAGCCGGTGCTCTGCAGCAAGAGAGGTCACTGTGATGGGAGGCCCCCACAGGCCAAAGAACAGAGATGGATGAAAGTAGATAAATGAAAGACCATTAGAAGTGGCCGAAAAAAAAAAAAAAAAAAAACCCTAAAGACTGGTTCTTTGAAAAGACAAACAAAATTGATAAACTTTTAGGTAGAGTCATCAAAAAAAAAAAAAAAAAATGGAGAGGTGCCAATTCATCAAAATCAGAAATGAGAAGAAAGGAAAAGTTACAACTAACACCACAAAAGTACAAAGGATCGTTAAGAAAGTACTATGAACAACTATGCTCCTATAGATGGATAACCTAGAAGAAGTGGACAAACTCTTAGTAAGGTACCCTATCCCAAAAGTGAACCAGAAAGAAATAGAAAATATGAATAGACCAATTACCAGTACTAAAATTGGATCAGCAATTTAAAAACTTCCAACAAGCTGAAGTCCAGGATCAGATGGTTTCACAGGTGAATTCTATCAAACATTTAGAGAAGAATTAACACCTCTCCTGAAACTATTCCAAAAAATTGGAGAGTAAGGAACACGACTGAACTCAATCTATGAAACCACCATCACCCTGATTCCAAAAGAAGACAAAGATATGATGAAAAAAAGAATATTACAGGCAAATACCACTGATGACCATAGATGCAAAAATCCTCAACAAATTATTAGCAAACAAATTCCAACAATACTTTAAAAGGGTCATACATCATGATCAAACATGGTTTATCCCAAGCATACAAAATTTTTTCAATATCCATAAGCCAATCAATGTGATATACCATGTCAACAAGTAGAAGAATGAAAATCATATGATCATCTTAACAGATGCAGAAAAAGCTTTTGATAAAATTCGAAAATAATTTATGACAAAACTCTCCAGAAAGTCGCCATAAGGGGACTATACTTCAACATAATAAAGGTCATGTATGACAAGCTCACATTTAACATCTTGTGTATGTGTGTGCTAAGTTGCTTCAGTCATGTCCAATTCTATGTGACCCTATCGAACCTGCCAGGCTCCTCTGTTCATGGAATTCTCCAGACAAGAATACTGGAGCGGGTTGCCATGCACTTTTCCAGGGGATCTTCCCAACCCAGGGACTGAATTCAGGTCTCTTATGTCTCCTGAATTGGCAGGTGGTTTCTTTACTACTAGTGCCACCTGGGAAGCCCCCTGTGACCCTCTTTTACTCAAAGGCAAAAAGATGAAAGCATTTTCTCTAAGATCAGGAATAAGACAGGGATGTCCACTTGCCATCTTTGTTCAACATAGTTTTAGAAGTCCTCCCGCAATCAAAAAAAAAAATTCATCAAAATCAGAAATGAGAAGAAAGGAAAAGTTACAACTAACACCACAAAAGTACAAAGGATCGTTAAGAAAGTACTATGAACAACTATGCTCCTATAGATGGATAACCTAGAAGAAGTGGACAAACTCTTAGTAAGGTACCCTATCCCAAAAGTGAACCAGAAAGAAATAGAAAATATGAATAGACCAATTACCAGTACTAAAATTGGATCAGCAATTTAAAAACTTCCAACAAGCTGAAGTCCAGGATCAGATGGTTTCACAGGTGAATTCTATCAAACATTTAGAGAAGAATTAACACCTCTCCTGAAACTATTCCAAAAAATTGGAGAGTAAGGAACACGACTGAACTCAATCTATGAAACCACCATCACCCTGATTCCAAAAGAAGACAAAGATATGATGAAAAAAAGAATATTACAGGCAAATACCACTGATGACCATAGATGCAAAAATCCTCAACAAATTATTAGCAAACAAATTCCAACAATACTTTAAAAGGGTCATACATCATGATCAAACATGGTTTATCCCAAGCATACAAAATTTTTTCAATATCCATAAGCCAATCAATGTGATATACCATGTCAACAAGTAGAAGAATGAAAATCATATGATCATCTTAACAGATGCAGAAAAAGCTTTTGATAAAATTCGAAAATAATTTATGACAAAACTCTCCAGAAAGTCGCCATAAGGGGACTATACTTCAACATAATAAAGGTCATGTATGACAAGCTCACATTTAACATCTTGTGTATGTGTGTGCTAAGTTGCTTCAGTCATGTCCAATTCTATGTGACCCTATCGAACCTGCCAGGCTCCTCTGTTCATGGAATTCTCCAGACAAGAATACTGGAGCGGGTTGCCATGCACTTTTCCAGGGGATCTTCCCAACCCAGGGACTGAATTCAGGTCTCTTATGTCTCCTGAATTGGCAGGTGGTTTCTTTACTACTAGTGCCACCTGGGAAGCCCCCTGTGACCCTCTTTTACTCAAAGGCAAAAAGATGAAAGCATTTTCTCTAAGATCAGGAATAAGACAGGGATGTCCACTCTTGCCATCTTTGTTCAACACAGTTTTAGAAGTCCTAGCCACAGCAATCAATGAAGAAAAACAAGGAAAATTGATTTAAATTGAAAAAGAAGTAAAATTGACATTGCTTGCAGATGGTATGATGCTATAGAAAATCCTAAAGATGCTGCCAGAAAATTACTAGGGTTCACCAGTGACTTTGCTAAAGTTGCTGGATACAAAATTAATATACAGAAAACTTGCATTTCTACACAGTAATAAAAATATTAGAGACATTTAAAAAATTATCCCTGTTACCACCACATCAGAAAGAATAAAATCCATAGGAATAAACTTATCTAAGGAAGCAGAAGACCTGTACTCCAAAGGCTGTAAGATATTGATGAAATAAATTGAAGAAAACACAAACAAAATGAAAAGATGTACTATGTCTGTGGACTGGAAGAATCAATATTGTTAGAATGCCCATACTTCTCAAGGCAATCTACAGATTCAATGCACTCCCTATCAAATTACCAACAAAATCTGTCAGAGAAATAGAACAAAAATTTCTTAAATTTGCCTGAAAACACAAAAGATACCAATAACTAAAACAATCTTAAGAAAGAAGAATGGAGATAGAGAAATCATGCTCCCTGACTTCAGACTATACTTCAAAGCTACAGTAATCTAAACAGTATGGCACTGGCACAAAAAAGATACATAGATTAATGAAACAGAACAGAAAGTCCAGAAATAAACTCATGCACCTATGGTCAATTAATCTATGATGAAGGAGGAAAGAATATATAATGAAGAAAAGGCAGTGTCTTTCATAAGTGGAAGCTATATGTCCATAACTGGACAGTGATATGTAAAAGAATTAAATTTGAAATATTTTCTAGCATCATATACAAAAATACATTTGAAATGGATTAAAAATCTAAATGCAAAACAAGATACTATAAAATGCCTAGAGGAAAACTTAGGCAGAACACTCTTTGACATAAATTACAGCAATATATTTTTGGATCAGTCTCCTGCAGTAATGGAATAAGAAAAAAAACAAAAAATGAGCAAATTGGACCTAATTAAACTTAAAAGCTTTTGCACAGCAAAAGAAACTATAAACATAATGAAAAGACAACCTACAGACTGGGAGAAAATATTTGCAAATGATGCTACCAACAAGAGATTAATTTTCAAAATATACAAACACTTTATATGGCTTGATATAAAAAAAGCCCAATCAAAAAAATGGGCAGACGACCTAAACAGTTTCTTCAAAGATATACAGATGGCCAACAGACACATGAAAAGATGCTCATGTCATTAATTATTAGAGAACTGCAAATCAAAACTGCAGTCAGGTGTCACCTCATACCAGTCAGAATGGCCATCATTAAAAAAATCTACAAATAATAAATGCTAGAGAGGAAAGAGAATCCTCCTACACTGTCAGCAGAAATATATATTGTTTTAGCTACTATGAAAAATGGTATGGAACGTCCTCAAAAAACTCAAAATAGAATTGCCCTATAATCTAGCAATCAAAGTCCTGAACCTATATGCAGAGAAAATAATAATTCAAAAAGATGCGTGCACCCCAAATACTCATTGCAGCACTGTTTACAACAACCATGGAAGTAACCTAAATATCCATTAACAGATGCATAGATACAGCAGGTGTGGTATATATATACAGTGAAATATTATTCAGCCATAAAAAGAATGCAATAATGCCATTTGCAGCAACATGGATGGGTCAAAGATTATTATCTTACAGAGAAAGCAGAATCGAAAAGAAAATGATACAAATGAAGTTATCTACAAAACAGAAATAGACTTGCAGACATAGAAAACAAATGCATGGTTACCAAAGGAGCTCACACGGTGGGGTGAGGGGCTTGGTGTGAGAGAGATACATTAGGAGTTTGGGATTAGCATAGGTGTGCATGTGCTAAATTGATTCAGCCATGTCCAACTCTTTGTGACCCTATGAACTGTAGCCTGCCAGACTCCTCTGTTTGTGGAATTCTCCAGGCAAGAATACTGGTGTGGATTGCCACACCCTCCTCCAGGGGATCTTCCCAACCCAGGAACTGAGCCCTCATCTCTTAAGTCTCCTGTATTGTCAGGAGGCTTCTTTACCACCAGTGCCACCTGGGAAGCCTAGGATTAACATGTACACACTAGTATACATAAATCAGGTAAACAGCAGGGAACTATACTCAATATTCTGCAATAACCTTTAATGGAAAAGAATCTGAAAAAGAGCATATGTATATGTGTGTGTTTGTGTGTGTGTGTGTGTGTGTGGCTGAATCACTTTGCTATAGACTTGAAATTAATACAACTTTGTAAATTAGTTATAACTTAAGTTAAAAAAATAAATCCTCAAGGAGTTCTAGGGAGATATACCTAAGCTATAAGAAGTAATGATCCTTTGATCTTTGTATTGAATTTTATAAACCACCAATGAATGATATATCTTATTCACTTTCATTTCATTTCCTAGTTTGGCAGTGGCACTATGCTTTTATATTATAGTCTTACTTGCAATGCAAGTGATTGAGTATCTCTCACACCAATAAAATGTAGTATTAATTTTAAAAAGGAATTATGAACTAAGTCAACATCCTTCCAGACCATTGGTGGCTCTTCCACATATTTATCTGCATGATCATGTATTCTTTGTTCAATTTACATAAACAATGTGGTAACACATGATGGTACAATCTATCCTTTTTCTTTCAACATTGTTTTCCTTCTCTGGCCATGAGCTAGGCAGTTATACCTAAAAAGGGATAGGCACACTGGAAAAGGTCAAACCGTGAATACTTTAGGCTCTGTAGGTCATACAGGCTCTGTCTCAGCTACTCAGCTTTGTCTGTCAAGGGAAAAAGAACTGCCTGTGTGAATATTGTCACAGACAGTAAATAAATAAATGGGTGCAGCTGTCTTTCAATAAAACTTTATTTACAAAAACATGAGTCAAAGATTCAGCCTGCTCTCACCTCTCACTCTAGTTCATCCATTTTAGCGACTCAATAGTATTCTACTCTTTGAAGATAGCAAGAATTTTTTAGCCACTACTTTACTGATGTCAAATAATTTGTTACCGGGCTTCCCCTGGTGGTCCAGTGGGTAAGGACACCACCTTGCAGTGCAAGGGGCGCCGGTTCGATCCCTGGCCTGGGAAGATCCCACGTGCCGCGGAGCGGCTGGACCCATGTGTCCAATTACCGAGCCGGAGCTCTGGAGCGCATGCGCCTAGAGCCGGCGCTCTGCAACGACAGAGGCCACCGCGATGGGAGGCCCACAGGGGCCAAAAGAACAAAGACGGATGAAAATAGATAAATGAAAGACCAATAGAAGTGGCCCGCCCCCCCCCCTCCCCCCCCCCCCCCCCCCCCCCCCAAAAAAAAAAAAAATCTTAAAAAAAAAAAAAAAAAAAAAAAATTTGTTACCGTTTCCTTGTATTACAAGCATCCTGTGATGCACTTCTCATAAGGGTCTTTCTACATATCTACAAGAAAGTTTCTCTACATTAAATTCCAAAATATTGTTGTGTTAGAGTATCAGCATATTTTCAATTCATTATCAACAGCCAGATTGCTCTCTGAAATGGTCATACCAATTTATGAATTTGCGGCCAGGCAGAAAAAAATGCCTGTTTTTCTTTCAATCTTGTGGCCACTACAAGAAGAACTCCTTGGCCTGGTCACATGTTGGTTCCTGAGTGCCCAGTCACACTCTTCCTTTTGCTTGCAAGTCATGACTGAGGAAGGAGCCAATACTGGTTACTTGAGTTAAGACATGATATTTATTTCAAAGGATGAAATTCCATGCCATCACATCTTTATTAGGCTTAACACACAAGAGTATTGCTAATGCAGGAGACATAATAGATGCAGGTTTGATCCCTAGGTCAAAAAGATCCTCTGGAAGAGGTCATGGAAACCCACTCCAGTATTCTTGCCTAAAGAATTCCTTGGACAGAGGAGCCTAGTGGGCTATAGTCCACAGGGTCACAAAGAGTTGGACATGACTGAATCAACTTAGCACACACGAAGGTCTGGAAGGTGGGTTACATATTGTGTCATGAAGGACAGAAGAAGCTGAGGAGTTAGGCTGGTGTCTGAAGTCTTTCAATGATCAGTGATGACAAATGATATCTATTCTAAAATTCTTCCAAGCAAAAGAGCACACTTTTAAGAGGATTTGTCTGGGCCCTTAAACCTGAGCAGGCTTCCTGGGCCACAGTGGGCACTCAGTAGAAGTCTACCGTATGAATGTATGATACAGAAAAATGCAGCACCAAACTTAAGTCATAATTATTCCATTTCTCAAAGGGGCGATCACTTTCACACAACAAAACTGTGTTTGAAGAGCCTGGCAAAGAAACAAATTGGACTTATGGTTATGTCTTTGTTTTAAAAATGCTATCATCTTCAAGGCAGAATTCCAACATTCCTTATGCAATGTACTGCTTTGTGTTGGAGAAGGTTATCTAAGGCAATTAAGAGGACAGGAATACAAAGGGTTTTAGGACAAATATTCTTTGTCCAAGTAATGTGGTTCTTGGGAGAGCACAGGACCATGTCTAAATGAGTCTGGAGTCACAGTTCCCTTCAAGCCACTCTGGGGATGGGAGTGGGTATAGAGACTGGGCAAGACTGCAAATTCTTGGGGACCTGGGACATTTATGGTTGATGAATATCTCCTCTCTTTGAAAAATAATTATTAACTCATTTTCTTTTCTTTATGGCTCTTTATGTCCCTCAAATACTAGACAAGTTTCTGAACTAGAGAATGTTGGCTGGTGGGGAATGGTGGTGCTACTACTCTGGAGGGATGGTGGGTTTGCTCCTTGGTGGCTGTCGTGTCCTTAAACTAGAGCTGAAAGAGGCAGTCCCACCTGATCCCCGCTGGATGGTTTGCTTGCTCTCTCTTTCTCTCTCTTTCTCCCTCTCTCTCTTATTCTCTCTGATTGCAAACAGACTTGGTCTTTCTCTTTGGGATAGTTTCTGAGCACCGCAGTGAAAAGGTTCTTTCTGATTTCTCTTTCCAGATGTGGAGCCTAGGGTAAGTGATGCCACTCAGTAAGCCCAGCATCTTCCTCTGTAAAGTGGGGACACAGTAGCCTTGGGGACTAAATGCGACAATGCTTGGGCAGTGCCCAGCACTTGTCCAGCTCACTCTGTAGGACTAATACTTTTCTGTCTCCTCTGATGTCCACTGAAGAATGAAGGACAGACATCCTGGCTTTGACACAAGCATGTTTACTTTGGTTATTTTCACCAACTCAGTGCCTCATGTGCAGAATCATCCATTCAGGGGACTGATTGCTACTCAGCTGAGACAGAAGATCGTGCATCCACTTGCATTGTTGCTTAGCAAACATGAACATGATATCAATGCTGTCCAGTACCAAGCACTTATATAGCTCATGTAGCCATGGGTTGGCTGGGGTTCAGTCCATTTCGGTTAAGCTTACCTGGGTGCCCCTGCACTGTCCTGCATTTTCCTCTTTGAACCAGCAAGCTAGTTAATGGAAAAAATAAGGCAAATGCTATCATCTTCAAGGCAGAATTCCAACATTCCTTATGCAATGTACTGCTTTGTGTTGGAGAAGGTTATCTAAGGCAATTAAGAGGACAGGAATACAAAGGGTTTTAGGACAAATATTCTTTGTCCAAGTAATGTGGTTCTTGGGAGAGCACAGGACCATGTCTAAATGAGTCTGGAGTCACAGTTCCCTTCAAGCCACTCTGGGGATGGGAGTGGGTATAGAGACTGGGCAAGACTGCAAATTCTTGGGGACCTGGGACATTTATGGTTGATGAATATCTCCTCTCTTTGAAAAATAATTATTAACTCATTTTCTTTTCTTTATGGCTCTTTATGTCCCTCAAATACTAGACAAGTTTCTGAACTAGAGAATGTTGGCTGGTGGGGAATGGTGGTGCTACTACTCTGGAGGGATGGTGGGTTTGCTCCTTGGTGGCTGTCGTGTCCTTAAACTAGAGCTGAAAGAGGCAGTCCCACCTGATCCCCGCTGGATGGTTTGCTTGCTCTCTCTTTCTCTCTCTTTCTCCCTCTCTCTCTTATTCTCTCTGATTGCAAACAGACTTGGTCTTTCTCTTTGGGATAGTTTCTGAGCACCGCAGTGAAAAGGTTCTTTCTGATTTCTCTTTCCAGATGTGGAGCCTAGGGTAAGTGATGCCACTCAGTAAGCCCAGCATCTTCCTCTGTAAAGTGGGGACACAGTAGCCTTGGGGACTAAATGCGACAATGCTTGGGCAGTGCCCAGCACTTGTCCAGCTCACTCTGTAGGACTAATACTTTTCTGTCTCCTCTGATGTCCACTGAAGAATGAAGGACAGACATCCTGGCTTTGACACAAGCATGTTTACTTTGGTTATTTTCACCAACTCAGTGCCTCATGTGCAGAATCATCCATTCAGGGGACTGATTGCTACTCAGCTGAGACAGAAGATCGTGCATCCACTTGCATTGTTGCTTAGCAAACATGAACATGATATCAATGCTGTCCAGTACCAAGCATTTATATAGCTCATGTAGCCATGGGTTGGCTGGGGTTCAGTCCATTTAGGTTGAGCTTACCTGGGTGCCTCTGCATTGTCTTGCATTTTCCTCTTTGAACCAGCAAGCTAGCCTGGATGTGTTCTTCTCACAGTGATGAGAGAAGTGCAAGAAGTAAGTAGAAACACACACGATGTCTCAAGTCTGAGACTCAGAATTAATGGAATATCCCTTCCATCTCATTCCATTGGTCAAAGCTAGGTTCTTGGTCAAACACAAGGTCAATAGGTGGGGGAATTTGCTCCAGTCCTTTCATAGGAGGAACTATAAACTCATTTGGCAAAGAGCTGAACACAGGGAGGGTCAAAAATTGGGCCACAAACTCTATCTATGGCAGATTATAGATGTGAGATGTGGACCACAAAGAAGGCTGATCACTGAAGAATTGATGCTTTCAACTTGTGGTACTGGAGACTTCTGAGAGTCCCTTGGACAGAAAGGGGATCAAACCAGTGAATCCTAAAGGAAATCAACCCTGAATATTCATTGGGAGGACTAATGTTGAAGCTGAAGCTGAAGCTCCAATATTCTGGCCACCTGGTGCAAAGAACCAACTCATTGGAAAAGATCTTGATGCTGAGAAAGATTGAGGACAAGTGGACAAGGGGGAGACAGAGGATGAGATGGTTGAATGGCATCATCGACTCAGTGGACATGAGTTTGAACAAACTCCAGGATATGGTAAAGGACAGAGAAGCCTGGTGTGCTGCAGTCCATGGGGTCACAAAAAGTGGGACATGACTAAGTGACTGAACAGCAACAATTATACTCTTGTAATCCTTTCATCAGTTCAGTTGTGTCAACACACCTACTGGATTAAGGGAGGGAAAGATTATCTCACAACCAACACACTGAACACACACATGTCTATTCATGTATTAAACAGATATTTACTGAATACCCACTATGAGCCAGATACTTTTTGAGGTGCATGATACCATGACAAATAAGAAGGACAAATCCCTTGCTTAGTCACATTCTAGAAGGGAAGACAAACAGCAAACAAGTAATACTTCCAAGAAAAAAATAGCTAATTGGTGGTAATTACAAAGCAAAATAAGATCGGATGATAAAACACACTCAGGTAGATTTAGAAGTGATATCAATGCTGTCCAGTACCAAGCATTTATATAGCTCATGTAGCCATGGGTTGGCTGGGGTTCAGTCCATTTAGGTTGAGCTTACCTGGGTGCCTCTGCATTGTCTTGCATTTTCCTCTTTGAACCAGCAAGCTAGCCTGGATGTGTTCTTCTCACAGTGATGAGAGAAGTGCAAGAAGTAAGTAGAAACACACACGATGTCTCAAGTCTGAGACTCAGAATTAATGGAATATCCCTTCCATCTCATTCCATTGGTCAAAGCTAGGTTCTTGGTCAAACACAAGGTCAATAGGTGGGGGAATTTGCTCCAGTCCTTTCATAGGAGGAACTATAAACTCATTTGGCAAAGAGCTGAACACAGGGAGGGTCAAAAATTGGGCCACAAACTCTATCTATGGCAGATTATAGATGTGAGATGTGGACCACAAAGAAGGCTGATCACTGAAGAATTGATGCTTTCAACTTGTGGTACTGGAGACTTCTGAGAGTCCCTTGGACAGAAAGGGGATCAAACCAGTGAATCCTAAAGGAAATCAACCCTGAATATTCATTGGGAGGACTAATGTTGAAGCTGAAGCTGAAGCTCCAATATTCTGGCCACCTGGTGCAAAGAACCAACTCATTGGAAAAGATCTTGATGCTGAGAAAGATTGAGGACAAGTGGACAAGGGGGAGACAGAGGATGAGATGGTTGAATGGCATCATCGACTCAGTGGACATGAGTTTGAACAAACTCCAGGATATGGTAAAGGACAGAGAAGCCTGGTGTGCTGCAGTCCATGGGGTCACAAAAAGTGGGACATGACTAAGTGACTGAACAGCAACAATTATACTCTTGTAATCCTTTCATCAGTTCAGTTGTGTCAACACACCTACTGGATTAAGGGAGGGAAAGATTATCTCACAACCAACACACTGAACACACACATGTCTATTCATGTATTAAACAGATATTTACTGAATACCCACTATGAGCCAGATACTTTTTGAGGTGCATGATACCATGACAAATAAGAAGGACAAATCCCTTGCTTAGTCACATTCTAGAAGGGAAGACAAACAGCAAACAAGTAATACTTCCAAGAAAAAAATAGCTAATTGGTGGTAATTACAAAGCAAAATAAGATCGGATGATAAAACACACTCAGTAGGTGGAGTAATTTTAGACAGTAAGAGAGTATCTGACAAATCATGTTCTTTATTATTTTCTTTAGATATATTATTAAAACTTTTTACAATGGTGTCTTGGTTTCTGTCATACAACACAAGTCTGCTATAATTATACATACATCCTCTCTCGCCTCCCTAGCTTCCTTCTCCTTCCCCATGCTATCCTTCCAGATTATCACAGAGAGCCAGACTGGGCTCCCTGTGCTACACCACAGATTCTTATCAGCTATTCATCTTACCTCTAATAATATATATATATATATATGTATAGATATACAGATAGACAGTGCTTTCTTTAGTCATCCTACTCTCTCCATGCTCTTCATTGAACACCTTCCAGAAGTATCCATGTCTATGCCACAACCCCTAATGCTGAAGAAATTGAAATTGAATGGTTCTATGACGACCTACAAGACTTTCTAGAATACCAAATAAAAAAAAAAAAAAAGATCTCCTTTTCATCATAGGGGACTGGAATGAAAAAGTAGGAAGTCAAGAGATACCTGGAGTAACAGGCAAGCTTAGCCTTGCAGTACAAAATGAAGCAAGGAAAAGACTAACAGAGCTTTGCCAAGAGAACACATTGGTCATAGCAAACACCCTCTTTCAACAACATAAGAGACAACTCTACACATGGACATCACCAGATGGTCAATACTGAAATCAGATTGATTATATTCTTTGCAAAAATCAAATAAAAAGGAGAAGCTCTTTAAAACAATCAGCAGGGGTAAAAACCCAAAAAGTGGGACATGACTAAGTGACTGAACAGCAACAATTATACTCTTGTAATCCTTTCATCAGTTCAGTTGTGTCAACACACCTACTGGATTAAGGGAGGGAAAGATTATCTCACAACCAACACACTGAACACACACATGTCTATTCATGTATTAAACAGATATTTACTGAATACCCACTATGAGCCAGATACTTTTTGAGGTGCATGATACCATGACAAATAAGAAGGACAAATCCCTTGCTTAGTCACATTCTAGAAGGGAAGACAAACAGCAAACAAGTAATACTTCCAAGAAAAAAATAGCTAATTGGTGGTAATTACAAAGCAAAATAAGATCGGATGATAAAACACACTCAGTAGGTGGAGTAATTTTAGACAGTAAGAGAGTATCTGACAAATCATGTTCTTTATTATTTTCTTTAGATATATTATTAAAACTTTTACAATGGTGTCTTGGTTTCTGTCATACAACACAAGTCTGCTATAATTATACATACATCCTCTCTCGCCTCCCTAGCTTCCTTCTCCTTCCCCATGCTATCCTTCCAGATTATCACAGAGAGCCAGACTGGGCTCCCTGTGCTACACCACAGATTCTTATCAGCTATTCATCTTACCTCTAATAATATATATATATATATATGTATAGATATACAGATAGACAGTGCTTTCTTTAGTCATCCTACTCTCTCCATGCTCTTCATTGAACACCTTCCAGAAGTATCCATGTCTATGCCACAACCCCTAATGCTGAAGAAATTGAAATTGAATGGTTCTATGACGACCTACAAGACTTTCTAGAATACCAAATAAAAAAAAAAAAAAAAGATCTCCTTTTCATCATAGGGGACTGGAATGAAAAAGTAGGAAGTCAAGAGATACCTGGAGTAACAGGCAAGCTTAGCCTTGCAGTACAAAATGAAGCAAGGAAAAGACTAACAGAGCTTTGCCAAGAGAACACATTGGTCATAGCAAACACCCTCTTTCAACAACATAAGAGACAACTCTACACATGGACATCACCAGATGGTCAATACTGAAATCAGATTGATTATATTCTTTGCAGTCAAATATGGAGAAGCTCTATACAATCAGCAGAAACAGAACTGGGAGCTATTTGTAACTCAGATCATGAGCTTATTATTGAAAAATTCAGACTTAAATTAAAGAAAGTAGAGAAAACCACTAGGCCATTCAGGTATGACCTAAATCAAATCCCTTATGATTATACAATTAAAGTGACAAATTGATTCAAGGGATTCTATCGTATGGACAGAGTGCCTGAAGAGCTATGGACAGAGGCACTGCATAGGAGTCAGTGATCAAAATTATCCCCAAGAAAAAAGAAACAAAAAGGCAAAATGTTTGTTTGAGGAGGCCTTACAAGTAGCAGAGATAAAGAAGGGAAGCAAAAAACAAAGGAAAAAGGAAAGATATACACATCTGAATGCAGAGTTCCAAAGAATAGCAAGCAGACATAAGAAGACCTTCTTAAGTGAACAATGCAAAGAAATAGAGCAAAATAACAGAATGGGAAAGATCAGAGATCTCTTCAAGAAAATTAGACATACCAAGGGAATTTTCATGCAAAGACAGGCACAATAAAAAACAGAAACGTTATGGACCTAACAGAAACAGAAGATATTAAGAAGAGGTGGCAAGAAAACACAGAAGAACTGTACAAAAAAGATCTTAACGACCCGGATAACCATGATTGTGTGATCATTCACCTAGAGCCAGGCATCCTGGAGTGTGAAGTCAAGTGGACCTTAGGAAGCGTTATTATGAAGAAAGCTAGGGGAGGTGATTGAATTCCAGCTGAGCTATTTCAAATATTAAAAGATGATGCTGTTAAAGTAATGAACTCAATATGTCCGCAAATTTGGAAAACTCAGATGTGACCATAGGACTGGAAAAGGCCAGTTTTCATTCCTGTCCCAAAGAAGGACAATGCCAAAGAGTGTTCAAACTACCACACAATTGTAATCCTTCAAGCTAGGCTTCAACAGTATGTGAGTCAAGAACCTCCTGATATGCAAGCTGGATTTAGAAAAATTGGAGGAAAAAAAATCAAATTGCCAGCATCTGTTCTGTCATAGATAAATAAGGGAATTCCAGAAAAAACATCTACTTCTGCTTCATTGACTACACTAAAGCCTTCGACTGTGTGGATCAGAACAAGCTGTGGAAAATTCTCAGAGAGATAGGAATACCAGACAAGTTTATGTGCCTCCTGAGAGACATGTATGCAGGTCAAGAAACAACAGTCAGAAGCAGACATGGCACAACAGACTGCTTCAAAATTGGGAAAGGAGTACATCAAGGCTGTAGATTGTCACCCTGCTTATTTCACTTCTATGCAGAGTACATCATGCAAAGTGTCTGACCAAATGAAGCACAGGCTGGAATCAAGATTTCCAGCAGAAACATCAATAACTTCAGATATGCAGATGACACCACCCTAATGGCAGAAAGTGAAGAGGAACTAGAGAGTCTCTTGGTGAAGGTGAAAGAGGAAAATGAAAAAGCTGGCTTAAAACTCAACATTTAAAAAACAAAGATCATGGTATCTGGTCCCATCACTTCATGGCAAATAAATGTGGAAACAATGGAAACAGTGGTAGACTTTATTTTCTTGGGCTCCAAAATCACTGCAGATGGTGACTGCAGCCATGAAATTAAAGGACACCTGCTCCTTGGAAGAAAGGCTATGATAAACTTATCGTATTAAAAAGAAAAGACATCACTTTGTTGACAAAGGTCCATATATGTCCATATAGTCAAAACTATGGTTTTCCCAGTTGTCATGCATGAATGTGAGAATTGGATCATAAAGGGGGCTGAACACCTAAGAATTTATGTTTTTAAAATCCTGGAGTGAAGTAAAAGGGAAGCGTTATTATGAAGAAAGCTAGGAGGTGATTGAATTCCAGCTGAGCTATTTCAAATATTAAAAGATGATGCTGTTAAAGTAATGAACTCAATATGTCCGCAAATTTGGAAAACTCAGATGTGACCATAGGACTGGAAAAGGCCAGTTTTCATTCCTGTCCCAAAGAAGGACAATGCCAAAGAGTGTTCAAACTACCACACAATTGTAATCCTTCAAGCTAGGCTTCAACAGTATGTGAGTCAAGAACCTCCTGATATGCAAGCTGGATTTAGAAAAATTGGAGGAAAAAAAATCAAATTGCCAGCATCTGTTCTGTCATAGATAAATAAGGGAATTCCAGAAAAAACATCTACTTCTGCTTCATTGACTACACTAAAGCCTTCGACTGTGTGGATCAGAACAAGCTGTGGAAAATTCTCAGAGAGATAGGAATACCAGACAAGTTTATGTGCCTCCTGAGAGACATGTATGCAGGTCAAAAAACAACAGTCAGAAGCAGACATGGCACAACAGACTGCTTCAAAATTGGGAAAGGAGTACATCAAGGCTGTAGATTGTCACCCTGCTTATTTCACTTCTATGCAGAGTACATCATGCAAAGTGTCTGACCAAATGAAGCACAGGCTGGAATCAAGATTTCCAGCAGAAACATCAATAACTTCAGATATGCAGATGACACCACCCTAATGGCAGAAAGTGAAGAGGAACTAGAGAGTCTCTTGGTGAAGGTGAAAGAGGAAAATGAAAAAGCTGGCTTAAAACTCAACATTTAAAAAACAAAGATCATGGTATCTGGTCCCATCACTTCATGGCAAATAAATGTGGAAACAATGGAAACAGTGGTAGACTTTATTTTCTTGGGCTCCAAAATCACTGCAGATGGTGACTGCAGCCATGAAATTAAAGGACACCTGCTCCTTGGAAGAAAGGCTATGATAAACTTATCGTATTAAAAAGAAAAGACATCACTTTGTTGACAAAGGTCCATATATGTCCATATAGTCAAAACTATGGTTTTCCCAGTTGTCATGCATGAATGTGAGAATTGGATCATAAAGGGGGCTGAACACCTAAGAATTTATGTTTTTAAAATGGGAAATTTATATTTTCATACTGCAGAAGACTCTTGAGAGTCCCTTGGGCTGCAAAGAGATCAAACCAGTCAATCCTAAAGAAAGTCAATCCTGAATATCCATTGGAAGGACTGAGGTTGAAGCTGAAACTCCAGTGCTTTGGCCAACTCATGCAAAGAGTTGACTCACTGGAAAAGACCCTGATGCTTGGAAAGACTGAAGGCAGAAGGGGAAGGGAATGACAGAGGATGAGATGGTTGGATAATATCAGTGCCTCAATGAACATGAGTTTGAGCAAGTTCCAGGCTATGGTGAAGGTCAGGGAAGTCTGTCATGCTACAGTCCATGGGAGTGCAAAGAGTTGGACACAAATGAGTGACTGAAGAGCAACAACAACAGAAGTTTCTGGTCTGATGGTATCAGTGTTCAATATTCTTTTAGAATTTTGCTCAAATGAATGTGTTACCATCCCTTCCTCTGCTTACAGCTCAACCAAGAGGAGGGGAAGAGTGCTAACTTTCAAGCATAGCTTTTCTCTTTCTATGAATGGCTCTCCAAATTTTCAAGGCCTGTAGGCCAGGGTCTTCATTTTTCAGTAGGCATATTTACTGCTGTGTTATAGTCTTTTAAAAACATCTGTCTATGAAAAGCAATCATGGTAGAAAACTGGTCTTTCTACATCACTATCTTATACATCATCTGTAGCATCAGCTGTACCTATGTGACACCAGGCCATGGTAAACAGCTGAACATTAAAGGCAGGATTATTATTACTTTAAACAAAAATATTCCCCATCAATAAAGTTGTCTACTGAGATAATTACATGGAAGAGTAAGTCATCAAAAAGAGAGACTGGATAAAATTGTTATATTTGATTAACCACCTGTTTGACGATATACTGGTACTGGGTAGTTTAGGAAAGCTTTATTTGTACTGATTTTTTGAACATCACTTCACGGCAAATAAATGTGGAAACAATGGAAACAGTGGTAGACTTTATTTTCTTGGGCTCCAAAATCACTGCAGATGGTGACTGCAGCCATGAAATTAAAGGACACCTGCTCCTTGGAAGAAAGGCTATGATAAACTTATCGTATTAAAAAGAAAAGACATCACTTTGTTGACAAAGGTCCATATATGTCCATATAGTCAAAACTATGGTTTTCCCAGTTGTCATGCATGAATGTGAGAATTGGATCATAAAGGGGGCTGAACACCTAAGAATTTATGTTTTTAAAATGGGAAATTTATATTTTCATACTGCAGAAGACTCTTGAGAGTCCCTTGGGCTGCAAAGAGATCAAACCAGTCAATCCTAAAGAAAGTCAATCCTGAATATCCATTGGAAGGACTGAGGTTGAAGCTGAAACTCCAGTGCTTTGGCCAACTCATGCAAAGAGTTGACTCACTGGAAAAGACCCTGATGCTTGGAAAGACTGAAGGCAAAAGGGGGAAGGGAATGACAGAGGATGAGATGGTTGGATAATATCAGTGCCTCAATGAACATGAGTTTGAGCAAGTTCCAGGCTATGGTGAAGGTCAGGGAAGTCTGTCATGCTACAGTCCATGGGAGTGCAAAGAGTTGGACACAAATGAGTGACTGAAGAGCAACAACAACAGAAGTTTCTGGTCTGATGGTATCAGTGTTCAATATTCTTTTAGAATTTTGCTCAAATGAATGTGTTACCATCCCTTCCTCTGCTTACAGCTCAACCAAGAGGAGGGGAAGAGTGCTAACTTTCAAGCATAGCTTTTCTCTTTCTATGAATGGCTCTCCAAATTTTCAAGGCCTGTAGGCCAGGGTCTTCATTTTTCAGTAGGCATATTTACTGCTGTGTTATAGTCTTTTAAAAACATCTGTCTATGAAAAGCAATCATGGTAGAAAACTGGTCTTTCTACATCACTATCTTATACATCATCTGTAGCATCAGCTGTACCTATGTGACACCAGGCCATGGTAAACAGCTGAACATTAAAGGCAGGATTATTATTACTTTAAACAAAAATATTCCCCATCAATAAAGTTGTCTACTGAGATAATTACATGGAAGAGTAAGTCATCAAAAAGAGAGACTGGATAAAATTGTTATATTTGATTAACCACCTGTTTGACGATATACTGGTACTGGGTAGTTTAGGAAAGCTATCTTTATGTTTGATGATACTGCAGTCTTTTCATTTGAACATGGACACTGGGGTGCTGTAACTATAATTTTACTTCTTTGGTTCTACCAGGGTTTTGAGATGTTTCCTTTCACAAGAAGAGTATGAAGTCACAGATCTGACGATGGTGCTCCGGGAGCCTCTCCACTGGGTTTTGTTAATGCCCTGGAGCTGCTGTCAGCCATCAAGGGAGTTTGTAGCAACTAGAAGGTGAAGACCAGTGAGAACCTGAGACGGAAGGGGTCACTGAGCATAGCTGAATGCTGCAGTTTTCCATGAGAGACTTTTTAGGAGTGAAATCATTGTGGAGGTTCTGCTGCATTCCTAGCCAGGTACCTTGCAATAATGTTGGCTGCATCCCAGAGCCCTGGAGCTTTGGCACACCTACACAAGGTGAGGTGGCTTTGGTTCTCAGTCAGACAGGAATTATATCATCCCAGACCACCAACAGGCTTTGGATTAGAGGGGATATCCTCCAATTCCCATACTTACGTGCCATTCTTTTCTTTTCCAGTCACCCTGAAACTGTAGACCAAAACTACCCTACATCTACCCCCCCACACACACCACCTCTTATTCTTGATAGTCACATTGGAGAAAGAGAAACCAGGCTTTTTCAGACAGACTAACAAAGGACAGTCACACCCCGCCACACAAACACACACACACACACACACACACACAGAGGGATCACCCACCACACAGACACTCATACATCCTTGTTTAGTTTGGTTCCCATTTGATTGGAAAGACACACAGAACCACACATCCCTTTCTTGAGTCCTCAGAAAATTCTAAGCAAAACTCAATGATGGGACTTTATCTTTCCTTGCTTTTTTATTTTTTTGGTATGTGTGTGTGAGAGCAGCAGAATTCTTAGTCTGTAGAACTGTCTAGTGAGAAATTTACAGGCAGAATTGACTCTTTGTCTCTACAAAGTCATGAAGGAAAGAGTCTAAGTGATAATTGTATGCACAGTTCAAAATATTTTAAATGAACTTGTTCTTACAAAGAAATAAGTTATGAAGTTAACTTTTGTATGTGTGCGAATAATTAAACTATTGTCACGACTTTAAATTATCATCCATTGTTAACTTACATCATTAAATCTTACCTCTTTGCTCAAGAATAATGAAAAAAAATGCACTTAATTAACAGTTATTGCAAGCTCCAGGCCATTGATAATGCCAGTCTGAGTCTGAATTTCACAAATGTGTTTTGTACTTCCCTCCCTGTTGTTGTGCTGGGAAGCAAACCTTATAGTGTGAGGAAAGGTGCCGATTCTCCTGTATCAGGACCAACTCTCTTGGAATATTGCATTCTCCCTGAATCATTCAGCCACATTAGGATTTTGCCTCTGTGCAAAGGGAGGTATTGGGGGCCCAGCTGAGCCTTTGTTTTCCTTATGGGATTTATAAAACGTTCTCAGCTGCTGCCATATCGAAGAACAAACTCCTCCCGTGATCATCGTCTGTGCACAACATTAGAGCAATTTGTTGGCTAATTTGGAGGGCTTGAGGAGTGGGTGGCTGGGTCAGAAGAAAAGGGGCTTGGGTGGGTCTTTCAACTGATCCCTGAGGAAGACAATGACTCCTGTTAATTTCCTTGTTGTTTCGATTAAGGAGGTAGGTGATAGCTTTTTTTTTTCCTGGATATTGTTAAAGAGGCTTGCCAGGCCTTAAGGAATGTGTGGCATTCTTCAGATGAAATAAGGCCAATCAGTGGAATAATGAGGAAAGTAATATCTCCCCAGAGAGGCTGATGGGGTTTTCATCAAATCAGCCAACCTTTCCCGTCACTTACGCCACCATGCACTCCCAGCAGGCCCTGCTTGCCTGCCTCCCCTCCTTCCTTCCTTTTGTCAAAACTCCCTTGTGGTTATTACTCATATCCAAATTCTCAGGGACCCAGGGCATGTATAGGTGCTGGACATTTCCTTTTTTGGAGAAATAATTATTCACATATTTTCTTCTCTTGATGGCTCAACTACCCTTCAAATCTTGGAGGGGCTTCAGAATCAGAGGAGAATTGTGACTGGAGAGCTGCAGAGCCATGGAGGGTTTGCTCCTCGGTGGCCCGGGCTTGCCCTCAGTCCATTTCTTTACTTCAGCTCCACAGTCAGGAGACTGGAAGCTGGCTGCCTAAAAGAGCCCTGCTCCCCGGGTTACAGGAACAGCAGGGACCCTGGAGGGAGGATCAAACAAGGTGTCCTGGGATGTGTGCTGGAAAACATCTGGTTGTGTCTGCCTTGTGGCTCTGGGCCACTCAGCCCATCAATGGATGGCCTTCGGCCTTGCGAGGAGATCCCACTTCAGTGCCTCTAGGCTCCGCTCCCATGGACGGGGCCAATGGGAAAGGCAGCTGCCCACCACGAGGTGTCAGATTATATGCACACGGCACCACATAGTGGCTTCAGCGTGGTTATTTTGTCTCTGCCTTGTGAATACTCAGCCAGGCACTGCTGCAGATGGGCAGGGGCATGGATGCACCCAGCCTGCAGGAAGCCCACAGCATTGCCTTGTCCACTGGGTGCCCACAGAAGCAAGCTGCCCCGACTGACTCCCAACACTCGAGCTCATCTGCAGACCTAGCACCAGGAAACAGAACCTGGATGCTCCTTTTGCAAGGTAAGACCTCCTCCACCAGGGCTGGGGACCAGGGTCACCAAAGAAGGGGAATAGTTCCACTTAGCCTGTGAAAGTTTTCCAAATTAACTGGGCTCCATGCACAGGAGTCCTCCCACCGTGCTCAGCAAATGATTCAAAGCCTCCACATGATTTCATCTGTGCAGACTCTAATCCACTTACTTAATGAAATACATAATTAACATATTATAATTGCAGTAAAGATGGTTTTGACAGAAATCATTTCCCGTATCTAATACCGTGGTAATTTAATCTGTTCCCCACTCCCTAACACGACCCTCTATGATTAAGTTTCATAAGAATTTTTTTGATTGATTGACTCATCTGACGGGCCTGGGCCTTGCTAAAGGAGTGTCTGTCAGTTTCCGGAGCGGCATGTGAAGTCGCAGCAGATGGCTGCGCGCCCTGTCGCCGTCTCCCTGTGTGGTCTCCCGTCTCTCCCACTTTTCCTTCCCTTCCCCTTCTTCTAAATGCCCTGATAATCCACCCTCCGCTCGCCTGAACTGCCAAACCCTGGCATGTTTTTATCTGCTGCTCTCTGCTGCGGGGATGCTTATTAAAGCCAAGGAAGGCAGGACGTGCTTGGGCAGCAGTGGGAACCAGATGTCCATCTCCCCCTACCTGACTGTACCCCCTCCTGTTCCCCTAGGAATACCTGGTTCTGTGCACCCTGTTTTCAGTCCCTCTCGAACCCTGCAGGTTGGCCGATGGAGAAGCAGAAGGGGTCCTTCCTTTCTCCCACATCCCAGCCCTGCCAGGGCTCTGCTCTGCTCCTGGGGGCGCCACAGACCTCAAAGTCAGGGTGAAGGCTCACCCCAGCCCTCTCCTGGCCATCCCCCCATACCTCTGAAGAGGCAACATGCCCACTTTCCTGCGTCAGAGAGTGGGCTCCAAGCGTTTGCATGGCTCCTTGTTCAGCGGATGGGGATTCTCAGAGAGTCGGAAGTTTAAAGGGGTGATGCTGAAGTCTGGTTCCTGGGAAAAGTGCTTGCAAGGTGTAAAATGCCAAAAAGCAGGAGGGGCAGGAAGGGGCTTGCAAAGGGAGTGAGAAAGCAGCTGCGTGGGAAGGTCTGCACCTGTTGATTTCTTGATTCTTCCTCAAAGTGTCTACTGTGTGTGAAGCACCCATGGTCTAACCACACACGGGTAAGCTTCAGGTAACAATAGCTCCACTTAGCCTGTGAAAGTTTTCCAAATTAACTGGGCTCCATGCACAGGAGTCCTCCCACCGTGCTCAGCAAATGATTCAAAGCCTCCACATGATTTCATCTGTGCAGACTCTAATCCACTTACTTAATGAAATACATAATTAACATATTATAATTGCAGTAAAGATGGTTTTGACAGAAATCATTTCCCGTATCTAATACCGTGGTAATTTAATCTGTTCCCCACTCCCTAACACGACCCTCTATGATTAAGTTTCATAAGAATTTTTTTGATTGATTGACTCATCTGACGGGCCTGGGCCTTGCTAAAGGAGTGTCTGTCAGTTTCCGGAGCGGCATGTGAAGTCGCAGCAGATGGCTGCGCGGCCCTGTGCGCCGTCTCCCTGTGTGGTCTCC
Organism: Tragulus kanchil; assembly: GCA_022376925.1. NCBI lineage: Eukaryota > Metazoa > Chordata > Mammalia > Artiodactyla > Tragulidae > Tragulus > Tragulus kanchil. The sequence continues at coordinate 111,632,517 of JAIOJX010000031.1, read as the reverse complement.
CGTCTCTCCCACTTTTCCTTCCCTTCCCCTTCTTCTAAATGCCCTGATAATCCACCCTCCGCTCGCCTGAACTGCCAAACCCTGGCATGTTTTTATCTGCTGCTCTCTGCTGCGGGGATGCTTATTAAAGCCAAGGAAGGCAGGACGTGCTTGGGCAGCAGTGGGAACCAGATGTCCATCTCCCCCTACCTGACTGTACCCCCTCCTGTTCCCCTAGGAATACCTGGTTCTGTGCACCCTGTTTTCAGTCCCTCTCGAACCCTGCAGGTTGGCCGATGGAGAAGCAGAAGGGGTCCTTCCTTTCTCCCACATCCCAGCCCTGCCAGGGCTCTGCTCTGCTCCTGGGGGCGCCACAGACCTCAAAGTCAGGGTGAAGGCTCACCCCAGCCCTCTCCTGGCCATCCCCCCATACCTCTGAAGAGGCAACATGCCCACTTTCCTGCGTCAGAGAGTGGGCTCCAAGCGTTTGCATGGCTCCTTGTTCAGCGGATGGGGATTCTCAGAGAGTCGGAAGTTTAAAGGGGTGATGCTGAAGTCTGGTTCCTGGGAAAAGTGCTTGCAAGGTGTAAAATGCCAAAAAGCAGGAGGGGCAGGAAGGGGCTTGCAAAGGGAGTGAGAAAGCAGCTGCGTGGGAAGGTCTGCACCTGTTGATTTCTTGATTCTTCCTCAAAGTGTCTACTGTGTGTGAAGCACCCATGGTCTAACCACACACTGGGGACCATAAGCTTCAGGTAACAGATGAGACAGTGAGCCTCCATGGGGTTAAGGACTGGGTTTGAAGCCACCTAGCAATTTGGTGGTAGAATCAACTGGAGTGATGCTGCGTGGGTGGTGGTGTGAGCTCATGGGTGCTCATCGTCTACTCTAGCAAAGGTCAGAGCAGGGGTGTGAGCATGAAGGCACAGAGGGTATGCTGGGGAAGCAGGATGCACTGGAAGTGGAGAACACCCTGGTTTTCAAGCTGCTCTGGCCTCTCCCTGTGGGCAGTGGTCAGATGGTGTCTCCCAGGCCCTCCCACAGACACGGACCTTCACTGCAGGTTCATCTCAGGGGCCCTCCCCAGGAAGCACACTATCACACAAGCAAGGTCACATCTGTCCTCTGTTGCAGCCCATGCAATTTTTCCCAAAATGCAATTCTTTACAGCTCATTGTATGTCCTTCTTGGACCGCAGCTTCCTGGAGTGCAGGCTGGGGTCTCCCAGCATCTCCGAGGTGTGGATGCAGCAAGTAGAGGGTCTGTGGAATACACATGTCTCCTTCCTCCCAGCCTCCACCCTCTGGCTGAGCCAAGTGGGTGATGGACTGGAGCCCAGTTCTCCCTCCCACCAACCTCCCTTCGCCTTCTCCCACCTGCCAGCCCAGTTCAGAAACCCAATTAACCTGGCTCTGAGAGTGAGCATCAGGACCCCACTGCTGCAGGACCTCCTCAGTGCCTCTCTGACCACCTCCAGGGTTTGGAGACCCCCAACCCAACCACGGAGCATTCGGGGCACCCTGCAGGACCCTAGAACAATTGCACCTGAGACGATGTGGGTCCCAGCGTTGCATGGCTCCTTGTCCCAGCGGATGGGGATTCTCAGAGAGTCGGAAGTTTAAAGGGGTGATGCTGAAGTCTGGTTCCTGGGAAAAGTGCTTGCAAGGTGTAAAATGCCAAAAAGCAGGAGGGGCAGGAAGGGGCTTGCAAAGGGAGTGAGAAAGCAGCTGCGTGGGAAGGTCTGCACCTGTTGATTTCTTGATTCTTCCTCAAAGTGTCTACTGTGTGTGAAGCACCCATGGTCTAACCACACACTGGGGACCATAAGCTTCAGGTAACAGATGAGACAGTGAGCCTCCATGGGGTTAAGGACTGGGTTTGAAGCCACCTAGCAATTTGGTGGTAGAATCAACTGGAGTGATGCTGCGTGGGTGGTGGTGTGAGCTCATGGGTGCTCATCGTCTACTCTAGCAAAGGTCAGAGCAGGGGTGTGAGCATGAAGGCACAGAGGGTATGCTGGGGAAGCAGGATGCACTGGAAGTGGAGAACACCCTGGTTTTCAAGCTGCTCTGGCCTCCCCCTGTGGGCAGTGGTCAGATGGTGTCTCCCAGGCCCTCCCACAGACACGGACCTTCACTGCAGGTTCATCTCAGGGGCCCTCCCCAGGAAGCACACTATCACACAAGCAAGGTCACATCTGTCCTCTGTTGCAGCCCATGCAATTTTTCCCAAAATGCAATTCTTTACAGCTCATTGTATGTCCTTCTTGGACCGCAGCTTCCTGGAGTGCAGGCTGGGGTCTCCCAGCATCTCCGAGGTGTGGATGCAGCAAGTAGAGGGTCTGTGGAATACACATGTCTCCTTCCTCCCAGCCTCCACCCTCTGGCTGAGCCAAGTGGGTGATGGACTGGAGCCCAGTTCTCCCTCCCACCAACCTCCCTTCGCCTTCTCCCACCTGCCAGCCCAGTTCAGAAACCCAATTAACCTGGCTCTGAGAGTGAGCATCAGGACCCCACTGCTGCAGGACCTCCTCAGTGCCTCTCTGACCACCTCCAGGGTTTGGAGACCCCCAACCCAACCACGGAGCATTGGCTGTGTGCTCCGGCCCCTGTACAGCCCTAGCCACTTTTGTCTTTGTGCGCATCTTGCTCTATAAAAAATATTAAAAACTCTACTATTTTATGTAATGACAAAAAGAATCTTGGACCCTAAGAGCTCACTTTTTTTGATGATTTTAATTACAGTTAAAATGTTTATTATTTAATGCTCTGAAGTATGAGTAAGCCATCTGCCTGGTCTCTCTGTCCCTGACTCTCCAGGCAAGATGTTCCCATCCCCACCAGGCCAAGCAGCCCAAAGGCCATAAAAGTGTCGCTCTGGTCAGGACACTCAGGGGTCCTGCCACTCACAGGGCACCCATACATCTCTGACCCCTCTGGACATGCAGAAATCAGTTTAGCCCAGACCAGCCCTCCTCCCCTCTGCCCCAGATGGTTTCCCCTGGAAAGGGATGAGCTTGCCATGGGGCTGGGTTCTCCCATGGAGAGAAAAAGAACACCCTGACAACGTTTTAAGGTGAGGGCTGGGAGTGGATGTGGGGAGTCAGCAGTCACAGGTGCATGAAAGCTCCTTGGGTCCTGGAGCTGGTTCTCTTAGGATTGGCCCATGGTGGTCCCCTCTCCTGTACACATCCCTTCTGTCTTCCTTCAAGCCCAGAGCACAGTGTAGGGAGAGCTGGCAGGGTCTCCAAGGGGCATCCATTATATTGAATAAAGTGACCGCCTTGGTGATACCAGTCACTCAGGGCACGCATATTCCTGCTCCATGATCCCTTCCAAGCCATGGGCCTCCAACAACAGACCATGTGTCCCCCTCCAGGTTGGCATCTCTGTCACTGCCCATAAACCATGAGAGCTGTGAGGAAACCCCATTCTTATTTCTCTGCATCTTAACACAGAACCATCAGAATGAAAGGAAAACAACCTACGCCTGCCTAGCATTAAAGACTTCCTCTGCTGCCAAAGCCTGTGACTCCAAAGGACTGTGACATCCTCCTGGGACTGGGGCTGCCTGAGAGAGGCCAGACCTGAGCAGGGGCAACCTGGGGACCAGATGGGATAAAAGGGGGGGCTAGGCTAGAGGAAGGCCTGTTGTAAGCCGGGTGGGGGCGGACAGCGTTTGCATCCAGCCTCAAGGCCAACAGCCACCCCCAGGGTCTTAGGTCCTGGTGGACAGGTCGCAGACCTTCCCAGCGTAGCCTGCAGTTTGCGCCTGTGAGCTGGGGGAGGGGAGGCTCCGCGTGAGTGGCAAGTGTACAGGAACACCACCACGTCAACTGCCAATATGTTATGAGGCCTTGGTAACAATCCTGAGTCTCCAGAACGCTGCTAGGTCCTGAAGGGCATCTGCCTGGTCTCTCTGTCCCTGACTCTCCAGGCAAGATGTTCCCATCCCCACCAGGCCAAGCAGCCCAAAGGCCATAAAAGTGTCGCTCTGGTCAGGACACTCAGGGGTCCTGCCACTCACAGGGCACCCATACATCTCTGACCCCTCTGGACATGCAGAAATCAGTTTAGCCCAGACCAGCCCTCCTCCCCTCTGCCCCAGAGGGTTTTCCCCTGGAAAGGGATGAGCTTGCCATGGGGCTGGGTTCTCCCATGGAGAGAAAAAGAACCCCCTGACACCGTTGTAAGGAGCGGGCTGGGAGTGGATGTGGGGAGTCAGCAGTCACAGGTGCATGAAAGCTCCTTGGGTCCTGGAGCTGGTTCTCTTAGGATTGGCCCATGGTGGTCCCCTCTCCTGTACACATCCCTTCTGTCTTCCTTCAAGCCCAGAGCACAGTGTAGGGAGAGCTGGCAGGGTCTCCAAGGGCATCCATTATATTGAATAAAGTGACCGCCTTGGTGATACCAGTCACTCAGGGCACGCATATTCCTGCTCCATGATCCCTTCCAAGCCATGGGCCTCCAACAACAGACCATGTGTCCCCCTCCAGGTTGGCATCTCTGTCACTGCCCATAAACCATGAGAGCTGTGAGGAAACCCCATTCTTATTTCTCTGCATCTTAACACAGAACCATCAGAATGAAAGGAAAACAACCTACGCCTGCCTAGCATTAAAGACTTCCTCTGCTGCCAAAGCCTGTGACTCCAAAGGACTGTGACATCCTCCTGGGACTGGGGCTGCCTGAGAGAGGCCAGACCTGAGCAGGGGCAACCTGGGGACCAGATGGGATAAAAGGGGGGGCTAGGCTAGAGGAAGGCCTGTTGTAAGCCGGGTGGGGGCGGACAGCGTTTGCATCCAGCCTCAAGGCCAACAGCCACCCCCAGGGTCTTAGGTCCTGGTGGACAGGTCGCAGACCTTCCCAGCGTAGCCTGCAGTTTGCGCCTGTGAGCTGGGGGAGGGGAGGCTCCGCGTGAGTGGCAAGTGTACAGGAACACCACCACGTCAACTGCCAATATGTTATGAGGCCTTGGTAACAATCCTGAGTCTCCAGGGAACGCTGCTGCAGTTCAAGTGCGCACCAGACAGAGAGAAAACAATTTCTGGTGCCAATAATGCAGCACAGATGAAAAATGTTTTAATATTTGAAGCTGCTTTATGGCAGAAGCGATGACAGTGATGGACTCAATGTCAGCTTTTTTTCCTGAAATGTCATCTTTCGTCTATGAGTTTTCCCTGCTCCGGAGGCATGCAAGCCTGATGCTGGCGCGTTGCAGCCATTGATCATTGATTTTGTTCTAAATGGAAAGCTTGCCAGAAGACTAGAAATTCTGGAATTTATTAGGATTTCTTTAAGAGGCACTTTAGCTCAACAGTTCTCATTACTGTCTTTACAATGTTACTTATTTTTCTTTTTATGTCATATGATTTGTAAAGGGTTAGCACTCAGAGAACAATATACGATTAAACCATTGTGCATGCGGGAGCTGCTGGCTTAGTCAAAGGGATTCTCGGGGGGCTAAATACATATTTGACTAGGAAACAACAACACGTGGTTATTTTTTGCAGGGAAATCTGTGTCTTGAAATTTGTTGATGGGGTTTGTGCTAAATGGTGTTTCAGTGAAAGTTTTGATTAAATGGGGTCACTAATAAATTAATACCTCTTAACACCATGCAGAAGAGGCTAAATGGTTTCATGTTCTGATCTTGGATCCGTCAGAATCCTGGAGTGGGTACCATGTGCCTGCAGCAGGATGCAAATGAGCTCCACTCAGCCCTGTTCTGACTCTGGGTGGGCCAGTTAGGGTTTCGAAGCTTGTCCTTGTATTTACTTACAGGGACATTACCTCATGAACACCAAAGAGTTAGGGTCAAGCTCGGACTGTGCCCTGGGACTGGGGCTGCCTGAGAGAGGCCAGACCTGAGCAGGGGCAACCTGGGGACCAGATGGGATAAAAGGGGGGGCTAGGCTAGAGGAAGGCCTGTTGTAAGCCGGGTGGGGGCGGACAGCGTTTGCATCCAGCCTCAAGGCCAACAGCCACCCCCAGGGTCTTAGGTCCTGGTGGACAGGTCGCAGACCTTCCCAGCGTAGCCTGCAGTTTGCGCCTGTGAGCTGGGGGAGGGGAGGCTCCGCGTGAGTGGCAAGTGTACAGGAACACCACCACGTCAACTGCCAATATGTTATGAGGCCTTGGTAACAATCCTGAGTCTCCAGGGAACGCTGCTGCAGTTCAAGTGCGCACCAGACAGAGAGAAAACAATTTCTGGTGCCAATAATGCAGCACAGATGAAAAATGTTTTAATATTTGAAGCTGCTTTATGGCAGAAGCGATGACAGTGATGGACTCAATGTCAGCTTTTTTTCCTGAAATGTCATCTTTCGTCTATGAGTTTTCCCTGCTCCGGAGGCATGCAAGCCTGATGCTGGCGCGTTGCAGCCATTGATCATTGATTTTGTTCTAAATGGAAAGCTTGCCAGAAGACTAGAAATTCTGGAATTTATTAGGATTTCTTTAAGAGGCACTTTAGCTCAACAGTTCTCATTACTGTCTTTACAATGTTACTTATTTTTCTTTTTATGTCATATGATTTGTAAAGGGTTAGCACTCAGAGAACAATATACGATTAAACCATTGTGCATGCGGGAGCTGCTGGCTTAGTCAAAGGGATTCTCGGGGGGCTAAATACATATTTGACTAGGAAACAACAACACGTGGTTATTTTTTGCAGGGAAATCTGTGTCTTGAAATTTGTTGATGGGGTTTGTGCTAAATGGTGTTTCAGTGAAAGTTTTGATTAAATGGGGTCACTAATAAATTAATACCTCTTAACACCATGCAGAAGAGGCTAAATGGTTTCATGTTCTGATCTTGGATCCGTCAGAATCCTGGAGTGGGTACCATGTGCCTGCAGCAGGATGCAAATGAGCTCCACTCAGCCCTGTTCTGACTCTGGGTGGGCCAGTTAGGGTTTCGAAGCTTGTCCTTGTATTTACTTACAGGGACATTACCTCATGAACACCAAAGAGTGGCTCAATCCTTCGTTATGTATTAACATTTAACGTACTCCTATGGCCATGTGTAGGCGATCATTCTTCATTTGGTGGAAAAGAACCCATTTGCGTTAGACAGTTGGCTAAATGTTTTTCTTTTCTGACATGTTTCCATTGGCACAAGACTAGTTCAAACAGGTATGTTAGCTCTTGGCTGGGCTGCCTGACATCCAGGCTTTATTACAGACCAGGGTGCCCAGGGAATGTGAATTACAGTTTGTATCAGCCTTGGCCTCCTAAACACATCACTCAGTCTAGTTGATTATGGAATTTGCTCCAGAGAAGGGGGCCTCAAGATTCCTCTCTGAGTGGGCTCACCTGTTTGTATAGTACCAGCAACCCACAGGAGTTTTTGAGGCCAGACAAAGAGAAATCTGAGGAAAACGAGCTGAGGATTGGAGGAGGAGAAGCAGAGGGAGACAGACTCAGATCCTGGAGACCATATTCCAGACTGAGGTTCACAGCTGCTGCATCGAAGAAAACAGACTGCTTCCAGCCTTCTACTAAAGAGAGTGGTGCAGCAGCTGGAATGAGTGAGAAGCTTTCTGGAAAATGAAATCAACGTGCACAAAGCAGCACATCCTCCCCTAGCTACTCCATGGGAGGCAATGCGCCACGGGCAGATGAGCTGGAGCAAATACTGCTCAGTGATCTGATTCTGTGGGACAGAAGGAAATCCCCTGCCCTTGATATACTAACCACTCAGATTGCAGTTCTACCACGACTACTGTGCAACCACTGTAGTGCAAGACAACCACTGCCTTGTTGCTGTTGCTCTCCAGTCACTACGTCATGCTCAGCTCTCTGCAACCCCATGGCCTGCAGCATGCCAGGCTCCTCTGTCTTTCACACATGATCTCCCAGAGGTTTCTCAAATTCATGTCCATTGAATCAGTGATGCTATGTAACCTTCTCATCCTCTGCAGCCTATGCCTTTCTCCAGTCAAGTGACCTGTGGCCATGCCAGCAGGATGCAAATGAGCTCCACTCAGCCCTGTTCTGACTCTGGGTGGGCCAGTTAGGGTTTCGAAGCTTGTCCTTGTATTTACTTACAGGGACATTACCTCATGAACACCAAAGAGTGGCTCAATCCTTCGTTATGTATTAACATTTAACGTACTCCTATGGCCATGTGTAGGCGATCATTCTTCATTTGGTGGAAAAGAACCCATTTGCGTTAGACAGTTGGCTAAATGTTTTTCTTTTCTGACATGTTTCCATTGGCACAAGACTAGTTCAAACAGGTATGTTAGCTCTTGGCTGGGCTGCCTGACATCCAGGCTTTATTACAGACCAGGGTGCCCAGGGAATGTGAATTACAGTTTGTATCAGCCTTGGCCTCCTAAACACATCACTCAGTCTAGTTGATTATGGAATTTGCTCCAGAGAAGGGGGCCTCAAGATTCCTCTCTGAGTGGGCTCACCTGTTTGTATAGTACCAGCAACCCACAGGAGTTTTTGAGGCCAGACAAAGAGAAATCTGAGGAAAACGAGCTGAGGATTGGAGGAGGAGAAGCAGAGGGAGACAGACTCAGATCCTGGAGACCATATTCCAGACTGAGGTTCACAGCTGCTGCATCGAAGAAAACAGACTGCTTCCAGCCTTCTACTAAAGAGAGTGGTGCAGCAGCTGGAATGAGTGAGAAGCTTTCTGGAAAATGAAATCAACGTGCACAAAGCAGCACATCCTCCCCTAGCTACTCCATGGGAGGCAATGCGCCACGGGCAGATGAGCTGGAGCAAATACTGCTCAGTGATCTGATTCTGTGGGACAGAAGGAAATCCCCTGCCCTTGATATACTAACCACTCAGATTGCAGTTCTACCACGACTACTGTGCAACCACTGTAGTGCAAGACAACCACTGCCTTGTTGCTGTTGCTCTCCAGTCACTACGTCATGCTCAGCTCTCTGCAACCCCATGGCCTGCAGCATGCCAGGCTCCTCTGTCTTTCACACATGATCTCCCAGAGGTTTCTCAAATTCATGTCCATTGAATCAGTGATGCTATGTAACCTTCTCATCCTCTGCAGCCTATGCCTTTCTCCAGTCAACTTCAGTGTTTCCCAAAATCAGGGTCTCTTCCTATTAGGTAGTCAAAATATTGGAGCTTCAGGTTCAGTATCAGCCCTTCCAATGAATAGTCAGTGTTGATTTCCTTTGTAGTCCAAGGAGTTCAATTTAATTTTAACATCTTTTATTGGTTATTTATTTAATTTTCATTCGTCTTCATTCTTTGGCCTGTGTGGGCCTCTCATTGCAGTGGTCTCTCTCTTTCAGGGCACCAACTCTGGGTGCATGCACTCCAGAGCGCTGGCTAGTCATTGGACACACCGGTCCAGCCACTCTGTGGCACATGGAATCTTTCCTGGCCAGTTATCAACCAGTGCCCCTTGCACTGCAAGGCAGACTCTTTACCCACTGGACCACCAGGGAAGTCCCCCAAGGGATTGTTAAGAGTCTTATCCAGCACCACAGTCTGAAATCATCAATTCTTCCATGCTCAGCTTTCATATGGTCCAACTTTCAGATCTGTACATGACTACTGGAAAATCCATAGCTTTGACTATATGGACCTTTGTCAACAAAGTGATATTTCTGCCTTTTAATATGCTGTCTAGGCTTGTTCTAATTTTTCTTCCAAGGAGCATGCTAAGTTGCTTCAGTTGTGTCTGACTCTGCCCTCCTATGGGCTGCAGCCTGCCAAGACTCCTCTGTCCATGAGATTCTATAGGCAAGAATGCTAGAGTGGGTTGCCATTTCTTTCTCCAAGGGATTGTCCTGACCAAGGGATAAAACCTGCATCTCTTAGGTCTGAGAGATCTGCTTTGGCAGACAGGTTCTTTACCACTAGTGACACCTGGGAAGCCCTTCAAGGAGGAAGCATCTTTTAATTTCATGGCTGCTGTCACTGTCTGCAGTGATTTTGAAGCCCATGAAAATTAAATCTGTCATTGCTTCCACTTTTTCTATGAAGTAGAATATTTGCCATGAAATGATAGGATTGGATGTCATGGTCTTCATTCTCTAATGTTGAGTTGTTTTGTTTTGTTTTTTAATTTTGGTCTATTTTATTGTTTATTTATTTATTTATTTTTTATCCGTTTTTATTTTTTGGCCTGTGTGGGCCTCCCATTGCAGTTGCCCCTCTTGCTTCAGCGCATCAGCTCTGGGTGCGTGCGCTCCAGAGTACTGGCTCACAACTGAACACTCTGGTCCAGCTACTCTGAAGCACGTGGGATTGAACTGGGCCAGGGATTGAACTGGTGCCCTTTGCACTGCAAGGTGAGCTCTTTACCCACTGCACCACAAGGGAAGCCTTAATGTTGAGTTTTAAGCCAACTTTTTCACTCTCTTCTTTCACCCTCATCAAGAGGCTTTTTAGTTCCTCTTCACTTTTTGCCTTTAGAGTGGTATCATCTGCATATCTGAGGTTGCTAATATCTCCCCTGGTATCTTGATTCCAGCTTATGAGTCATCCAGCCTGGCATTTCAAATAATGTATTCTACATAGAAGTTAAATAAGCAGGGTGACAATATATAATCTTCTTGTATTCCTTTCCCAATTTTGAACAAGTCAGTTTTTCCATGTCCAGGTCTAACTGTTCTTTCTTGACCCACATACAGACTTCTCAGGAGACAGGTAAGGTGGTCTGGTATTCTGATCTCTTTTAGAATTTCCCACAGTTTGCTGTGATCCACATAGTCAAAGGTTTTAGCATAGTCAGTGAAGCAGAAGTAGATTTTTATTTCCCTCCTGAACTCCCTTGCTTTCTGGAGAAAGAAATGGCAACTCACTCAGTATTCTTGTCTGGAAAATACCATGGACAGAGAAGCCTGGTGAGCTTTAGTCCATGGGGTCCCAAATATATAAATAGGGTTTCCCTGATGGCTAAATGATGAGGAATCTGTCTGCAATGCATCAGATCTGGGTTCCATCCCAGGTTTGGGAAGATCTTCATGGAGGAGTGCATGTCAATCCACTCCAGTATTCTTGACTGGAGAATTTCATGGATTGAGGAGCCTGGTGGGCTGCAGTCTGTGGGGTCACACAGAGTTGGGTACGACTGACGTGACTAAGCAGTAGCAACCCTTGCTTTCTCCATGATCCAAAGAATGTTGACAATTTGATCTGTGGTTCCTCTGCCTTTTCTAAATCCAGCATGTACATAGAAGTTGTTGGTTCATGTACTGCTGAAGCCTAGTTTGAAGCATTTTGAGCATTACTTTCCTAGCATGTGACATGAGTGCAATTGTGTGGTAGTTAGAACATTCTTTGGTATTTTTTTAACATTTGGTATCTTTGAACATTCTTTGGTATTGCCCTTCTTTGGGACTGGAATGAAAATTGACCTTTTTCAGTCCTGTAGCCACTGCTGAGTTTTCCAAATTTACTAACATATTGAGTGCAACATTTTAACAGCATCATCTTTTAGGATTTGAAGTAGCTCAGCTTTTTGCACCCTTTTTTTCCTAAAGAGGCTTTTTAGTTCCTCTTCACTTTTTGCCTTTAGAGTGGTATCATCTGCATATCTGAGGTTGCTAATATCTCCCCTGGTATCTTGATTCCAGCTTATGAGTCATCCAGCCTGGCATTTCAAATAATGTATTCTACATAGAAGTTAAATAAGCAGGGTGACAATATATAATCTTCTTGTATTCCTTTCCCAATTTTGAACAAGTCAGTTTTTCCATGTCCAGGTCTAACTGTTCTTTCTTGACCCACATACAGACTTCTCAGGAGACAGGTAAGGTGGTCTGGTATTCTGATCTCTTTTAGAATTTCCCACAGTTTGCTGTGATCCACATAGTCAAAGGTTTTAGCATAGTCAGTGAAGCAGAAGTAGATTTTTATTTCCCTCCTGAACTCCCTTGCTTTCTGGAGAAAGAAATGGCAACTCACTCAGTATTCTTGTCTGGAAAATACCATGGACAGAGAAGCCTGGTGAGCTTTAGTCCATGGGGTCCCAAATATATAAATAGGGTTTCCCTGATGGCTAAATGATGAGGAATCTGTCTGCAATGCATCAGATCTGGGTTCCATCCCAGGTTTGGGAAGATCTTCATGGAGGAGTGCATGTCAATCCACTCCAGTATTCTTGACTGGAGAATTTCATGGATTGAGGAGCCTGGTGGGCTGCAGTCTGTGGGGTCACACAGAGTTGGGTACGACTGACGTGACTAAGCAGTAGCAACCCTTGCTTTCTCCATGATCCAAAGAATGTTGACAATTTGATCTGTGGTTCCTCTGCCTTTTCTAAATCCAGCATGTACATAGAAGTTGTTGGTTCATGTACTGCTGAAGCCTAGTTTGAAGCATTTTGAGCATTACTTTCCTAGCATGTGACATGAGTGCAATTGTGTGGTAGTTAGAACATTCTTTGGTATTTTTTTAACATTTGGTATCTTTGAACATTCTTTGGTATTGCCCTTCTTTGGGACTGGAATGAAAATTGACCTTTTTCAGTCCTGTAGCCACTGCTGAGTTTTCCAAATTTACTAACATATTGAGTGCAACATTTTAACAGCATCATCTTTTAGGATTTGAAGTAGCTCAGCTGGAATTCTGTCACCTCCACTAGTAATGCTTCTTAAGGCCCTGGAGTAATGCATCACTCCAGGATGTCCAGTTCTAGGTAAATGACCTAGAACCACCATCGTGGTTGTCTGGGTTATTAAGACATTTTTTTAAGGCATAGTTCTTCTATGTATTCTTGTCACCTCTTAATCTCTTCTGCTTCTGTTAGGTCCTTACCATTTCTTTTCTTTATTGTGCCTATGCTTACATAAAATTTTCACCTGATATCTCCAATTTTCTTGAAGAGATCTTTAGTCTTTCTCAGGCTATTGTTTCCCTCTCTTTCTCTGCATTGTTCTTTTAAGAAAGTCTTCTTATTTCTCTTTCCTATTCTCTGGAAGTTTGCATTCAGTTGGGTATATCTTTTCCTTTCTCCTTCGCCTTTTGCTTCTCTTCTTTCCTCAGGTATTTGAAAGACCTCCTCAGACAACCACTTTGCCTTCTTGCATTTCTTTTTCTTTGGGATGGGTTAGGTAACTGTGAACATTGTCACAAATCTCCATCCATAATTCTTCAGGCATTCTTCCTACCATATTTAACCCCTTGAATCTATTCATCACCTCCACTTCATAATCATAAGGGATTGTATTTAGGTCATACCTGAATGGCCTAGTAGTTTTCCATATTTTCTTCAATATCAGTCTGAATTTTACAATAAGAAACTCATAATCTGAGCCACAGTCAGTTCCTGGTCTTGTTTTTACTGTCTTGATAGAGGTTCTCCATCTTTGGTTGCAAAGAACATAGTCTGATTTCAATATTGACCATTGGATGAATGTTCATATGTAGAGTTGTCTCTTGGGTTGTTGGAAAAAGATGTTTGCTATGACAAGTGCATTCTCTTGACAAAACTCTGTTAGACTTTGCCCTGCCTCATTTTGTATTCCAAAGCCAAACTTGCCTATTACTCCAACTTCCTACTTTTGCATTCCAATCTTTTATGATGAAAAAGGATATTTGTGTGTGTGTGTGTTATTTCTAGAAGGGCTTATAGGTCTTCATATAACCAGTCAACTTCAGCATCAATGGTTATTGGCATAGACTTGGATGCTGAATGACTTGCCTTATGAATGAACCAAGATCATTCTGTCATTTTTGAGACTGTACCCAAGTACTGCATTTTGGACTCCCTTTTTGAGTATGAGGGCTATTTCATTTCTTCTAAGGGATTCTTGCCCACAGTGGTAGCTATAATGATCATCTGAATTAAATTCTCCCATTCCCATCCATTTTAGATCACTGCTTCCTAAGATGTCTATGTTCACTCATGCCATTTCCTACCTCACCATGTCCAGTTTACCTTGATTCATGGATCTAACATTCCATGCTCCTATGCAATATTATTCTTTACAGCATCGGACTTTACTTTCACCAGCAGACACATCATACACCAAAGCATTGTCTAAAATCTTCTTTCCTTTTATTCTCTGGAAGTTTGCATTCAGTTGGGTATATCTTTTCCTTTCTCCTTCGCCTTTTGCTTCTCTTCTTTCCTCAGGTATTTGAAAGACCTCCTCAGACAACCACTTTGCCTTCTTGCATTTCTTTTTCTTTGGGATGGGTTAGGTAACTGTGAACATTGTCACAAATCTCCATCCATAATTCTTCAGGCATTCTTCCTACCATATTTAACCCCTTGAATCTATTCATCACCTCCACTTCATAATCATAAGGGATTGTATTTAGGTCATACCTGAATGGCCTAGTAGTTTTCCATATTTTCTTCAATATCAGTCTGAATTTTACAATAAGAAACTCATAATCTGAGCCACAGTCAGTTCCTGGTCTTGTTTTTACTGTCTTGATAGAGGTTCTCCATCTTTGGTTGCAAAGAACATAGTCTGATTTCAATATTGACCATTGGATGAATGTTCATATGTAGAGTTGTCTCTTGGGTTGTTGGAAAAAGATGTTTGCTATGACAAGTGCATTCTCTTGACAAAACTCTGTTAGACTTTGCCCTGCCTCATTTTGTATTCCAAAGCCAAACTTGCCTATTACTCCAACTTCCTACTTTTGCATTCCAATCTTTTATGATGAAAAAGGATATTTGTGTGTGTGTGTGTGTTATTTCTAGAAGGGCTTATAGGTCTTCATATAACCAGTCAACTTCAGCATCAATGGTTATTGGCATAGACTTGGATGCTGAATGACTTGCCTTATGAATGAACCAAGATCATTCTGTCATTTTTGAGACTGTACCCAAGTACTGCATTTTGGACTCCCTTTTTGAGTATGAGGGCTATTTCATTTCTTCTAAGGGATTCTTGCCCACAGTGGTAGCTATAATGATCATCTGAATTAAATTCTCCCATTCCCATCCATTTTAGATCACTGCTTCCTAAGATGTCTATGTTCACTCATGCCATTTCCTACCTCACCATGTCCAGTTTACCTTGATTCATGGATCTAACATTCCATGCTCCTATGCAATATTATTCTTTACAGCATCGGACTTTACTTTCACCAGCAGACACATCCATAACCAAGTGTCATATCTGCTTTGGCCCAGTCACTTCGTCTTTTCTGGAGCTACTAATAAGTGCCCTCTGCTCTGCCTTAATAGCATATTGGACACTTTTCAACCTGGAGGACTCATCTCCAAGTGTCATTTCTTTTTGTCTTTGCATACTATCCCTGGGGTTCTTCAGGCAAGAATACTGGAGGGGTTTCTATTTCCATGTCCAGTGGACCATGTTTTGTCAGAACTCTTCACTATGACTCCTCCATCTTGGGTGGCCCTGTATGGCATGGCTTGTAGCTTCATTGTGCTATGCAAGCCCCTTCATCATCACAAGGCTGTGATCTATGAAGGGGCTTACTGCTTCCTAACAGTCCCCTGATCAGGCACCACCCTGCTCTCTCTCTTTTTTTTAAAGATTTATTTATTTTATTTATTTTTGGGCAGGGGTCGGGTTGGGGAGGGAGGGGAGCAGGCGGGCCACTTCTATTGGTCTTTCATTTCTCTGTTTTCATCTGTCTTTGTTCTTTGGCTCCTGTGGGCCTCCCATCGCGGTGGCGTCTGTTGTCGCAGAGCGCCAGTTCTGGGCGCATGCGCTCCAGAGCTCCGGCTCGGTGATTGGACACATCAGTCCAGCTGCTCCGCGGCACGTGGGATCTTCCCAGGCCAGGGATCGAACCGGCGACCCTTGCACTGCAAGGCGGTGTCCTTATCCACTGGACCACCAGAGGAAGCCCAGCACCATGCTCTCTTAAGCTCTCCCCGCATCCTCTCTTCTCCTGCTCCCAGCCCCTATCCTATTATTCACACTGCAGCCAGAGTGCTCCACTTAGAATATAAGACAATCATTTAAAAAATAAAAAAGAGCTATCATATGATTCAGCAATCACACTCCTGGGCATAAATCAGGAGTAAACTCTAATTTGAAAAGATACATACACCCCAATGTTCATAACAGCAATATTTGCCATTGGCTAGACATGGAAGCAATTTAAATGCCATTCAAAGGATAAAGGGGTAAAGAAAACACACACACACACACACACAGACACACACAATGGAATACTATTAAGTTATAAAAAAGACTAACATAATGTCTTTTGGAGCAACATGGATGGACCTTGAGATTATCATATTAAGTGAAGTAAGTCAGATAGAGAAAAAAAGGACATCAAATGTTATCACTTGTATGTGGGATCTAAAATAAAATACAAATGAACTTATTTACAAAGTAGAAAGAAATTCACAAACTTAGAAACCAAACTATGGTTACCAAAGAGGATAGAGCAGGGGTGGGGGAAAGATAAATTAGGAGTTTGGTATTAACATAGGCACAAATAGATAAATTACAAGGAACTACTGTATAGCACAGGGAACTGTACTCAATATCTTATAATAATTTATAATGAAAGAGTCTGAAAAGGTATATCTATCTATATTTATATAACTTAATCACTCTGCTGTACACTTGAAACTAACACTATGTTGTAAATTAACCATGCTTCAATATTTAGAAAAAATAAAATAATCTAAGACAGATTATATAATTTGCTAGTTCCAAACCCAGATCACTCAGACTAAACACTAGTAATTTTTATGACATAATAGCCTACGTGATCTGGGCCACTATCCTGATTATGGCTCCATCTCCTACTACTTTCCCCCCACCCACTCTGCTCTGACCACACTGGCCTCCTTGTTGGTGCCTCTTCCTTCCGCTGCGCCTTTGCCCCGTTTCGCCAGAGTTCATCTTCCCAGGCCAGGATCGAACCGGCGACCCTTGCACTGCAAGGCGGTGTCCTTATCCACTGGACCACCAGAGGAAGCCCAGCACCATGCTCTCTTAAGCTCTCCCGCATCCTCTCTCTCCTGCTCCCAGCCCCTATCCTATTATTCACACTGCAGCCAGAGTGCTCCACTTAGAATATAAGACAATCATTTAAAAAATAAAAAAGAGCTATCATATGATTCAGCAATCACACTCCTGGGCATAAATCAGGAGTAAACTCTAATTTGAAAAGATACATACACCCCAATGTTCATAACAGCAATATTTGCCATTGGCTAGACATGGAAGCAATTTAAATGCCATTCAAAGGATAAAGGGGTAAAGAAAACACACACACACACACACACAGACACACACAATGGAATACTATTAAGTTATAAAAAAGACTAACATAATGTCTTTTGGAGCAACATGGATGGACCTTGAGATTATCATATTAAGTGAAGTAAGTCAGATAGAGAAAAAAAAAGGACATCAAATGTTATCACTTGTATGTGGGATCTAAAATAAAATACAAATGAACTTATTTACAAAGTAGAAAGAAATTCACAAACTTAGAAACCAAACTATGGTTACCAAAGAGGATAGAGCAGGGGTGGGGGAAAGATAAATTAGGAGTTTGGTATTAACATAGGCACAAATAGATAAATTACAAGGAACTACTGTATAGCACAGGGAACTGTACTCAATATCTTATAATAATTTATAATGAAAGAGTCTGAAAAGGTATATCTATCTATATTTATATAACTTAATCACTCTGCTGTACACTTGAAACTAACACTATGTTGTAAATTAACCATGCTTCAATATTTAGAAAAAATAAAATAATCTAAGACAGATTATATAATTTGCTAGTTCCAAACCCAGATCACTCAGACTAAACACTAGTAATTTTTATGACATAATAGCCTACGTGATCTGGGCCACTATCCTGATTATGGCTCCATCTCCTACTACTTTCCCCCCACCCACTCTGCTCTGACCACACTGGCCTCCTTGTTGGTGCCTCTTCCTTCCGCTGGGCCTTTGCAGTTTCGCCAGAGTTCAGCCTTTCCCAGGTCTCTCCTGCTTTTATTTCATTCTGGAGTCTGCTCCGAGGTCATCTGCACTGAGAGTCCCAACCCCTCACATGGAGTCACAGTGCTCTCTCCTACTCTGTTGTCAGATTGAGTTCTCCCCAAAAAGGCAGAAGGCTCCCCGCTTCTGTCTGCTTTGTGGGCCTCTGCTTCCTCCTCTGTCCAACTTCCTAAGTAAGGGCTCCCTCCTAGATCATGATTTGTTTCAGCTAGAATGAGTCCCACTGGATTCACATGAAATAAAGAAATAAACGAATGCTCCCACGCTAGATTCTTTTGCTCCACCAGGTCTGGCTCAGTTCAGTACACTTCAGTGAGATCCATTTAGCATATCCATTCTTTCCCTAAATTTCACCCATATTTCCCCTGGGAGAATTCAGTCTCTCTCTCTCTCTTTTTTTTTTTTTGGTCAGGATCTTGATAAGGCTGATAAAGAGAGGGAATTCTATTCAAGCAATACCGATTTCTCTGAGTCTGAGCCCTCATAAGTGGGCATTCCTCATAAGTTGGAATCCATCAATCCTAGTTTATGGTCTGAGTCTGGGGCGGCCAGCAGCGGCTCTAGTTCCAGCTCTTTTCCCTAAATGGGATTTCATGGCTTTCTTTCCATTTTCTTATATTCTGAGTTATTCTTTTTCCAAAACATTTCCGTTTCATGATGCCAGCCAGAGCTGCCTTCCTGTTGTTGTTCAGTCAATCTGTTGTGTCCAACTCTTTGTGACCCCAAGGACTGCAGCTAGACAGACTTTCCTATTCTTCACCATCTCCTGGAACTTGCTAACTCATGTTCATTGAATCAGTGATGCCATCCTTACAGAAGACAGTAGATAGCTTAGTGTGAACTGTGTTGGGTTCTTCATCTCCAGAGGAGAAGATTTCACACTGGGATCAAAAAGGCTTGGCTTTGGTCACTCAGAGCTTTGTTCAGGAAACATTTTATTAAAGAAAAAGGGGGTAGAGAAAGCTTTCAGCAAAGACACTGGAAGGGAGATAGAAAAGCACTCACATGGAGTCATTTGCCTCTCTACTCTTTGTTGTCCCGTTGTTGCCTCTTCCTTCCGCTGGGCCTTTGCAGTTTCGCCAGAGTTCAGCCTTTCCCAGGTCTCTCCTGCTTTTATTTCATTCTGGAGTCTGCTCCGAGGTCATCTGCACTGAGAGTCCCAACCCCTCACATGGAGTCACAGTGCTCTCTCCTACTCTGTTGTCAGATTGAGTTCTCCCCAAAAAGGCAGAAGGCTCCCCGCTTCTGTCTGCTTTGTGGGCCTCTGCTTCCTCCTCTGTCCAACTTCCTAAGTAAGGGCTCCCTCCTAGATCATGATTTGTTTCAGCTAGAATGAGTCCCACTGGATTCACATGAAATAAAGAAATAAACGAATGCTCCCACGCTAGATTCTTTTGCTCCACCAGGTCTGGCTCAGTTCAGTACACTTCAGTGAGATCCATTTAGCATATCCATTCTTTCCCTAAATTTCACCCATATTTCCCCTGGGAGAATTCAGTCTCTCTCTCTCTCTTTTTTTTTTTTTGGTCAGGATCTTGATAAGGCTGATAAAGAGAGGGAATTCTATTCAAGCAATACCGATTTCTCTGAGTCTGAGCCCTCATAAGTGGGCATTCCTCATAAGTTGGAATCCATCAATCCTAGTTTATGGTCTGAGTCTGGGGCGGCCAGCAGCGGCTCTAGTTCCAGCTCTTTTCCCTAAATGGGATTTCATGGCTTTCTTTCCATTTTCTTATATTCTGAGTTATTCTTTTTCCAAAACATTTCCGTTTCATGATGCCAGCCAGAGCTGCCTTCCTGTTGTTGTTCAGTCAATCTGTTGTGTCCAACTCTTTGTGACCCCAAGGACTGCAGCTAGACAGACTTTCCTATTCTTCACCATCTCCTGGAACTTGCTAACTCATGTTCATTGAATCAGTGATGCCATCCTTACAGAAGACAGTAGATAGCTTAGTGTGAACTGTGTTGGGTTCTTCATCTCCAGAGGAGAAGATTTCACACTGGGATCAAAAAGGCTTGGCTTTGGTCACTCAGAGCTTTGTTCAGGAAACATTTTATTAAAGAAAAAGGGGGTAGAGAAAGCTTTCAGCAAAGACACTGGAAGGGAGATAGAAAAGCACCCCCAGAAGCTACTTTAGGCGAGGCATTTTGTACTTTCCAGTTGGTTATTAGCAAGTGCTCTTGAAAGTGTACCTGTGTCCATGTGGTGTACATCACTGGGCCCAGAGTCTGAGTCTACATGGTTCTGTGTGATTCCCTCAACATTCTAAATGGGTGACTTGATTTTCCTACAAGCAAGCCTCAACCTCCTTTCCAAGAATGAGGAAGCTATAACTGATCACATTTTCCTTAATGTTCTAGCTCTTAGGAATTTCAGAAAAAAACTGAACTAAATAACAGAAGTTACTTCTGTTCCTAATTTTTTTTGTTTTTTCTTGTATTTTTATGCTTTCATTCTAAGTGTTACTGTGGTAAACCAACACAAAACAACATGAAAATGAAGCAAGGAAGAATTCATCAAGACACGAATGAAATAGGTGTTGGATCAAGGACATTTCTTTTCCTATGTAAACCTCAGCCTTTTCCAGGCCCAGCTGGACACGTGTATTTTTCAGGGGACTTTGGTTGCAAGTAACAGAAGACAAGTAACAATATAGGTCAGAAACAATATGGACCTCATAGAAGCAGAAGATATTAAGAAGAGGTGGCAGGAATACACAGAAGAACTATACAAAAAAGATTGTAATGACTCAGATAACCACAATGGTGTGATCACTCACCCAAAACCAAATGTGCCTTAGGAAGCATCACTATGAACAAAGCTAGTGGATGTGATGGAATGCCGAGCTGATAGCAGCGGCTCTAGTTCCAGCTCTTTT
This sequence comes from Tragulus kanchil, assembly GCA_022376925.1. Classification (NCBI taxonomy): domain Eukaryota; kingdom Metazoa; phylum Chordata; class Mammalia; order Artiodactyla; family Tragulidae; genus Tragulus; species Tragulus kanchil. The sequence continues at coordinate 111,611,758 of JAIOJX010000031.1, read as the reverse complement.
CTAAATGGGATTTCATGGCTTTCTTTCCATTTTCTTATATTCTGAGTTATTCTTTTCCCAAAACATTTCCGTTTCATGATGCCAGCCAGAGCTGCCTTCCTGTTGTTGTTCAGTCAATCTGTTGTGTCCAACTCTTTGTGACCCCAAGGACTGCAGCTAGACAGACTTTCCTATTCTTCACCATCTCCTGGAACTTGCTAACTCATGTTCATTGAATCAGTGATGCCATCCTTACAGAAGACAGTAGATAGCTTAGTGTGAACTGTGTTGGGTTCTTCATCTCCAGAGGAGAAGATTTCACACTGGGATCAAAAAGGCTTGGCTTTGGTCACTCAGAGCTTTGTTCAGGAAACATTTTATTAAAGAAAAAGGGGGTAGAGAAAGCTTTCAGCAAAGACACTGGAAGGGAGATAGAAAAGCACCCCCAGAAGCTACTTTAGGCGAGGCATTTTGTACTTTCCAGTTGGTTATTAGCAAGTGCTCTTGAAAGTGTACCTGTGTCCATGTGGTGTACATCACTGGGCCCAGAGTCTGAGTCTACATGGTTCTGTGTGATTCCCTCAACATTCTAAATGGGTGACTTGATTTTCCTACAAGCAAGCCTCAACCTCCTTTCCAAGAATGAGGAAGCTATAACTGATCACATTTTCCTTAATGTTCTAGCTCTTAGGAATTTCAGAAAAAAACTGAACTAAATAACAGAAGTTACTTCTGTTCCTAATTTTTTTTGTTTTTTCTTGTATTTTTATGCTTTCATTCTAAGTGTTACTGTGGTAAACCAACACAAAACAACATGAAAATGAAGCAAGGAAGAATTCATCAAGACACGAATGAAATAGGTGTTGGATCAAGGACATTTCTTTTCCTATGTAAACCTCAGCCTTTTCCAGGCCCAGCTGGACACGTGTATTTTTCAGGGGACTTTGGTTGCAAGTAACAGAAGACAAGTAACAATATAGGTCAGAAACAATATGGACCTCATAGAAGCAGAAGATATTAAGAAGAGGTGGCAGGAATACACAGAAGAACTATACAAAAAAGATTGTAATGACTCAGATAACCACAATGGTGTGATCACTCACCCAAAACCAAATGTGCCTTAGGAAGCATCACTATGAACAAAGCTAGTGGATGTGATGGAATGCCAGCTGAGCTATTTCAAATCCTAAAATACAATGCTGTTAAAGTGCCACACTCAATATGCCAGCAAATTTGGAAAATGAAAACTCAGCAGTGGCCACAGAACTGAAAAAGGTCAATTTTCATTCCAATCCCAAAGAAGGGCAATACCAAGGAATGTTCAAACATACCAAATGTTCAAAAATACCAAAGAATGTTCAAACACAATTGCACTCATTTCACATGCTAAGAAAGTAATGCTCAAAATCCTTTAAGCTAGGCTTCAACTGTATGTGAACCTAGAACTTCCCCATATGTACAAGCTGGATTTAGGAAAGACAGAGGAACCATAGATCAAATTGCCAGCATCCATTGGATCATAGAAAAAGCAAGAGAATTCCAAAACATCAACTTCTGCTTCATTGACTATGCTAAAGCCTTTGAGTGTGTAGATCACAAAACACTGTGGAAAATTCTTAAAGAAATGGGAATACCAGAGTATCTCACCTGCTTCCTGAGAAACCTGTATGCAAGTCAAGAAGCAATAGTGAGAACCAAACATGAAACAATGGTTGGGAAAGGAGTATGTCAAGGTTGTATATTGTCACCCTGCTTATTTAACTTCTATGCAGACTGCATGATACAAAATGCCAGTATGGATGAAGCACAAGTTAGAATCAAGATTGCTGGGAGAAATATCAATACCTAAGATATGCAGATGCTACCACCCTAATGTCAGAAAACAAAGAAGAATTAAGAGCCTCCTGATGGAGGTGAAAGAGGAAAGTAAAAAAAGTTGGCTTAAAACTCAACATTCAAAAAACAAAGATCATGGCAATTGGTTGTGTCACTTTGCGGCAAATAAATGGGGAAGAAACAGAACAGTGGCAGGCTTTATTTTCAGGGACTTTGGTTGCAAGTAACAGAAGACAAGTAACAATATAGGTCAGAAACAATATGGACCTCATAGAAGCAGAAGATATTAAGAAGAGGTGGCAGGAATACACAGAAGAACTATACAAAAAAGATTGTAATGACTCAGATAACCACAATGGTGTGATCACTCACCCAAAACCAAATGTGCCTTAGGAAGCATCACTATGAACAAAGCTAGTGGATGTGATGGAATGCCAGCTGAGCTATTTCAAATCCTAAAATACAATGCTGTTAAAGTGCCACACTCAATATGCCAGCAAATTTGGAAAATGAAAACTCAGCAGTGGCCACAGAACTGAAAAAGGTCAATTTTCATTCCAATCCCAAAGAAGGGCAATACCAAGGAATGTTCAAACATACCAAATGTTCAAAAATACCAAAGAATGTTCAAACACAATTGCACTCATTTCACATGCTAAGAAAGTAATGCTCAAAATCCTTTAAGCTAGGCTTCAACTGTATGTGAACCTAGAACTTCCCCATATGTACAAGCTGGATTTAGGAAAGACAGAGGAACCATAGATCAAATTGCCAGCATCCATTGGATCATAGAAAAAGCAAGAGAATTCCAAAACATCAACTTCTGCTTCATTGACTATGCTAAAGCCTTTGAGTGTGTAGATCACAAAACACTGTGGAAAATTCTTAAAGAAATGGGAATACCAGAGTATCTCACCTGCTTCCTGAGAAACCTGTATGCAAGTCAAGAAGCAATAGTGAGAACCAAACATGAAACAATGGTTGGGAAAGGAGTATGTCAAGGTTGTATATTGTCACCCTGCTTATTTAACTTCTATGCAGACTGCATGATACAAAATGCCAGTATGGATGAAGCACAAGTTAGAATCAAGATTGCTGGGAGAAATATCAATACCTAAGATATGCAGATGCTACCACCCTAATGTCAGAAAACAAAGAAGAATTAAGAGCCTCCTGATGGAGGTGAAAGAGGAAAGTAAAAAAAGTTGGCTTAAAACTCAACATTCAAAAAACAAAGATCATGGCAATTGGTTGTGTCACTTTGCGGCAAATAAATGGGGAAGAAACAGAACAGTGGCAGGCTTTATTTTCTTGGGCTCCAAAATCACTGTGGGTGGTGACTTTCATGGTGGTGAAGCCATGAAATTAAAAGGCACTTGCTCCTTGGAAGTAAAGCTATCACAAACTTAGGCAATGTATTAAAAAGCAGAGACATCACTTTGCCTATGAAGGTCCATATTGTTAAAGCTATGGTTTTTCCAGTTATTATGTATGGATGTGAGAAATGGACCATAAAGGAGGCTGAGTGTCAAAGAACTGATCCCTCGAACTGTGATGCTGGAGAAGACTCTGAGAGTCCCTTGGACAGCAAGGAGATCAAACCAATCAATCCTAAAGGAAATCAACCCTGAATACTCATTGGAAGGATGGATGCTGAAACTGAAACTCCAATACTTCGGCCATCTGACACTAAGAGCTGACTCTTTGAGAAAGACCCTGATGCTGGGTAGGACTGAAGGCAGGAGGAGAAGGGGAAGTCAGAGGATGAGCTGGTTAGAATGAAAGGGGTGAATAGGCAGACGTGGTAAGAAGGCCAGTGGTTTCGAGGGAGCAGGCGGAGGAGGAGGGGGAACCACCATTTTCTATACTAAAATGTTTGCCATGATAAAGATCTACTCTGAAACTAACCTTTTTGTCTTATGGAGGCAAATTGTTTTGCACTGGAGTCTCATCTAGTTCTGAAGCCCTGAGACCATCCTCTGGCTAATCTTATGTTAATATTCTGGGTGTGGGCCTAGGAAGACCTTTACAGCCTTAAGATATTCTTTTGATCCACAAGTGCTCTTGGAAATGGGTTGCAAACCATTTGTTTGTGATCCCAATCCAGCCCTAAGGTGGGTTTTCCTTGGTATACAGTGTTTCAGAAACTGGGATTCATTTGCACTAAAGATGGAATAGTTTATACAGACACAGGTTATCTACCATCCTTTTAAAAATCAGATTTGGCAACATACTTCCATCAGGTGATCAAAAGATGGTGTGAAGAGAAGATAAGCCTATATACAGGGCCTCTGCTTTCACAGACTCTGTTGAATTATTCCAGGCCTGCCTTTCTCGTGTGTGTCATTCGTATTTACATCATTTGTATCTACAGCTAACCCCCAACACAGAAGTTCAGACAGGAGGCAGTCAGCAGGGGTCATAAGAGGTGTGAGCTGAGGATTGAATTTGACCATGAACTGGGGTTGAGTTGGGGCAGAGGAGAGGAAGAGGGGCTCCAAGCAGAGAAGGAGTGAGCAGGGGAGCAGAAGCTGGCATGGGCATGTTCGGAGAGTTTGCTCATGGGAGAGCCAGAGCAATGTGGCTGCAAAGTCACCTGGCAAGTGGTCACAGGCACTAGGCCGTCAGAGGGGCTTAGCCTTGGTACTGCTTGGCTTGGGGTGGTAGTGGCCACTATGCCCTCTGGTTAGGCAGAAGCTTATGTCAAAACTCAGGTGTGTCCTGAGATTTACTGCAGGTGAGTGGCTTGGCTTACCTGGTGAATTTGGAGTTACTACAAGGGCTGGGAACTGCATGCAGACTCACAACACACATGACTGGGAACAGGGAAGCAGCGTATACAGTTGAACTCCTGTGATTTCCAACACTTAGACACCAGCTCTGGGCTCTGTGTAGGCCTCGTCACCTCCCAGAGCCAGTTTCCTCATTTGGGAAACAGAAATGATGCAAAACAGGCAGATTTGGGAGCATTAAATGAGATACTTGTGAAGTGCTCAAATTTCAGTGAGAATGAAGGGTCAGGCAGACATTTTTAGACATCAGTTCAGGGGACTTCCAGAAACCAGTTATGACATCTCAAAAGGCCAGGGTTTCCTGGACGGAAATGCTGAGGTCACAGGGACTGTTTCTCTATTGGAGACAAGAAAGATTCCTTGGCCCGGAGGGCTTCTGAGTCCCATGATGGTTATCCTGGCCCACCTTTCAGCTGGCTGGCTGTATGTAATCCGCCATCCTCATAGACAATCACCTTGCAGAGCCCAGCCCCTCAGAAGAGGCCCCTGCGCTCACAGGCATGTTCTGCCACCATGAGACAGCAGGCCTGGCTTGCCCAGGGCAGGCTCTGGGACTGGAAGCTGCAGGGCCTCTGAGTTAGAGGTGTGGGGAGAAGCATCCGTTATTCATCCCTTCTCCCGCAATAGCTATCAAGCACCTCTTCTTTGTGCCATCTATAGGAGATAGCAGGAATCTATGCCCTTTAATGAGCCTTGGATCCTTGTCTCCCTGTTTTAACACATATAGGCTCTTCCCAAAGCTGTTACATACAAAATGCACCTAATCTAGGACCAATGTGTTTGTTGCGATGTAGCTTTTGATATTCACATTATTTCAAAATACATATTAAAGAGAGACTTCATTAATATTTTTATCACAATATTTAATTTTCCTAATTTACATTTTGCATTAAATGCAGCCATGGTATATTTTAATGACATCTCCCTCTATTGGTCTTTTAGAATCTAGAAGGGCAGATCTTTGCATTACAGAATGAAGAAAACATACAAGGACCAGTAATGAGGATGGAATAAGTTTCTGAGTTATATAGATCTGAAGGTAATGGTGGTGGTGGTTTAGTTACTAAGTCATGCCCGACTCTTGTGACCCTATGGACTACAGCCTGCCACATGGACTATAGCCTGCCAAGCTCCTCTCTCCATGGAATTTTCCAGGCAAGTACACTGGAGTGGGCTGCCATTTCCTTCTCTAGGGGATCTTCCCAACCTAGGGATTGAGCCTGCATCTCCTGCATTTGCAGGTGGGTTCTTTATCAACTGAGCCATCAGGGAAGCCCCTCTTGAATGTAGGTTAGGTCTTAAAAATAGCACCATAGTCTTAACCTTCCAGTGCTAGTCACTGCCACCTCTGTTCCTTATTTTAAAGTGAGTGAGACCACATGACCTCTAAGATTTCTGCTTGTGCAGACTTTTAGGAATCTGTGGGAGGGTGAGGATCCCTGGCCCAGAGCAAAGTTGGGAGCTCAGAGGGCAGGGAGGGAGCAGGGCCTCAGAAGTTGAGGGTGAAGACAAACATGCCCACAAATGGCTCTGAAGGGAGACACAGGAGCCAAAGGAAGATCTGTGGGCACAACAAAAGCAGGCCGTTAGGTAATTGGCCTTGGATGTGTGAGAAAGGGAAGCAGGGAGACAACTGTTTGGGTATGTGCAATTATGCACAAAGGCAGATGTGGCCAGGTAGGCTGGAAGGGGTCAGTGATAGGACAGAGGGCTGATACTTTAACAAATGTGTCTAAGATCCCCATCCTAGACCCCTCTGTGTTTGGAGATGTTCCTGAACTATTAGTAAGCAGCAATACCTCCAGCTTGTAAAGGGGGCATCTGTTTGATGGGGTCGTGGGGGGAGGCGGGAGAAATGGCTGGGTCTCCTGGAGCTGACAGAAGATGTCTCTTCCAGGACAGCTCCATTTTCCTGAACGAGGAGCTAGTGAGAAAGGGAGTGGGAACCACAACCTCCAGCCAAGTCTGGGACAAAGTAGAAATTGCTCAGTCCTAATGACATAGAAATTCATAAGGGTCCAAAAATAATCTCCCTCTATTGGTCTTTTAGAATCTAGAAGGGCAGATTTGCATAAAATGAAAAATCCTGAATGGAATAAGTTTCTGAGTTATATAGATCTGAAGGTAATGGTGGTGGTGGTTTAGTTACTAAGTCATGCCCGACTCTTGTGACCCTATGGACTACAGCCTGCCACATGGACTATAGCCTGCCAAGCTCCTCTCTCCATGGAATTTTCCAGGCAAGTACACTGGAGTGGGCTGCCATTTCCTTCTCTAGGGGATCTTCCCAACCTAGGGATTGAGCCTGCATCTCCTGCATTTGCAGGTGGGTTCTTTATCAACTGAGCCATCAGGGAAGCCCCTCTTGAATGTAGGTTAGGTCTTAAAAATAGCACCATAGTCTTAACCTTCCAGTGCTAGTCACTGCCACCTCTGTTCCTTATTTTAAAGTGAGTGAGACCACATGACCTCTAAGATTTCTGCTTGTGCAGACTTTTAGGAATCTGTGGGAGGGTGAGGATCCCTGGCCCAGAGCAAAGTTGGGAGCTCAGAGGGCAGGGAGGGAGCAGGGCCTCAGAAGTTGAGGGTGAAGACAAACATGCCCACAAATGGCTCTGAAGGGAGACACAGGAGCCAAAGGAAGATCTGTGGGCACAACAAAAGCAGGCCGTTAGGTAATTGGCCTTGGATGTGTGAGAAAGGGAAGCAGGGAGACAACTGTTTGGGTATGTGCAATTATGCACAAAGGCAGATGTGGCCAGGTAGGCTGGAAGGGGTCAGTGATAGGACAGAGGGCTGATACTTTAACAAATGTGTCTAAGATCCCCATCCTAGACCCCTCTGTGTTTGGAGATGTTCCTGAACTATTAGTAAGCAGCAATACCTCCAGCTTGTAAAGGGGGCATCTGTTTGATGGGGTCGTGGGGGGAGGCGGGAGAAATGGCTGGGTCTCCTGGAGCTGACAGAAGATGTCTCTTCCAGGACAGCTCCATTTTCCTGAACGAGGAGCTAGTGAGAAAGGGAGTGGGAACCACAACCTCCAGCCAAGTCTGGGACAAAGTAGAAATTGCTCAGTCCTAGTGACATAGAAATTCATAAGGGTCCTTAATCATTTCTATTGAGATGAGTTAAAGATTTGGTGACAGATGAGACTCAGAAGAAATAAATGTGTCTCAGAGATATTCAGAAGATGTGTTGGAGCAGGAGAGAGCCAAAGAAGTACTTTTCCTAGAGGCCCCATGAGCAGCCATGGCCCAACCCGATGTCCCTAGACGCTTCCTGAAACCCAGCCCATGTGTGTGGGGATTCAGGCTTCCCTATAATTACCAACCATCCCTTATCTATTAACCAATCCCATTCGCCAACTGGATTGCTTATGAAGGCCTCTTGTTTTAATTAGCGTGTCTCAGATGATGAGTAAACAAACATTCTAACAAACTATTATGACATAAAGTTGATTTTTCAGTTACTCAACTGCTATGCCGTGGATGTGGTGAATTTAGAATTAAATGCCTCTCTCAGAGGCTTTAATGATCTCAGTCAAGAACATTTTGATTAAATTAAAGCTATTGAAATTGTGTTTTTTGAAAAGAGAGTCTGAACAAAACATTCAGGAGAGAGTCAGGTCCTGGGCCCCAGACTCCTCATCATTCTAGGGCTATTCTAGGAAAGGGGAGAGTGGGTCCATCCCTGTGGGACTGAGCAGGATGGCAAAGACAGTTCACACTGACATTAAGAAGCGTCAGAGTGCTGGGGTCTTAGCCGTCGACTGTAGAAGCAGAATGTCTTAGGGAGTGAATGCTCTCAATAGGGAGTGAGGTGGTGCATGAAGCAGGGAGGTTGGGGAAGGAACCAGCAAAGCTGTGGCCCCAGCTGGAGTCTGATCTCAACAGGATTCGACAGGAAACTCTGGAGCCAGAAAGACACTACAGCATTGTCCTTCTTTAAGGTAGGAGCTTTGTCACCCTTCATTAGTTATTGAATGGAGACCCTTCTCCCAAAGGGGGTCATAGCCTCCCAGTTCAGTTCAGTTGCTCAGTTGTGTCCGATCCAACTCTTTGAAACCCCATGGACTGCAGTATGCCAGGCTTCTCTGTCTTGCACTATCACCCAGAACTTGCTCAAATTCATGTCCATTGATTGCCATCCAACCATCTCATCCTCTGTTGTCCCCTTCTCCATTTGCCTTCTGTTTTTCTCAACATTAGGGTCTTTTTCAATGAGTCATCTCTTTGCATCAGGTGACCAAGTATTGGAGCTTTAGCTTCAGCATCAGTCTTTCCAATGAAAATTCAGGGTTGATTTCCTTTAGGACTAACTGATTTGATTTCCTTGCAGTCCAAGGGACACTTAAGAGTCTCCTCCAATACCACAGTTCAAAGGTATCAATTCTTCAGTACTCAGCCTTCTTTACAGTCCAGCTCTTACATCCATACACGACTAATGAAAAAACCATAGCTTTGACTATGCAGACTTCTGTCGGCAATGTGATGTCTCTGCTTTTGAATACGCTGTCTAGGTTTGTCATAGCTTTTCTTCCAAGAAGTAAGCGTCATTTACTTTCATGGCTGCAGTCACCATCTGCAGTGGTTTTGGGGCCCAAGAAAATAAAGTCTGTCACTGTTTCCATTGTTTGCCCATCTACTTGCCATGAAGTGATGAAACTGGATGCCATGATCTTATTTTTTTTAAGGTGTTTTTTTTTTTTTTTTTGCCTCTTTTATTGGTTTTTTATTTATTTATTTTCATCCATCTTTATTCTTTAATCTTGTGTGGGCCTCCTATTGCAGTGGCTTCTCTCACTGCAGAATACTGGCTCTGGGCACATGTGCTCCAGAGTGCTGGCTGGTATCATAATTGGACACAGTGGTTCAACCACTCAGCAGCACGTGGGATCTTCCTGGGCCAGGGATCAAATCGGTGTCCTTTGAATTGCAAGGACTCTACCCACTGGACCACCAGGGAAGCCCGATCTTAGTTTTTTGAATGTTGAGTTTTAGATCAGCTTTCCTCTTTCACCTTCATCAAGAGGCTTCTTAGTTCTTCTTTGCTTTCTGCCATAAGGGCGGTATCATTTGCATACCTGAGGTCATTGATATTTCTCCCAGAAATCTTGATTCCAGCTTGTGCTTCATCCAGATCAGAATTTCGCATGATGTACTCTGCATATAAATTAAATAAGCAGGGTGACAGTATACAGCCTTGACATAGTCCTTTCTCAATTTGGAGCCAGTCCATTGCTCCATGTCTGGTTCTAACCTCTCAAGTATTTCCAAACAAGGAAAAGGGATTCTCTAGGGAAGAGCACAGGTGTGAGAGCTTAGTGGCCCACCCTCAGAACAACTGACGACGGTGTACTCATGAGCTCCACACAGAGGACTAGGCAAGACACTAAGTATCTACAATAGCTGACCATACCAGGAGACAGTGTTTTGATGAATATCCTTCATATTAAAATACCATTTTAGCCTTCTGAGCTCTTACATCCATACACGACTAATGAAAAAACCATAGCTTTGACTATGCAGACTTCTGTCGGCAATGTGATGTCTCTGCTTTTGAATACGCTGTCTAGGTTTGTCATAGCTTTTCTTCCAAGAAGTAAGCGTCATTTACTTTCATGGCTGCAGTCACCATCTGCAGTGGTTTTGGGGCCCAAGAAAATAAAGTCTGTCACTGTTTCCATTGTTTGCCCATCTACTTGCCATGAAGTGATGAAACTGGATGCCATGATCTTATTTTTTTTAAGGTGTTTTTTTTTTTTTTTTTTGCCTCTTTTATTGGTTTTTTATTTATTTATTTTCATCCATCTTTATTCTTTAATCTTGTGTGGGCCTCCTATTGCAGTGGCTTCTCTCACTGCAGAATACTGGCTCTGGGCACATGTGCTCCAGAGTGCTGGCTGGTATCATAATTGGACACAGTGGTTCAACCACTCAGCAGCACGTGGGATCTTCCTGGGCCAGGGATCAAATCGGTGTCCTTTGAATTGCAAGGACTCTACCCACTGGACCACCAGGGAAGCCCGATCTTAGTTTTTTGAATGTTGAGTTTTAGATCAGCTTTCCTCTTTCACCTTCATCAAGAGGCTTCTTAGTTCTTCTTTGCTTTCTGCCATAAGGGCGGTATCATTTGCATACCTGAGGTCATTGATATTTCTCCCAGAAATCTTGATTCCAGCTTGTGCTTCATCCAGATCAGAATTTCGCATGATGTACTCTGCATATAAATTAAATAAGCAGGGTGACAGTATACAGCCTTGACATAGTCCTTTCTCAATTTGGAGCCAGTCCATTGCTCCATGTCTGGTTCTAACCTCTCAAGTATTTCCAAACAAGGAAAAGGGGATTCTCTAGGGAAGAGCACAGGTGTGAGAGCTTAGTGGCCCACCCTCAGAACAACTGACGACGGGTGTACTCATGAGCTCCACACAGAGGACTAGGCAAGACACTAAGTATCTACAATAGCTGACCATACCAGGAGACAGTGTTTTGATGAATATCCTTCATATTAAAATACCATTTTAGCCTTCTTAAAGAATTCTCACTTTCTTGGTCTTATTCTTATTCCAAAGCCCAAGAATCAGAACAAGAACTGACTCAGTACTGCTAGGCAAAGACTCTGAGGTCCAGAGCAGCTAAATCACATCCCGATGCCACCCAGTAGAGCAGGGCAGGGGTGGGTCTTGTGCCAGCAGCCATGTCCCTATCAGGATGGTCACACTGCTTTCTGCCAAGCAGCCCCTCTGCAGAAGTGACTGACCCCTGGGGGCCATTCAGGCAGGAGCCTGAGCCTGCCCAAGATACAAGTGAGTGGTGGTCAAAGGGGAGGTGGATGGATCAGTTCATGGAGCTCCACCTGGAGGGTCACTCAAGGGGGCTACAGATCTGAAGTATGACAGTTTTTCCATTTTTCCCCAAAGGGCTTCTCCTTTGGGCAGAAAGAACCTGAGAAAAGCAACATCCTTACCTGTTGTGCTGAAGTTCTGGGAGCCACACACTCCATCCGAACACAGAGATTTTCTACCAGCTGTTCCCTCTTTCTGGGATCTTCTCCTTTCTTCTCAGCTGTCCACTACTCAACTCTTCAACAAAAGTTAACGCTTTTTGGGTGTACTCAAATCTTGCCTTCTCAGACAAAATTGCCCCATGTACCAACCTGGTCTATGTTAGCATCTAATGCTAACATAGGTATCCCCATGTACCAACCCTGGTCTATGTTAGCATCTAATGCTGAATGAGGATCTGGTTCCAGAACCTGTTTCTTCCCAGAAGCTGGCATTATCTGCATCCTACCTGGAAGATTGATTGTCTTCCCGACTGGACTTCTTTTTAAGCAACTTTATTAGGATGTAATTGATCTACAATAACTGTGCGGGTTTAAACTGTACAGCTGATAAGTTTTGAGATACTTATACAGCTGTGAAGCCATCACTATGATCAAGAAAGTGATTGTATCATCCCTTCCAAAGGTTGCTTCATGCCCCTTAACAATCCCTTCTACTCCACAGCCCCAGGCCACCAGGTCTCTACTTTTCATCATTATAGATTGATTTGTACTTTCTAGAGTTTTACATAAATAGAATCAAACAGAATGTCCTTTCTTGCTTATATGGCTTCTTTTATTCTGTGTAATTGTTTTAGATTCACTCATGCTGTTGCATATTTCAATAGTTCATTCTTATTTGTTTCTAAGTAGTATTCCATCGTAGGGATTGGGTATAATTTGCTTATCCATTCATCTGTTAGTGGACATTTAGGTTGTTTTCAATTTGAGGCTGCTGTAGATAAAGAGTTGTTCTGTACATTTATGTACATGTATTTGTATTCACGTATATTTTCTTTTTATTGGTTAATACCCATGAGTGAAATGCTGGATTCTATGCTGAATGTATGTTTGATTTTTTTTTTTTTTAATTTTGGCCTCTTTTATTGGTTTTAAATTTGTTTATTTTCACCCATCTTTATTTGTTGGCCTGTGTGGGCCTCCCATTGCAGTGGCCTTTCTCACTGCAGAGCACTGGCTCTGGGCACATACGCTCCAGAGTACTGGCTCGTAACTGGACACAGCAGTCCAGCCTCTCTGTGGCATGTGGGATCTTCCCAGGCCAGGGATAAAACCAGCCCCCTTTACACTGCAAGGCAGACTCTCTACCCACTGGACCTCCAGGGAAGCCCCTATGTTTGATTTTTTTAAGAAATTGCCAAACTGTTTCACAAAGTGGTCGAACGACTAGCAGTGTGTGAGAATTCCAGTTCTTCCCCAGTTTGGATGTGATCAGCCTTTTATTTAATCTATTTTAAAGGGTGTGGAATGGTATCTTACTGTGGTTTTAGTTTGAATTTCCCTGATGACTAAAGATACTGGTTATTTTTACATATACTCACTTGCCATCTATAGATCTTCTTTTATAAAATGTCTGTCCCAATATTTTGTCCATGTTTATTGGACTGTTTGTTATTGTTGAGTTTTAAGAGTTCTTTACATATTCTGGCTAACAATCTCTTATCAGATACAGGCTTTGCAAGAATTGTTTACCAGTCTGTGGCTTTGTTGTCTTATTCTCCTGGTACATGGGAGTTTACCAAGCTGCTCAGATTAAAAGCTTTAGAATCATCTTTGATTTCTTTTCCCCCTCAAGTCCACATCCAGGTTCATTCACTAAGATGGGGAAATTGAGTTTGGGCTTTGAGAGAAGAAAATGAGAGTTGGCTTTAAATGCGGTTAATCTGACATACCTGAGAGGTATCCAAAGGGTCATGAGGGTCTGGTATCCAGAAGGGAGATTGGAATTCGGCCAGAAATATGGGAGCCGTCAGCACACACACACCACAGGGAGGCATGAGGTGGCTTCAGTGTGTACTGAAGACAGGAGGGCACCCTGCAGCATGATGGCTGAGATGAAGAGATTGAGAAGAAAAAGAAAGATTGCTCAGGAGTCTAGGAGAAAACATAATTGAGATCTGTCCTGAGACACATGAGGAAAGACCTTTAAGAAGAAGGTGACTTCACTTCTTTCAAATGCCATTGAAATATGAGGTAGAGTTCAGACTAAGAGCTGATGACAAGACCACACAGAGCTCATTGGGAACCTGGAAGATTGCAGTTTTGGTGATGAGGTTGGGGCAGAAAGCCATTGCAGTGGCCTTTCTCACTGCAGAGCACTGGCTCTGGGCACATACGCTCCAGAGTACTGGCTCGTAACTGGACACAGCAGTCCAGCCTCTCTGTGGCATGTGGGATCTTCCCAGGCCAGGGATAAAACCAGCCCCCTTTACACTGCAAGGCAGACTCTCTACCCACTGGACCTCCAGGGAAGCCCCTATGTTTGATTTTTTTAAGAAATTGCCAAACTGTTTCACAAAGTGGTCGAACGACTAGCAGTGTGTGAGAATTCCAGTTCTTCCCCAGTTTGGATGTGATCAGCCTTTTATTTAATCTATTTTAAAGGGTGTGGAATGGTATCTTACTGTGGTTTTAGTTTGAATTTCCCTGATGACTAAAGATACTGGTTATTTTTACATATACTCACTTGCCATCTATAGATCTTCTTTTATAAAATGTCTGTCCCAATATTTTGTCCATGTTTATTGGACTGTTTGTTATTGTTGAGTTTTAAGAGTTCTTTACATATTCTGGCTAACAATCTCTTATCAGATACAGGCTTTGCAAGAATTGTTTACCAGTCTGTGGCTTTGTTGTCTTATTCTCCTGGTACATGGGAGTTTACCAAGCTGCTCAGATTAAAAGCTTTAGAATCATCTTTGATTTCTTTTCCCCCTCAAGTCCACATCCAGGTTCATTCACTAAGATGGGGAAATTGAGTTTGGGCTTTGAGAGAAGAAAATGAGAGTTGGCTTTAAATGCGGTTAATCTGACATACCTGAGAGGTATCCAAAGGGTCATGAGGGTCTGGTATCCAGAAGGGAGATTGGAATTCGGCCAGAAATATGGGAGCCGTCAGCACACACACACCACAGGGAGGCATGAGGTGGCTTCAGTGTGTACTGAAGACAGGAGGGCACCCTGCAGCATGATGGCTGAGATGAAGAGATTGAGAAGAAAAAGAAAGATTGCTCAGGAGTCTAGGAGAAAACATAATTGAGATCTGTCCTGAGACACATGAGGAAAGACCTTTAAGAAGAAGGTGACTTCACTTCTTTCAAATGCCATTGAAATATGAGGTAGAGTTCAGACTAAGAGCTGATGACAAGACCACACAGAGCTCATTGGGAACCTGGAAGATTGCAGTTTTGGTGATGAGGTTGGGGCAGAAAGCCCAACTGGCCCTGAGGGTTGGTCAAGCTTTAGAAGTTGTGGGGGCTGCCCTCACACACAGGGCACTTCCTACTTCATTTCTCACATGCCAAACTGGAAGAGGGGGCTCCATGAGATTGGAACCTGATGGAACAGAGTTATCAATCTCATAATGATCTGTGCTGATTCACTCAACTTGTGTATTGTCCTGTTTCGGCAGGGTTATTTCACTTTCCAGTTTTCGTAAGAAACAATAAGAGAAACAAAGGTCTTTAAATCGTTTTCTTACACAAGCAATGAAAAAAAAGAAAGTAAAAGATATTGCTTGGGATGTCTTTTCCTTAAGCGTTAACCTATTTCATCCTCATAACTCTCAAGAAACAAATGCTTATCACCTCATCTTAAGACATGGGAGCTAAGCCACAAGAAAGTTCTGTGACTTACAGGTGGGAGCTGGAATGGAAGTGTCCACTCTTGGAAGTCACCCTCTGTACCCAACAGTAGCTCTGCTAGGGATAGCAAGGGTGAAGGTGCCACTCAGTGCCAAAGCTCTCGTCCTGTGGTGCCCACACAGTGCTGTCAGCTAAAAGTCTGCACTTGCCATCTTCTTCTATTAAGGATTAAGTCAATAACCATTCTAGGCACAGACCTTCAGCACACCCCAAAACAAGGTCAGAGTGGAGATCAGGAGTGAAGCACTCTGTGCTCTGGGATCGTGTCAGAGCAGGCCTTCAGATGGTTAGATATTTTCAGGACAAGATTTTGTGAGCCCAGTTCTCACATCTCCTCTTATCTAGAGAAGCACTAAAGTCACTAATAGTGACATCTGCTTCTAACGACTAGCAAGGCTTCCCATGAAAGGAAGTCTCTGCCAAATGTGTGCTCAACTTCATAAAGCTCCCTTCACTAAAATCATACATAACACCGACTTCTCTCCTACCTCTTTGAGGCAGGTTTTCAAAGTTATCTAAACTCCTGTCTCCCAGACTATAGTCCTTGTTTTAAACCAAATAAAACTTAACTCTCAAATTGAGTATTTTTTCTTTCAGTTGACTATAGCAACTTCACATTTTCCATTATTATTATGATTATTTTTTGGCCACTTCTATTGGTCTTTCATTTATCTATTTTCATCTGTCTTTGTTCTTTGGCCTGTGTGGACCTCCCACCACAGTGGCCTCTGTCACGGCAGAGCACCCCGGCTCGGTAATTCGACACAACAGTCCAGCCACTCCACGGCACGTGGGATCTTCCCAGACCAGGGATAGAACCAATACCCCTTGTACTGCAAGGCAGTGTCCTTACTCACTGGACCACCAGGGAAGCCCTCCATTATCATTTTTGATTTAAAATGGTTAGAGGCTTAATTTAAACTTTTGTTTTTGCTTTCCTTCTTTAAAAAAACTTCTATTGAGATAGAATTAACATAGAATCATTTTTGTGTTCACTCAGCTAAGACTTATTGTGGGATCGTGTATGTTTGGCTCAGAGCTATATTCTAGAAATATAAAACATGGGAAAACATGTAAATTATTTAAAGAGAAATGCTTTTCATTGTTAATGGTACAGGGTCCCAAGCACTGAACTGTGAAGGTCACACCTCCAGAGATATTAAGAAAGAGTCCTTAAACTTTCCTCTAAAGGGAAGACAGTAAGTATTATAGGCTTGTGGGATGTAACAGCTCTGTTACAGCCACTTACCCCACTGTCGTGCTATGAAAGTAGCCATAGACAAGCAAACAAAGAAGCATGGCTGTGTTTCAATAAAACTTTATTTATGGACACTGAAATGTGAATTTAATATAGTTTTCACATGGAAAGAAATAGTAATCTTCTTCTCCCCCAGCCATTTAAAATATGAAGACCATTCTTAGCTCCTATGCTGCATAAAGTAGGGGGCAGGCCACATTTGACCTGTGGGTTCTTAATTTGCTGGCCCCTGTCTTCTAGGCTAGAAGTGATCAAGCACTGAGCTAAGAAATTTGGACTGGTGGAGGCTGGAACCCGAGAGAATCATGAAGTCAAAAAATGCGGCAACTGGACAGTCTTATCCTAGAGAGCATGGTTCCCAATGGTGGGTTTGGGTTGTAAGCTTTAATATGGGTTTCAGTGGGAACAAATCATTTCATTTCACATTTATTATTGAAGGAAACCCAAGCTCCTCTCATCCATGCTATTCAGAAGTTCCATGATAATGGGGGCCTTTTCATAGGCAAGTGACAAAAGTTTAATGCAAATTGGCACAAAGGAGGTAAAAGGAATTGATCAGCTCACACAAAAGTGTGGGTACACATTGGCTTAGGTGTTGCCGAATACGTGCATGCTAAGTCACTTTGGTCATGTCTGACTGCTGCAGTGCAGGCTCAAGAAGGACTTAGCCTTCCAGCAGAAGGTTTGATGCTGGAGTAGCCTTCAGGGTTGTCTTGAGGTGGGGTCAGGGGGAAGCCTCTAAAACACGTGCCAACTAGTCCTCACATGGAGCTGCTCCAGGGAACCAGGTGTGACCTGGACTGGACAGCTATCTCCAGGCAGGGAGATTCTTAAAGAGGAATCTGTCAGGCAGCAACCCTCCCAGCCGGTAGGGGAATATAAGCCCTTCATTTCTAAAGGGGCTCCACGACACAACCTTTGGAATAACAACTGAATCTCAAATAACTGTGAGCATAAAATTAAGTTCACACACACACACACACACACACACAGGTCTTGTGTTTCTGCTTTTACTTAGGCCAAGGAGCCTGCCCGCATTTGTTCACTCCTTGGATGAGTCACACCTTTTGTCCCTTAGGAACCTACATGTCCCTCTCCTCACTCCAGTTGGTTGCGTGCACCTGCTCCAAGCTCCTGCCACCTAGGCTGAGCCAGTCAGAGCACCCTCCTCCTCCACCCGGCACCACCGCAGACGTGGAACTGCGGGCATGTGAGCAGTCCTGCCGAGGAAAGGGGCTTTCTGGGGCACCTGGAGAAGAGGCTCTGTGAACTCAGTGGGTCAGCCGGGAGCCATCCATGGTCACCTTGCCACCACACAAGGACCTTCCATCAAGAGTGAAGCAGAACAGAGGCATGGAGAAACAGGGTTTCTTTCTTTTCTTCCCTTTTAGGATTGTTCGTTTTATGGTGTACATGCGGCAACTGGTCTATGGGTTTCCCAATGGTGGGTTTGGGTTGTAAGCTTTAATATGGGTTTCAGTGGGAACAAATCATTTCATTTCACATTTATTATTGAAGGAAACCCAAGCTCCTCTCATCCATGCTATTCAGAAGTTCCATGATAATGGGGGCCTTTTCATAGGCAAGTGACAAAAGTTTAATGCAAATTGGCACAAAGGAGGTAAAAGGAATTGATCAGCTCACACAAAAGTGTGGGTACACATTGGCTTAGGTGTTGCCGAATACGTGCATGCTAAGTCACTTTGGTCATGTCTGACTGCTGCAGTGCAGGCTCAAGAAGGACTTAGCCTTCCAGCAGAAGGTTTGATGCTGGAGTAGCCTTCAGGGTTGTCTTGAGGTGGGGTCAGGGGGAAGCCTCTAAAACACGTGCCAACTAGTCCTCACATGGAGCTGCTCCAGGGAACCAGGTGTGACCTGGACTGGACAGCTATCTCCAGGCAGGGAGATTCTTAAAGAGGAATCTGTCAGGCAGCAACCCTCCCAGCCGGTAGGGGAATATAAGCCCTTCATTTCTAAAGGGGCTCCACGACACAACCTTTGGAATAACAACTGAATCTCAAATAACTGTGAGCATAAAATTAAGTTCACACACACACACACACACACACACAGGTCTTGTGTTTCTGCTTTTACTTAGGCCAAGGAGCCTGCCCGCATTTGTTCACTCCTTGGATGAGTCACACCTTTTGTCCCTTAGGAACCTACATGTCCCTCTCCTCACTCCAGTTGGTTGCGTGCACCTGCTCCAAGCTCCTGCCACCTAGGCTGAGCCAGTCAGAGCACCCTCCTCCTCCACCCGGCACCACCGCAGACGTGGAACTGCGGGCATGTGAGCAGTCCTGCCGAGGAAAGGGGCTTTCTGGGGCACCTGGAGAAGAGGCTCTGTGAACTCAGTGGGTCAGCCGGGAGCCATCCATGGTCACCTTGCCACCACACAAGGACCTTCCATCAAGAGTGAAGCAGAACAGAGGCATGGAGAAACAGGGTTTCTTTCTTTTCTTCCCTTTTAGGATTGTTCTTGAGATGTTTTTTTATTGTGGTGTAATTTACATATGGAACAGGCACAACTCTTAATTGTGTTGCTCAATACAATTTTGCATAGTTATACACCTGTGAACCAGCACGCAGCCTGAGACAGAGAACATTTCAGCTCCCCAGAAGGTTCCCTTGCATCTCCTTCCACTCAGAGCACTCTCAAAGATAACTGCTATTTGCGAGTTCTATGGAAATAAAGCTGCTCTTACAAAGCAAGCACTCTGTGCTTGGATTCTTCACGTACACCTTTCACTATGAGGTCATCCACATTGTTGTGTATTGCTTTATTTTGTATAGTCTTTCCTTGTATGAGTATATTCCACCTTGGCTACCCAGTCCATGTAACAGGCATTTAGATTGTCTTTAGGTTTTGACTGTTAAAATCCCATAGCCTTATATGTCTCTGTTGGTGGACATTTCTAGCTGACTCAGACCTCAAATTTCCTTGAGCAGATTATGCATTTGCTCAGCTTCTGCCAGTCTTGCCCAGAAGTTTTTTCAAAGTGGTTGTGCCAGGTTCTGACCCTCCAGCAACATGTGAGAAATCCCTTCAGCTCCACACCCTGTACATAGTTGGTTCTACCAGTAAAATGTGGCTTAGGATGGTATCACTTGAGGGCTTGGACCAACTTTTATTTGAAACTCAATGACCCCTGGATATTTTCAGTTAAGTAAGAAAGTACATCCCCTTTCACCTCAAACCAGACTACAGTGGATTTCTATACCTGAAAATTTCAAGTATCCTCACTAACACAACTGGTGAAACTTTTGATAGAGAGTTGGCCCAGTTCTGTTGTTTGGAACTCCCTGGTACAGAGGAGAATGCCTTTTTAGTGGCGTCATCAGTAGATTCCCTCATGGGTAGGATGGTGGGAGATGAGGAATCTTGGAAAGGTCACCCCAACTCTCTAGATGTGTGACTGTTTAAAGCATCAGAAGGCTTGAAAAACCACATGGAAGGTTTTCATCAAGGCCTACCTGGATGCTCCTCTGGGTAACCAGACAGCAATCTAGGCCAGGTGCCAGACATACAGGGGAAGAAAGGACAAGTTGATTTTCTGCCGGGTGCTCTCTGCCTCGTCTGGTCTACTAGCAAGCCCCCCTGGAGGAAGGTCTCCAGAAGACTGAGGAGCAGGCCAGGGGCAGGCTGCTGAGGTGGACGTATCCACAGGGAGCCACACGCGAAGCCTGGTGGGGTCTGTTCTGGTTGACATGGATGGATGAGAAAAGGCAGCCCGAGAGTCCACAGGAGGCCTTGCCAGTCCTGGGGGCCCAGGACACCAAGGAAGATAAGCAGCATTTGGCCAACTCCATCGATGGACTCAGGTCTCAGCTTGCAAGGGACTGGGGCTCCTCTCCACTTCCTCTCACGGGACAGAAATCTAGAGCTGGCAAAGCACTTCCTAAGGTGCCATCTTTTGTGATTCTCAAGCTAACCCTGTGAGTCAAGCTGGACAGGCATTGTGTTTTCTGTCCTATAGATGAGAAAACTGAGGCTCAGAGGAAAAATAGTAACCTTCAGACTCAAGGTCCAGAGCAACAGCCTCCACCAGGTAAGACACTAGACTTGAATGACCATCCTGTGCTGGGGCTTTTGGACCCGTCACCTAGTAGGAACCAGAGCCCTTGGTGAAGGGAAGATTCTTGGGATTGTCAGAAGTACTCATTTGGTGGCTCTGAAGAGCGAAGGCAAACCAGGTAGACTGAGGAGCTGGACTCATGGACCTTGGGCAGGACCCAAGATGTTGGGGAAAGTGAGGCCTCAGAGTAGACAGAGGGTCAGCAATGAACTCTCCCCTCCAAAGTTTGCTCTTTAAGAGACAGGGTGGGGTGTCCTCTGGGGCACATGGAGTCCCCTCCCACAGTCAGGAGCTGACTGAAAAGCATCTGAAGGCCGTGAGTCACCCAGGGGTGGCCTGACTCTGGGCCGAGGCCGGAAAGCTGCTATTCTGCTGGGCACCCAATGACTCATGGCTCGAGGCTGGGAGCCCTTTGGGGGCCAAAGGAGCCATTTGTTTGAAGATTCCCTGGATTCTCTGAAGGGCTGGTGAAGGCAAGCAGGAGGGAGTGACGGTAGTGGTGAGGAATGAAATTGCAGCGGCTGTGTGATGCTATAAATATTTGGTTTGAAACAGCAGAGACGTTCTAGATAAAAGTTAAATAGAAATAAAAGCAGTCAGATGTTTATTATATGTTGCCATAAAATTCAAGAGCAGCCTAAAAAGGCAGATCAAGATTTGTTTAACAAATAAGAGGGGGAATGAACGAGGTGGAAGTTTGATGGAAGCAGAGGGAGTGATTCAGCCCAGACAGGGGGATGGCTGTTCCCCGGTCTTGGTCTCAGGTCTTAGGTGGCTGAGACCCTGGTAGACTTCCCCCAGGTCTCAGGGCCTTGCAGTCACCAGCAAGTCCCCTTGTTCTCTGCATCCCCTGCCCATGGAAGAGGGGCAGGCCCCAGGGAGAGCAGGGTGGATCAGTCGAGACACAGACAGTGCAGAAGCACAGTACACACAGGAGCTGGCAATAAGCGGGTGACACTAACATTAGGAGCCTGATAACACATTTTTAAAGTTTCTCCACCTCTTCCATGGCTGGTCCTCCAAAATGACCTCAGGTACAGGAATTGCAGAAATATAGAGCTGGGAGGGGCCTTAGCCAACCCCACACTAGTCCAGGGGTGACAGACTTTGTCTGTGAAAGCCAGGTAGTAAATATTTTCAGCTTTGTGAACCGTCCCATCTCACTTACAATGACTCTCTTACTGTTGTGTGATAACAGACATAGATAATCATGAATGAAGGTGCATGACTGTGCTCAATAAAGCTTTATTTGCATCAACAGGCTGTAGGCCAGATCCAACCTTTCAGCTGTAGTTTGCCAACCCTTGTTCAATCTAATCTGCTTTCTAGGTAAGGAGACTGCAGTTTGGAAAGGCAAAAGCACTTTCCCAAAGTCTCCCAGCCTATTGGCAATGGAGCTGGGAGACAAATGCAGGACCCCGAGCACCAGTTCAGTGTCACCTCTCTTGCATCTAGGCAGCATTGCCTCCAATAAGTCTTTGGCCAAATTTTGGTCGTACTATGAAGTGGTACCTGTCTAGCAATGGACCCAAGGAGCCATTTGTTTGAAGATTCCCTGGATTCTCTGAAGGGCTGGTGAAGGCAAGCAGGAGGGAGTGACGGTAGTGGTGAGGAATGAAATTGCAGCGGCTGTGTGATGCTATAAATATTTGGTTTGAAACAGCAGAGACGTTCTAGATAAAAGTTAAATAGAAATAAAAGCAGTCAGATGTTTATTATATGTTGCCATAAAATTCAAGAGCAGCCTAAAAAGGCAGATCAAGATTTGTTTAACAAATAAGAGGGGGAATGAACGAGGTGGAAGTTTGATGGAAGCAGAGGGAGTGATTCAGCCCAGACAGGGGGATGGCTGTTCCCCGGTCTTGGTCTCAGGTCTTAGGTGGCTGAGACCCTGGTAGACTTCCCCCAGGTCTCAGGGCCTTGCAGTCACCAGCAAGTCCCCTTGTTCTCTGCATCCCCTGCCCATGGAAGAGGGGCAGGCCCCAGGGAGAGCAGGGTGGATCAGTCGAGACACAGACAGTGCAGAAGCACAGTACACACAGGAGCTGGCAATAAGCGGGTGACACTAACATTAGGAGCCTGATAACACATTTTTAAAGTTTCTCCACCTCTTCCATGGCTGGTCCTCCAAAATGACCTCAGGTACAGGAATTGCAGAAATATAGAGCTGGGAGGGGCCTTAGCCAACCCCACACTAGTCCAGGGGTGACAGACTTTGTCTGTGAAAGCCAGGTAGTAAATATTTTCAGCTTTGTGAACCGTCCCATCTCACTTACAATGACTCTCTTACTGTTGTGTGATAACAGACATAGATAATCATGAATGAAGGTGCATGACTGTGCTCAATAAAGCTTTATTTGCATCAACAGGCTGTAGGCCAGATCCAACCTTTCAGCTGTAGTTTGCCAACCCTTGTTCAATCTAATCTGCTTTCTAGGTAAGGAGACTGCAGTTTGGAAAGGCAAAAGCACTTTCCCAAAGTCTCCCAGCCTATTGGCAATGGAGCTGGGAGACAAATGCAGGACCCCGAGCACCAGTTCAGTGTCACCTCTCTTGCATCTAGGCAGCATTGCCTCCAATAAGTCTTTGGCCAAATTTTGGTCGTACTATGAAGTGGTACCTGTCTAGTTATCAGGCTAAATGTTGAAAAGGATGGTGTGGATGCATGCATATGAATTGGCAGTGTTTGTCTCTTCCTAAAATCAAAGTTGGAGACTTCTTAACTTCCAGTCTTCTGACTTGCTCTCTGCTGTATTTTTGGTGGAAATCCAAAAACCATTCAAAGTGAAACTCTGGAGATCCAATGCCCGATCATATATTCTAAGTGTGACAAAGACAGTTGAGAGAATCTATGTTTGCGGTATAGTGATCACATGGTTTGAATTTCAAAGCCGGGTGACTTGCTGTGGGCCACAGTCATGGTTTCCTTCCTGGGATTTGGTTACCAATTGGCAACTTTGGAGGAAATATTTCTAAAATAAATTATTAATATAAAAAAGGGACTCTTAATAGGTTGAATGGTGGTTCCCAAATGTATGTCTATGTCTCAGAAACTATGAAAGAGACTTTCATTGGAAAAAGGTCTTTGCAGATGTTAAGGATCTTGAGATGATGTCATCTTGCAGTATCTGGTTTGACAAGGTACTCATTCATCCACACACAGTTATGCAGTTCCTTCCTCTGAGCTGTTTTGGGGGCTTGAGGACAGAAATTGATAAGCAAGGTAAGTCCAGTGCCCTTCCGGAGTTTATGGAAACAGAATATTCAAAATTGAGAGTTTCATCTATTGCAATAAATGTGATGAAGAAAGTGTAGTAGAATATGACAAGCATAGGTCTTGGAGTTCAGACACAGTGTCTTGGAGGAAGGAGCATGTACTCAGGCCCAAACCCAGTTCAGAAGGGGGGCATAGATAATCATGAATGAAGGTGCATGACTGTGCTCAATAAAGCTTTATTTGCATCAACAGGCTGTAGGCCAGATCCAACCTTTCAGCTGTAGTTTGCCAACCCTTGTTCAATCTAATCTGCTTTCTAGGTAAGGAGACTGCAGTTTGGAAAGGCAAAAGCACTTTCCCAAAGTCTCCCAGCCTATTGGCAATGGAGCTGGGAGACAAATGCAGGACCCCGAGCACCAGTTCAGTGTCACCTCTCTTGCATCTAGGCAGCATTGCCTCCAATAAGTCTTTGGCCAAATTTTGGTCGTACTATGAAGTGGTACCTGTCTAGTTATCAGGCTAAATGTTGAAAAGGATGGTGTGGATGCATGCATATGAATTGGCAGTGTTTGTCTCTTCCTAAAATCAAAGTTGGAGACTTCTTAACTTCCAGTCTTCTGACTTGCTCTCTGCTGTATTTTTGGTGGAAATCCAAAAACCATTCAAAGTGAAACTCTGGAGATCCAATGCCCGATCATATATTCTAAGTGTGACAAAGACAGTTGAGAGAATCTATGTTTGCGGTATAGTGATCACATGGTTTGAATTTCAAAGCCGGGTGACTTGCTGTGGGCCACAGTCATGGTTTCCTTCCTGGGATTTGGTTACCAATTGGCAACTTTGGAGGAAATATTTCTAAAATAAATTATTAATATAAAAAAGGGACTCTTAATAGGTTGAATGGTGGTTCCCAAATGTATGTCTATGTCTCAGAAACTATGAAAGAGACTTTCATTGGAAAAAGGTCTTTGCAGATGTTAAGGATCTTGAGATGATGTCATCTTGCAGTATCTGGTTTGACAAGGTACTCATTCATCCACACACAGTTATGCAGTTCCTTCCTCTGAGCTGTTTTGGGGGCTTGAGGACAGAAATTGATAAGCAAGGTAAGTCCAGTGCCCTTCCGGAGTTTATGGAAACAGAATATTCAAAATTGAGAGTTTCATCTATTGCAATAAATGTGATGAAGAAAGTGTAGTAGAATATGACAAGCATAGGTCTTGGAGTTCAGACACAGTGTCTTGGAGGAAGGAGCATGTACTCTCAGGCCCACAGTTGAGAAAGGGACTGCCTTGTGGGTTCTCGGGTAATGGATCTTCCAGGCAGAGGCAAAGCAGGTGCAAAGCCTGGAAAATGAGGGCTCTTGGTGGGTGAAGACCCCAAGGTCAAAAAGCACACAGTAGAAGCCACCAGATGACAGATGCTGGAGGCCTGGGTTAGGGTGGTGGGCATAGTCTGGGAGAGAATGGATTTAGGATACACATGAGTGGGTTGATTTTCATGAACTCCTTCTGAGCAGACCAGTTGGAACGTGGTAGCCCCATCCTTTCCTCCCATACCTGCCAGTGGCAGCACCTCTTCTGATCCTTCACCCTCCTTAAAAGGAAGGAAAGAGTTTTCTTCCCCTTCCTGGAACCCTCTTCAGGCTGGAGCCATCCCCGGGAGACCTTTACAAGGGGAGGTCAGTGCCCCAGGTTCAAGGCTGATGTTTCCAGATGACCCAGCATCCTCAGCCTTTCCTGCAGTGACCATCAACTAGATATTTGTAGAATTTTGAATGTGAGTGAAAATAGATGTTTGCACATTTAGCAATATTTAGTAAGCACATAAGTGGCAGTGCAATGCTGAACACCACAGAGCAATGTAAAAAGAATGGACCATCAGGCCCAGGTTCAAACCCTGGATGTGGGGCCTCTTGTTATTGTTTAGTCACTAAGTCCTGTCTGACTCTTTGTGACTTGTGGACTGTAGCTCCCTAGATTCTTCATGATAGTACCAATTAAAAATAACAATAGCAGCTTAGGTGGCCATTGCTATGGCCAGACCCAGATCTCAGAGCTCTGGATATCTGGTAACTTCATTCTCACTGCAAGCCTAGGAGGCGGCGCTGAGAGATGAGATGAAGTGATTCGTCCAGGATCACGGGGCTGGTACGGGGCAGGGCTGGGATTTGAGGCCTCTGGTGCCAGTACCCGGGTTCTCCACCACCATGGCAGCAGCTTCTTAATCAAGGCATCTGCCCAGAGCCCAACAAATGCTCTCTGAATCTGAACCAGGAGATTTTAGTGGGTATGTATTGAACCGACGAAGAGGATCTTCTATCTTGGGAAATGCATTATTGCGTATAATGACAAGGCAAGCCCTCCTACCCCCAGAAGAAATAAACTTTCAGAGGGGCACTTCCCTGCTGGCCCCATATTTCCCCTGCAGGGGGCGCAGATTTTATCCCTGGTAGGGAACTAAGTTTCCATATGCAGCTTGGCATGGCCAAAAAAAAAACAAACAAAAAGTGCACAAGGCAGGTGGGGAGGAAAGGGAGGAGGGGAGAGGACAACGCTGAAACTCCAGTTTGCAACTAGGGGCTCCTGGTGGTGGGCAGAGTCCAGCTGAATGACAAGACATCTGGGCAGGCTTCACATTCCTGCCATTTGCCTAGAGGCCCCTTTGGAGCCCTGTGTTCTCCGAACACCACAGTGGCAAGCGTGAAGGCATCACAGAGCTGTCACCAAGAAATGTCTGTGGCCTGAGGTCAGGGAAGTGAAGAGGGGCCTGGGCCTCGAAGGGTGACTGACAGGAGACATGACCAGGGCTGGAGATTGGTGCCCAGGGCCTGGATGGTTGGGACGCGGAGGTTGGAGAAGGACGATGGGCAGGAGGGCGGGAGGGAGGAGAGCTGTGGGCACAGAGGTGAGGCAGAGCTCCAGGAGGTGCAGCAGGAGAGGGGCTGGCTGGAGCAGATCTTGACTGTAGGAGCAGCACCTCCCCCGCCCCAGCCCCCGCACAGGCAAAAGCCCGTCCTATGAGAGTGCCGCCCAGAGAAGAGGCAGGCTGTCGCTCACTGTCCTGCAGCGCACCTTGGGTGGGCAGGGCAGCTTCCACCCCATCACAGGAATGCTAAAGACATACTCTGAGCAGTCATTTTAACTTTCCTCTGTCGTAGCAGAGCTCAGATAGAGATAGGGGACCTGTGTCTGGTAATTAGGAACACCCCAGTCCAAACATGTCATTGGCAAAGCTTGGCCACCCTTCTCTAACTGTTGGGTCACCCCAACTCTGAGAAGTTTTCGGTTTAATCAAAAGATGTTTTCTTCCAGATAGAAAATGCACTTGACATAGGCCTGACATTTAAGGCAAAAACACTTTTTTCTTCCGTTGATGAATTAACTCAGATGAGGTGCTCTGATGCAAACCTCTAACAGAATGCTTGTAAGTCAGACTTTTCAGGGAACTTGTGCTGTTGGAGTGGATGGCACACCCCTTCTTATGTGGCTGTGAACAAAGCCAGGGTGCATCCAGATCAAGCTCAAGTCCAAACCTCAGTACTTGCTCAGGAGGCCCTCCAGCTCCCTGCACCCTGCTCATTGCTCACCAGCTTCTAATCAAAAGACAGCCCCTTTCTCTCTTCGCCAGGCTCTCTCTGGGCTCCTCTCCGTACAGAAAAAACCAGAATGAGGCCCTGAATCCACAGGGCCCTGCCAGGGGGGTCACAGTTGGGTCGTCCAGGTCCCAAGAGCCCTCTTTGGAGCCGCTGTGGACGCCAGGCTGGCTCTGCTCAGTCCACAGGATCATGGGTCTGGAACCTGCCTTTCCCGCCCCCCCCACCCCTTTCCCCATCATGCCTCTTTTATTTATATTCCTTTTCATTGATCTTTTTATTTATTGGCATGTGTGGGCCTCCCACTGCAGTGGCCTCTCTCACTGAAGAGCACCGGCTCTGGGCACATGTGCTCCAGAGCACTGGCTCGTAATTGGACACACAGGTTCAGTCGCTCCGTGGTGAGTGGAATCTTCCCGGGCCAGGGATCAAACTGGTGCCCCTGCACTGCAAGGTGGACTCTATCCACTGGACCACCAGGGAAGCCCCCCTTTTTATTCCTTCTTGATGAAGACATCTATGATCTACTTAGTTACTTTAAAACACACAATAAGTGCATTACTAACTATAGTTGCTTAGTTGCACATTGCATCCCCATGACTTATTTAATTTATAAGTAGAAATTTATAATTTTGACCCTCATTTTGCCCATTCCCGCCTCTGGCAACTATCAATCCCTTCTCTATACATATGAACTCATTTTTGTTATTGTTTTCTTGTTTGTTCTTTAGACTCCACATATAAGTGAAATCATACAGTATTTGTCTTTCTCCTTTGGACTTATTTAACTTAGCACAATACCTTCCAGGTCCATCCATGTTGTCAATGGTTCAATAAGTTTTCTTCCAGATAGAAAATGCACTTGACATAGGCCTGACATTTAAGGCAAAAACACTTTTTTCTTCCGTTGATGAATTAACTCAGATGAGGTGCTCTGATGCAAACCTCTAACAGAATGCTTGTAAGTCAGACTTTTCAGGGAACTTGTGCTGTTGGAGTGGATGGCACACCCCTTCTTATGTGGCTGTGAACAAAGCCAGGGTGCATCCAGATCAAGCTCAAGTCCAAACCTCAGTACTTGCTCAGGAGGCCCTCCAGCTCCCTGCACCCTGCTCATTGCTCACCAGCTTCTAATCAAAAGACAGCCCCTTTCTCTCTTCGCCAGGCTCTCTCTGGGCTCCTCTCCGTACAGAAAAAACCAGAATGAGGCCCTGAATCCACAGGGCCCTGCCAGGGGGGTCACAGTTGGGTCGTCCAGGTCCCAAGAGCCCTCTTTGGAGCCGCTGTGGACGCCAGGCTGGCTCTGCTCAGTCCACAGGATCATGGGTCTGGAACCTGCCTTTCCCGCCCCCCCCACCCCTTTCCCCATCATGCCTCTTTTATTTATATTCCTTTTCATTGATCTTTTTATTTATTGGCATGTGTGGGCCTCCCACTGCAGTGGCCTCTCTCACTGAAGAGCACCGGCTCTGGGCACATGTGCTCCAGAGCACTGGCTCGTAATTGGACACACAGGTTCAGTCGCTCCGTGGTGAGTGGAATCTTCCCGGGCCAGGGATCAAACTGGTGCCCCTGCACTGCAAGGTGGACTCTATCCACTGGACCACCAGGGAAGCCCCCCTTTTTATTCCTTCTTGATGAAGACATCTATGATCTACTTAGTTACTTTAAAACACACAATAAGTGCATTACTAACTATAGTTGCTTAGTTGCACATTGCATCCCCATGACTTATTTAATTTATAAGTAGAAATTTATAATTTTGACCCTCATTTTGCCCATTCCCGCCTCTGGCAACTATCAATCCCTTCTCTATACATATGAACTCATTTTTGTTATTGTTTTCTTGTTTGTTCTTTAGACTCCACATATAAGTGAAATCATACAGTATTTGTCTTTCTCCTTTGGACTTATTTAACTTAGCACAATACCTTCCAGGTCCATCCATGTTGTCAGGAATGACAAGATTTCATTCCTTTTTATGATTGTATAGTACTCCAGTTTCTATCTATCTATTATCTATCTATCTATTACATTTTCTTCATCTATCATTCATCCATCGACAGACACTTAGGTTTTACCCTAACTTGGTTACTATAAGCAAGGCTGCAATGAACATGGGGGCAAAGTGAACGTTTTTTGTATAGCTCCCTCCTACACAAGAGCCATCTGTCACTGGTGAGCCATGAGTTCCTCTGCCCCCTAAGCTGCCCTTTGAGATTCCTGGAACTTCTCACTATCTGTATGCTGCCCATAGAAGCTGCTCTATTAGGCACATAGGCTGCATGCTCTGACCGAGGTGTATTGGGTCAGCAAGGAACACATGAACACATTGGGTCAATCATAAGCTTTTTTGAGAATCTTAGAAATAAAACTGAGAAAAAGAGGGTAGTACTTACTTTTTAAGTTATTGAGCTGTACTATTTGAAGCTTAAGGACTGCTGGTTGTTGGCTTTGTTTTAAACACAAGCAAAAATTAAGTCACAAAGGCAGTAGGAAGGGCTGGAAAGAATACTGGCAGAAGTGAGCAATGGCAAGAGGCAGAGGCTGCTGGTCCTGTTGGAATCTCCATTATTCTTCAACTTCAGGTGGATCTGGTGAATGAACTCAGTGAGACAAAGCAATTCTTATGTAATACCCCTCCTTTCTTATACAAATCTCAGCTGAATTTTTGTCAGCCAAAATAGCTCTGATCCCTGAAAAGCACCTCTGGTCTAACCACCTTGTCTTAGGCTGGAGTTCGCTCCTCCCCCGGCTCCCAAATGCTCATTTCTGGAGAGTGTCAGATTCAAGGATGGAAAGAGGGGAACCAGATTCTTCCATGCTGCAAGATGACTCTGGTCTCCCTTCCAAATAATGAGAGAGCCTACTCATGCTTCCTGAACCCTACCTTTGCATTGTTCTTGCTGCCAGGCAAAGCATGAGAGAGTGGGGTCTCTAGCTGAGAGACCCCACTGAGGGGCCAGGCCTCCTCGGCCTGGCCGAGGAGGTGGCAAGAGGCCCCAGCACAAGAAAGCCAGCAGGACTTGAGCTTCAGTCATGTCCAACTCTTTGTGACCCTATGGACTATAGCCTGCCAGGCTCTTCTGTCCATGGGATTCTCTGGGCAAGAATACTGCATTGGGGTGCCATGCCCTTTTCTAAGGGATCTTCCCAAGCCAGAGGTCTAAGCTTAGTTTCCTGTGGCTCCTGAATTACAGGCATATCCTTTATGGCTGAGGCACTGGGGAAGCCCCAAGGAATGAGAGACACTTCTGCCTACACTTCTGAACTTCATGTGGTATGTTGAGTGTTTCCTCCTCCTCAAGCTGTATAATGGAAAAGTATGTGAGAACAGGCAAAACCTATGTGCTGTCCTGTGACTGTAGAACAGACAAGATCATGATTCTCTATGAGAAGTCTTCCCTTAGCTTCACCCCATGTTGACCGGATCACCCGTCTGGTCTCAGAGCCAGCTGGACGTGTGCCTCCCAAGGGCAGCAGCTCACTGTTACCTACATTCCACAAGCCTCCCTGAGCTCCCTAACAGAGCCATCGGTCCCAAGATTTGCATCGATTCTCAAGTCGCCGACCGGGAGAAAACAAAAGCCTCATTTGAAGTCTCTCCTGCCTGTTTGTTTTCTGAAGCCGTCCCCCAGTGCCTCCGTGAGGGCTGGCAGTCGAGTGGACTAGCCTCTGCCGGACAACTGTCAAGTTGGTTGAAGGATATTAGAGGGAAGTTGATCACGTGTCAATGCTCCTCGGCACCAGCTTACATCAGGGAAGTGATACAGCTGTCACTGCGGCTGGCGAGATGGCTGGCAGGACAGGCCCCGCTCACCAGCCCAGCTGTCCAATTAGATGCACGGGTCCGACCCTCAGGTGTGCAGGAGGCTGGGACCAGGGCTGAGGAGGGCCCCATTATGACTGCCTTGTGGCCCTCTGAGGTTCTGGGGCTGCCTCTGAGCCTGCCACAAGCACTGGATAGATCAGAGAAAGCCAACTTTTCCACATGCGCTCTTCCTTCCTCCTCCCTCCCTCTCTCCTTCCATCTTTCCTTCTTCTTCTCTCCCTTCCTGCTCCCCTTCCCTCCCTCCCACGCTGGATTATGTGAGGAAAATATCCGAAGAGTACCTAGAAATCATTTTGGCAGATAGTAGGAAGTATATGAAGTTTGATTAGACACTGAAATAAAAACTAAATGACGGTAAAGAATTCTTTAGTGTTTTGTTTTAAATGCTTTTAAGAACCCTCGTGTGTTTGATTAAGTAACATCATCAATTTGGAAACAGTGCTGAGTGTAATAATATGGGAGAGTGTTGCTAAAAACACTGCTTTCTGATTGAGATGATGAGGTCTTTCTCCTTAAAAAAAAATAAATAAGTAAAGGCATGTGTTTTCTTTCAGGCAGAAGCTGAGCTGTGTTTTCAGGTATCTTGTGGAAATAACAGCATTTCCTCAGGAGGTGAGTGCATGGTGGGGACAAGGGGTCTCTGGACCTGACCTCTGAGGGCTCACGCAAAAACTCTGCCTTGTTCTTGTTCTCTAAGGCCAGGTAGACTCCTGGATCTAGCATGGTGAGGAATCAGTACCAGGGGACCTTCCTTTTTCTTTTCTTCAGAAAGTGAAAGAGAACATGTGTTAGTAGCTAAGTTGTGTCTGACTCTTTTGCAACCCCATGGACTGTAGCTCGCCAGGCTCCTCTGTCCAAGGGGTTTTCCAGGCAAGAATGCTGGAGTGGAGTCATGTCCTTCCGCAGGAGATCTTCTGACCCACGGATCAAGCCTGTGTCTCCTGCATCTGCTGCAGTGGCAGGAGGGTTCTTTGCCACTTCCCCAGTGGACCCTGAAAATAAACAGAAAGGTACATACATGTTTACATCATGCTTTGAGATTGCTAAAGATTTTCTGACCCCATAACTCCTTTTGCTCCTCACTGGCACCCTCTAGGCGATGCCGTTCCCTCTCCTCTAGGAAAGAGAATCAAGTTCCAACAGTATGCTCCCTTCCCAAGTGTGTACAGGCAGTGCATGGCAGAGACTAGATTGGAACTCAGAGCTCTTGATTCCCAGCTTACTGGGTCTGATCCCTGAAAAACTTAAATTCATTAATCTGTCTTAAAGAAGAGCTGTAGCTTCCACATGTTTCTTTAATTTTCTTGCTGCTGCATGATTAGAAGTAGGCAAAGTCCCCCCAGAACCCTCCCTGGGAGGCAGCCTTGAGGCCTTGAGTAGGTCTGGGGATGACGTTTTCCTAATGTAGTCCATATAAATGCCTATTATGGGATTTTGTTTCAGGTCTTCCAATAAGATACGCTTTCCTTTTGCTTGGGAATTCTACATCTCCATCACAGCTGGACTGTGGTGCCCTTCCTCAGCTGCACCAGGAGGCATCCTGGGGATCCTGCAATTAACATCCAACAGCTTTCTGATTGAGATGATGAGGTCTTTCTCCTTAAAAATAAATAAGTAAAGGCATGTGTTTTCTTTCAGGCAGAAGCTGAGCTGTGTTTTCAGGTATCTTGTGGAAATAACAGCATTTCCTCAGGAGGTGAGTGCATGGTGGGGACAAGGGGTCTCTGGACCTGACCTCTGAGGGCTCACGCAAAAACTCTGCCTTGTTCTTGTTCTCTAAGGCCAGGTAGACTCCTGGATCTAGCATGGTGAGGAATCAGTACCAGGGGACCTTCCTTTTTCTTTTCTTCAGAAAGTGAAAGAGAACATGTGTTAGTAGCTAAGTTGTGTCTGACTCTTTTGCAACCCCATGGACTGTAGCTCGCCAGGCTCCTCTGTCCAAGGGGTTTTCCAGGCAAGAATGCTGGAGTGGAGTCATGTCCTTCCGCAGGAGATCTTCTGACCCACGGATCAAGCCTGTGTCTCCTGCATCTGCTGCAGTGGCAGGAGGGTTCTTTGCCACTTCCCCAGTGGACCCTGAAAATAAACAGAAAGGTACATACATGTTTACATCATGCTTTGAGATTGCTAAAGATTTTCTGACCCCATAACTCCTTTTGCTCCTCACTGGCACCCTCTAGGGCGATGCCGTTCCCTCTCCTCTAGGAAAGAGAATCAAGTTCCAACAGTATGCTCCCTTCCCAAGTGTGTACAGGCAGTGCATGGCAGAGACTAGATTGGAACTCAGAGCTCTTGATTCCCAGCTTACTGGGTCTGATCCCTGAAAAACTTAAATTCATTAATCTGTCTTAAAGAAGAGCTGTAGCTTCCACATGTTTCTTTAATTTTCTTGCTGCTGCATGATTAGAAGTAGGCAAAGTCCCCACAGAACCCTCCCTGGGAGGCAGCCTTGAGGCCTTGAGTAGGTCTGGGGATGACGTTTTCCTAATGTAGTCCATATAAATGCCTATTATGGGATTTTGTTTCAGGTCTTCCAATAAGATACGCTTTCCTTTTGCTTGGGGAATTCTACATCTCCATCACAGCGCTGGACTGTGGTGCCCTTCCTCAGCTGCACCAGGAGGCATCCTGGGGATCCTGCATTAACTATCCAAACACTGCTCTGTAGGAATGTAGTGCTTAACATCAGTTTCTGCACATTGCATGTTACAAACCTATCATTTAGCTAGATTTCCATTTCCATTAGATAATGATCAAGGCTTCAGCCGGTTACTCCCCTGAACAAACCCCTCTGCGGTTAAATAGGGTCCTTCTTGCTTTGCTCTCTTTTTTTTTTTCCCTATCTCCAGGACTTTTCTCCCCCAGTGGTCCTCCCTGTTGTCCCCTCCCCATGTCACCACCCACCAGATAGAAGTCTCCTCTTTCTTCTGAACTTCCATAACATTTAACTACTACTTCCCATCTGGTAATTTCCACCTTTTCACTTAAGGGCACCACTCTCCCCAGAGGACAAGTTCTCTCTTTGGCTCTTAAAAGTGTATTATATAGACTTTCAAATTTAGTGGCTTGGTCAGTAAAGAGACTGTATGCAACGCAGGAGACATGAGTTTAATCTCTGGGTCAGGTAGATCCCCTGGAGAAGGAAATGGCGACCCAATCCAGTATTCTTGTCTGAGAAACCCCACTGATGGAGGAGCCTGGTGGGCTACAGTCCATGGGTCCCACAAGTGAGTGACTGAGCACAAAGTGACCCATTCGGAGGGTTACTGGGGGCTGATGTCCTTAAGAATTCACAACTAGGAATTGGGAATGTACTAGCATCTGTGGAGGCCTCTTCTATGAGTCAGGCTGTGGCACCAGTGCTCCTGCCCCCCAGGACACTCCATGCTCTTGATTCCCAGCTTACTGGGTCTGATCCTGAAAACTTAAATTCATTAATCTGTCTTAAAGAAGAGCTGTAGCTTCCACATGTTTCTTTAATTTTCTTGCTGCTGCATGATTAGAAGTAGGCAAAGTCCCACAGAACCCTCCCTGGGAGGCAGCCTTGAGGCCTTGAGTAGGTCTGGGGATGACGTTTTCCTAATGTAGTCCATATAAATGCCTATTATGGGATTTTGTTTCAGGTCTTCCAATAAGATACGCTTTCCTTTTGCTTGGGGAATTCTACATCTCCATCACAGCGCTGGACTGTGGTGCCCTTCCTCAGCTGCACCAGGAGGCATCCTGGGGATCCTGCATTAACTATCCAAACACTGCTCTGTAGGAATGTAGTGCTTAACATCAGTTTCTGCACATTGCATGTTACAAACCTATCATTTAGCTAGATTTCCATTTCCATTAGATAATGATCAAGGCTTCAGCCGGTTACTCCCCTGAACAAACCCCTCTGCGGTTAAATAGGGTCCTTCTTGCTTTGCTCTCTTTTTTTTTTCCCTATCTCCAGGACTTTTCTCCCCCAGTGGTCCTCCCTGTTGTCCCCTCCCCATGTCACCACCCACCAGATAGAAGTCTCCTCTTTCTTCTGAACTTCCATAACATTTAACTACTACTTCCCATCTGGTAATTTCCACCTTTTCACTTAAGGGCACCACTCTCCCCAGAGGACAAGTTCTCTCTTTGGCTCTTAAAAGTGTATTATATAGACTTTCAAATTTAGTGGCTTGGTCAGTAAAGAGACTGTATGCAACGCAGGAGACATGAGTTTAATCTCTGGGTCAGGTAGATCCCCTGGAGAAGGAAATGGCGACCCAATCCAGTATTCTTGTCTGAGAAACCCCACTGATGGAGGAGCCTGGTGGGCTACAGTCCATGGGTCCCACAAGTGAGTGACTGAGCACAAAGTGACCCATTCGGAGGGTTACTGGGGGCTGATGTCCTTAAGAATTCACAACTAGGAATTGGGAATGTACTAGCATCTGTGGAGGCCTCTTCTATGAGTCAGGCTGTGGCACCAGTGCTCCTGCCCCCATGCAGAACACGGGTGTTTCCACAGCTTTCCAGAAGGACACTCCATGACTCATGTTTTGATTAGATGATAATATTCAAAGGCTGTCTATCTTGCTTCCTTAATTTGTAATTTTGCATTAAATCTTGCTTCACTATTAGCTTGCTGTTGGTCATCGCTCTACTCTATCTTGTATGATAAAAAGTGAAAGTGTCAGTTGCTCAGTTGAGTTTAACTCTTGCGACTCCATGGACTGTAGCCCACCAGGCTCCTCTGCGCATGGGATTTTCCAGGAAAGAATACTGGAGTGGGTGGCCATTCCCTTCTTTAGAGAATCTTCCTGACCCAGGGATCAAGCCCAGGTCTTCTGCAGTACAGACAGATTCTTTACCATCTGAGCCACCAGGAAGCATTGTATGGGAATACACCTTTCCACAAGCAGAAGTATTGACCTCCAAGTGAAGCATTTTTAAGTCAAAGTCATATTTGCATTGCAGTTTGAATGTGAATCATCCTTACCCCTAATACTATAACCGATTTATCTATTATACCCAAACTGTTCTGCTTGTATACTCATACCTCATGGGTGATGGTCTGCCAGTGAATTTGTTCTGTTTAAATGGCTTGCAACATATTATCAAGGTAAATGCAATAAAATTGCTGGGCTAGTGTTCGGTTTATGAGGCATTGTTTTATAAAATAAAACCAAGTGCATATATGCTCGTATTCATTGCTGAAGAGTAAACGTTTTCACTTAAGGGCACCACTCTCCCAGAGGACAAGTTCTCTCTTTGGCTCTTAAAAGTGTATTATATAGACTTTCAAATTTAGTGGCTTGGTCAGTAAAGAGACTGTATGCAACGCAGGAGACATGAGTTTAATCTCTGGGTCAGGTAGATCCCCTGGAGAAGGAAATGGCGACCCAATCCAGTATTCTTGTCTGAGAAACCCCACTGATGGAGGAGCCTGGTGGGCTACAGTCCATGGGTCCCACAAGTGAGTGACTGAGCACAAAGTGACCCATTCGGAGGGTTACTGGGGGCTGATGTCCTTAAGAATTCACAACTAGGAATTGGGAATGTACTAGCATCTGTGGAGGCCTCTTCTATGAGTCAGGCTGTGGCACCAGTGCTCCTGCCCCCATGCAGAACACGGGTGTTTCCACAGCTTTCCAGAAGGACACTCCATGACTCATGTTTTGATTAGATGATAATATTCAAAGGCTGTCTATCTTGCTTCCTTAATTTGTAATTTTGCATTAAATCTTGCTTCACTATTAGCTTGCTGTTGGTCATCGCTCTACTCTATCTTGTATGATAAAAAGTGAAAGTGTCAGTTGCTCAGTTGAGTTTAACTCTTGCGACTCCATGGACTGTAGCCCACCAGGCTCCTCTGCGCATGGGATTTTCCAGGAAAGAATACTGGAGTGGGTGGCCATTCCCTTCTTTAGAGAATCTTCCTGACCCAGGGATCAAGCCCAGGTCTTCTGCAGTACAGACAGATTCTTTACCATCTGAGCCACCAGGAAGCATTGTATGGGAATACACCTTTCCACAAGCAGAAGTATTGACCTCCAAGTGAAGCATTTTTAAGTCAAAGTCATATTTGCATTGCAGTTTGAATGTGAATCATCCTTACCCCTAATACTAAAACCGATTTATACATTATCCCCAAACCGTTCTGCTTGTATACTCATACTTCATGGGTGATGGTCTGCCAGTGAATTTGTTCTGTTTAAATGGCTTGCAACATATTATCAAGGTAAATGCAATAAAATTGCTGGGCTAGTGTTCGGTTTATGAGGCATTGTTTTATAAAATAAAACCAAGTGCATATATGCTCGTATTCATTGCTGATAGAGTAAACAGCACATAATTTATGTGCTTTGCTAGCTTGCTTGCTTATTTTGTGATGTTCCAACTGTTTGTTACCATCAAGTCTTCCCCCAGAACAATGGGAACAGCTGAGAGGAGTGCATGACTGAGTTTAAACAGGGAACCAACAGAAAATTTTGAAAAATCTATTTTTGCATGGCTTCTCCGCCTGCTGCCAATGACGTCCTGGCCCCCTTAGCGAAGTAACGATAGAGGCACCACCTCACCTCGGCGGTCACTCCAAAGTTTCATTGGTTCACAAATCTCAATGTCACGGTCAGACGGAGCTGAGTGAATGGTCCCTGTGCTCAGAGACCACCCACAATGTTAGCATGAAGAGTCATAAATGTAGCTTGCATTGACCTAGCACCTTTCTTCCTGAAAATGTCCAGAAATGTTTTCACTTCTTTATCTCGCTTCACCTCACTAAACCTCTATCTGGGAGGTCAAATATGAAGTCTTTTGCATTTGGTGAGGTTTGTGCCTTGAAAAAGCCCTCCCCCACTTGCCCACAGCCCGCTTTTAGAGTCAAGCCCCCTTAGGAGAGGGCAGGCTTCCTGCTCCAGGACAGCCGGGCCCCCATTCTCACCAGGACTGATCCGTCAGTCCCTCTTAACAGAGAAGTGCGGGTGAAAATCAAGGGTGTGAATTCAAACAAGAAAAAAAAAAGACGTTCTGTCTTGAAAGCAGGAGCTCTTGGAAGAAAGAAAGAAAAAAAATCCTGGGCATTAAGAATGCCTAATTGGCTTAATTTACTTGCTGTTACTCTAAAATATGCTTGTTCTGGCCTTGACACTGCTTCTTGATGTCCCGCCTGGACCCTGCATCAAACGCAGCTTGCAAACAGGGGGCTGTATTTTAAAGTGATGGCTTGAAAAATTAACTGTTCTCCTTTTGCCCTTTCAGCTCCCAGATGGAAAATCCCACCCTGATTAGCCGATTGATTTACTCAAAATAAAAACATGAACTTCCACTCTTCTCGCCACTGTCCCCAACTTCTGTGGAGGGGAGCGAGCAGGTAGACCCGGAATCCAGGCTTCCCTTCTCCTCTTGGGGCATCTAACTGGGTGAAGGAGAGTGCTTTGCTGCCAGAGGGCAGCATCCTTTGGGATGCTCAGTACTAAGCCAAGAGAACTTCCTGGGCTTTCTGTAACAACTGGACTTGTGTGTCTGCCTTCTCTTTCTCCCAGGAGTTGTCGTTTTTGCTTAGCAAATGCCTATGACTGGGGAGCCATGCTGAGCAGACACAGGTATGCAGGTGGCTGGCAGCAACTGGGAGACAAGGAGGGTGGGAGGGATGCCTCAATTCACACCAGTGTTTGAGGAGGAGGGTG
Source organism: Tragulus kanchil (assembly GCA_022376925.1). Taxonomy (NCBI): domain Eukaryota; kingdom Metazoa; phylum Chordata; class Mammalia; order Artiodactyla; family Tragulidae; genus Tragulus; species Tragulus kanchil. Next base: position 111,572,812 of record JAIOJX010000031.1, on the reverse strand, counting down.
GGACTGAAGGACAGGGTATTTGATGGCTGGAGAAGTCCTTTGGTTTTAGCTGCCCTGAGTGTTAGTACCTGGTTTACGAGCTCTGATGTCCTTTGTTCTACTGGGATCTAAAATTATGGGCTCTGATGTAAGGAAAAAAAACCCCCCTCGGAGTGGTATTGAAAATGCTTTTCACTTCTTTATCTCGCTTCACCTCACTAAACCTCTATCTGGGAGGTCAAATATGAAGTCTTTTGCATTTGGTGAGGTTTGTGCCTTGAAAAAGCCCTCCCCCACTTGCCCACAGCCCGCTTTTAGAGTCAAGCCCCCTTAGGAGAGGGCAGGCTTCCTGCTCCAGGACAGCCGGGCCCCCATTCTCACCAGGACTGATCCGTCAGTCCCTCTTAACAGAGAAGTGCGGGTGAAAATCAAGGGTGTGAATTCAAACAAGAAAAAAAAAAGACGTTCTGTCTTGAAAGCAGGAGCTCTTGGAAGAAAGAAAGAAAGAAAAAAAAATCCTGGGCATTAAGAATGCCTAATTGGCTTAATTTACTTGCTGTTACTCTAAAATATGCTTGTTCTGGCCTTGACACTGCTTCTTGATGTCCCGCCTGGACCCTGCATCAAACGCAGCTTGCAAACAGGGGGCTGTATTTTAAAGTGATGGCTTGAAAAATTAACTGTTCTCCTTTTGCCCTTTCAGCTCCCAGATGGAAAATCCCACCCTGATTAGCCGATTGATTTACTCAAAATAAAAACATGAACTTCCACTCTTCTCGCCACTGTCCCCAACTTCTGTGGAGGGGAGCGAGCAGGTAGACCCGGAATCCAGGCTTCCCTTCTCCTCTTGGGGCATCTAACTGGGTGAAGGAGAGTGCTTTGCTGCCAGAGGGCAGCATCCTTTGGGATGCTCAGTACTAAGCCAAGAGAACTTCCTGGGCTTTCTGTAACAACTGGACTTGTGTGTCTGCCTTCTCTTTCTCCCAGGAGTTGTCGTTTTTGCTTAGCAAATGCCTATGACTGGGGAGCCATGCTGAGCAGACACAGGTATGCAGGTGGCTGGCAGCAACTGGGAGACAAGGAGGGTGGGAGGGATGCCTCAATTCACACCAGTGTTTGAGGAGGAGGGTGGGACTGAAGGACAGGGTATTTGATGGCTGGAGAAGTCCTTTGGTTTTAGCTGCCCTGAGTGTTAGTACCTGGTTTACGAGCTCTGATGTCCTTTGTTCTACTGGGATCTAAAATTATGGGCTCTGATGTAAGGAGACAAACAAAATGAAACCAAACCCTTGGCCTCGGAGGTGGTGGGGAGAGCCCAGGAGGGTCTGGAGCCCTGGTTCTTGTCAGTCTCAGCTCTCCATGGACTTGCTCTGTGGCCTCCGACAGCACAGCCTTGGCTCAGCTCCAGTGAGCCTGGCCCCTGAGACGGGGCGTTTGTCTAGTCCATCTCCCCTTCCTCCTGGTGCCCCCCACACCCTGACCCAACAGGACTGCTTGTCCCAGAAGCAAGAGGAGAAGAGGCACCCCAAGGAGACAGTGTTAGAGGATCAAAAACACCAGGAAAGCTCCTTTTCCCTTGTAGGGTCTCCCTCTGATCCTCCCTATTTTCCTGACAAGATAGTAATTGTGTTTGTTTTTAAAAAAGTATATGCATGTGTGTGATGTTATCATTTTTGTTTAAAATATATTTAAGTGTCATGTTATATTGTTTGGGGTTTGTACACAAAGGTACACCATGAACAGCCAGTCCAGTAACCTGTAGGTGCATTATCACACAACATGGACGTATTTTGGTGTTCTATGATTTAGGCATCAGGAGGACTGATGGATCAATTAGTTGGGAGATGTAGCAGTTTGAGAAGTGTGGGCTCCAACCCTTTCTACCTCAGCAAAGTGGAGCGGGGACCTTTCAGACGGTGTTAGCACAGAGCAAGGCCAGGAGGGGCCAAGGAACAAAGCTGAAGAAGGCCCGGCTGAGTCCTGAGCTATGCTGCCCTGAAGGGGAGGCCACATTGGCTCTTCCACCTGTGCATCTGGCCCCTCCTCTAGTCGGGACCCTGAGCCAGGGTGGGGGACTGTGCCTTCCCCAAGCCCACAAAGAGGCCCCTGGGTTCCCCTTGCCCCATAGCACTTATGTATGGGGTTGAAGGTGTGAGTCTCTTTTTCTTGATTTGGTGAATGTCTCAGGCTTCCCACTGGTGTGTGGGGTCCAGGAAGCCTGCGGTCAGCTGTGTCCTGAGCTTTACCTACTCCCCACTTTGCATACCCCACACAGACTTTCCAGAACAAACACATGAATGCTGGACTAGACACTGGAGAAGGAATGGGGTCACCGGGTCCTCAAGGGAGCACAGGTTTACTTCCAAGGGGTGCTCTGGGTAACCTTATCCAAGAAGGGTCAGGATGGGCCATGTCCCAGGACTGAGATAGCAAAGCCAAGACAAGGAGAGGACAGCACAGGAGGGTTTGCTCCTGGTCAGCGGGGGCTGGAAAAGCTGTCTCCCCACGGGCTGCAGGGAGGTTCAGGAAATCCCAAGTCCATGCCTGACTCTGAGGGCCCCATGCCATCCGCACCCCATAAAGCACCCTGATTTGTCATCACTGTTCTCCCTTGAGCAGACCTAACCATACTGCCTTTTGAAAGCTCCAGCCACCCCTCCCCCAACCATAACCACTTGTACTTGAAGAGCGAATGGCATTCCCACAGCTCCATGAGCCAGCTGGCCCTTCAGAGACACCCCGGATCTCCTGCAGGGTGTCCCCTGTTTGCCCAGCCTCTCCACCAGCCCCACAGCTCAGCCCACGCAGCTCCCTCTAAATCATCGGCATTATGTTTATCTGCTGGGTGGTCATAAATATTAGAATAAAATAAACCAAAGATGGCCGGCAAGGGCTCTGTTAGCTGTCTTTCTGGTTTCCACAGCAGCTGAGTGACAGCTCAGCCCGGGAGCTGGCCGTGTCTTCCCACCAAGTCAATTCAGCCTTGGGAAAGATGAACATCAGCTGACTTCTGGGCTATGATGGTCGGTGCCACTCAGTAAATCAGTCAGATTTTAATTACTGGATGGATGACAGGGTGCGGTGACAGGTTGCCGTCCACGGGAGAGCATTTTTTCAAAGCCGCCTTAAAACCCAAGAGCACTTCAAGAGGAAAAGCTGAGGGAGCACGTCGGAGCCAGCTCCCGCAAAGGGAGGGTCCTCTCCCATCCTTTTCATCTACCTCCCACCCTGGCTCCGGCAGGGCCAGGGAGCTGCGCTGACCTGTGCGACAAGTTTTCTTCCTCCACCCTCTCTTGTAACGCTCCCTGCTTCCCCTTCTTGCCTTTTCAGGCCTGTGAGTTTTAATAGGTTCCTACAGCTCTTTGCCTAAGCAGCTGTTCCACGCCAAGAAAGCCACGGCAGATTTGTAAAGTGGCAAACCCTGCTAATTAGTTAGATGAAGTTGCCTTTCTGACAGTGGCCCTGGCGTTGAAGAAGGCGACGTACCTTAAAGTGACTGCACCAGGATGCTGCTCCGACTGTTCTTGGGGAGCGCTTCTGTCCTTATTACTGATTCTGTGATAATCATCCTTCCTGGGAAATCCCACCCCAAAGCTGCTCATTCCAGGGCTGGCTCCTGGAAAAAAGTTTGTTGTCTGTTTTGTAAATCACCCTGGGGACCCTGTGGTCTTCTCTGGGGATGCTATGGCCCCAGCAACCGGGAGAGGACAGGTGAGGAATTCAGGATGTGTGTGCCCTGTCTGGCATGGGGGTGGGACAATTTGCAATTTGCATCTTGGAGGGCACTGGGCCAAGCTGCCTCAGTGTGACCTTGGGTTCCAGCCTACTTACAAAGCAACCCATGGTTCCCAGTGGTTTGCAAAGCTGCAAGAAGATCAGGACCATTTCCTGGTGAACATGGTGGAACTCAACCCTCTTGCAGACTAGATGATGTTCTTATCTCTTCCTCTGCAGAAGACATCAAGGGATCATCTCCCACTTAGTCAGTAAGAAAAGGGGCCTCAGGGACTTCCCTGATGGTCCAGTGGGTAAAGAATGCCCCTTGGATCCACCCCTGGCCTGGGAAGATCCCACGTGCCGTGGAAAAACTGGACTGGTGTGTTCAATTATGAGCCAGCGCTCTGGAGCGCATGCACCCAGAGTTGGTGCTGTGCAACCAGAAAGGCCACTGCAATGGGAGGCCCACACGGGCCAGAAGAATACAGATGGATGAAAATAAATAAATAAATAACCAATAAAATAGGTCAAAGTTTAAAAAAAGAAAGAAAAGGGACCTCAGAGGAGGGCAGGCACTCAGTAGAGGTCACCCAACAACAAGGTGAGGGAGAACGATGGGTTCCCTGATTCCTCTTTCACTCATTCCTGCTCAGTTCTGTATTAGTCATCCTTCACGTTATGCTTCATAACAAACAATCCTCAAATCCCAGTGGCTTACAACAGCAAACGTGCATTTCTCACTCTGAGCCTATAGGTTATATGTGGCAACTTTGCTCCAGACTGCAGGTCCAGTTTGGGTCTGCAGCATGCTCCCTTCCAGGGCCCAGACTGAAGGGTCAGTGACTTCCTAGGGCAAACATCTCTTACAGAAGATGGAAAGGGAAGGGGCAAGAGAGAGAAGGGGCAAGCACAATCATGCAAACACATAGGAAGCCTGTGGTTGTCCCATGACCAAGGCCAAAGACAATAAGCTGCCTCCTCTACTGGGGAGCATGGCCAAGTCACATCACCAAAGTTGTGAACATACAATCCCATCCGAGGGAGAGAGAAAGAATGGGAAAGGACCACATAACCTGTCACATGAGTGCCTTCCCTATCCCTGCTGAGTGAGCTTTCTGAAAGATACATTGGATAAAAAGGCTTTTCCTGGAAGGTTATCAATAGCTCCCAGGAGAATCTCTTAAAGGACTTAGTTCTAGGCCCCATCAGTTGATCCCCGTTTATATGTTCAGCCTTGCCTAACCATTCCCTGAACACCTCCTAAATGGGACCCAACCTGATCTAGAAAACCCCTGACCTCTTCACCAGCTCAGAGATAGCCGGAGCTGGCATTCCTTCTAGAAGAGGCACTAATAGAGACACATAGCATCCTGCAGGCTCAAGGCTAAGGGTCCATGGGCTGAATGGAATACTTATCCAGACTCAAAGACATTTGTTCTCACACCTACTTGCACCTGGTGTTCTTCCAATTGCCTTTAGGCAGTTTAATAAATTGAACAAATTGATTAAAATGAGGGAAAAAAAAAGATGTTTTCCCCTAGAAAAACGAAGTTAAATGCTTTGGAAAGATTCAATGGGAATGGATTTTGGATAAAAATTCCTGTTAGAGGAAAGACAATATTTGTTTGAGGAAAGATGGATGAAGATGGAGATTCTACACCCACATCATTGTGTTTGTGCTTCTCCGCTGTGCAGACCTGGAAGCTGGATGTTGTGGCTGACTCATCAGGAAGGCATAAGGCCTGTATGTCAAAACTGATGGCTTGGAAGTCATTCAGGGGAGTCATTCCCCAGACTCTGCATCAAAATCTTGGGGTCTTCCATGGCTACATCCTTCTATAACAATGTGATCTCCTGTCCCAGTTCACATAGAACAGCTAGATGCACTAGCAGTGGAGGAAGGAACCCATACCATTAATAGGAGAGGGTCCAGTTGGTTCCACTCAGTGCCCTCAAAGTGCTGTGTATGGAGAGGCTCTTTGGGACCCTGAAATGGTTACATCCACCTTGGCCATGGGATGTGTTCACCTGGACATGAGCTTGCTTTCTCCCTCCAGTTGTGGTCCGGGCTCACCTGACCATCCCCCCAAACTATCCATCACAGATGGGCCCTGCTTCTGAGGATCCTGTGCCCACCCAGAAGGTAGGGCCAGAATCACACCGTGAAATACAATCAGGGGAAAAGAATGGGAAAGGACCACATAACCTGTCACATGAGTGCCTTCCCTATCCCTGCTGAGTGAGCTTTCTGAAAGATACATTGGATAAAAAGGCTTTTCCTGGAAGGTTATCAATAGCTCCCAGGAGAATCTCTTAAAGGACTTAGTTCTAGGCCCCATCAGTTGATCCCCGTTTATATGTTCAGCCTTGCCTAACCATTCCCTGAACACCTCCTAAATGGGACCCAACCTGATCTAGAAAACCCCTGACCTCTTCACCAGCTCAGAGATAGCCGGAGCTGGCATTCCTTCTAGAAGAGGCACTAATAGAGACACATAGCATCCTGCAGGCTCAAGGCTAAGGGTCCATGGGCTGAATGGAATACTTATCCAGACTCAAAGACATTTGTTCTCACACCTACTTGCACCTGGTGTTCTTCCAATTGCCTTTAGGCAGTTTAATAAATTGAACAAATTGATTAAAATGAGGGAAAAAAAAAGATGTTTTCCCCTAGAAAAACGAAGTTAAATGCTTTGGAAAGATTCAATGGGAATGGATTTTGGATAAAAATTCCTGTTAGAGGAAAGACAATATTTGTTTGAGGAAAGATGGATGAAGATGGAGATTCTACACCCACATCATTGTGTTTGTGCTTCTCCGCTGTGCAGACCTGGAAGCTGGATGTTGTGGCTGACTCATCAGGAAGGCATAAGGCCTGTATGTCAAAACTGATGGCTTGGAAGTCATTCAGGGGAGTCATTCCCCAGACTCTGCATCAAAATCTTGGGGTCTTCCATGGCTACATCCTTCTATAACAATGTGATCTCCTGTCCCAGTTCACATAGAACAGCTAGATGCACTAGCAGTGGAGGAAGGAACCCATACCATTAATAGGAGAGGGTCCAGTTGGTTCCACTCAGTGCCCTCAAAGTGCTGTGTATGGGAGAGGCTCTTTGGGACCCTGAAATGGTTACATCCACCTTGGCCATGGGATGTGTTCACCTGGACATGAGCTTGCTTTCTCCCTCCAGTTGTGGTCCGGGCTCACCTGACCATCCCCCCAAACTATCCATCACAGATGGGCCCTGCTTCTGAGGATCCTGTGCCCACCCAGAAGGTAGGGCCAGAATCACACCTCTGCCTTGGGGAGGTTCCTCTTTAGCACACTGGGTGGGGTGCCCCTGGCCCTGTGTCAGAACTGCTATGCCACAAATATTTTTTCCATCTCTTTTTCAGGGACACTACCCCATATCTGCAAATGAATTCCTCCTCCCAGGGGGAACCCAGCACACTTGAACTCTGATTTGTTTTTAGCACTCAGCTTCAAAGATAATCTAAACTTCTGTTGGGAGAACGTTGTAATGGAAATACAGTATTTTCCAAGGATTAAACCAAACAACCTATAGTGAATGGAGGATTCTCCCTGGTCTCCACACAATTGTAAATATAATTTTTCATGAAATAAGGTACAAGACAAATGGTTATTTACACCTCTTTCCCCTATTCCAAGTAGAGAAAAACCTACCCAGTGTTTCTGCTTTTCTCATTTCCTAATTCCTAAAGTAATTTAACAAAAACAAACAAGTAAACTGAAGGGAATGGTAAAATAATCGGTAACTCTCGAAAGAGAACGGCAGTTCCTCAGCTTGTAGATGAATTCATTTTGTTCAATGCAGATGTGTTAAATCTATTCATATCCACATATTCAAGATGAGTTATCTTACTACATTGTTGTGCTGTATGAAATGAGTTATTTTGGTGAATTAAATGCTGGGGTGTAATTTTCAAAGGAAACAGAGATTTGTAAATGCGGCACAATTTATGTCAGTGTTTCCATGTGATTATTAAATATTACAGGAAACACATCTCATAATCTTTACCTTTCTCCTTTTGTCTTTTTTTTTTTATAGTGTGTATACAAGCGGAGGTGCAAATGGATGTTGCAACTTAAAAAACATCAAAGAAAAAGCAACCGTCGCTTCATGTTATTGTATATTTCCCCTCAGAGGATGCAATTACCCTCTTTTTGCTAATCATTATGGGAGTACCTCACATGACTGAGTCAATTCTAGCATCTCAGAGCCCTTTACAAACCAGAGTGAGCATGGGTGAGGGAGGGAAGCGGTTAAGTCCCAGAGAAAGAACAGTTCCCATGGAGTATTCAATTTGCCAACATGGTGACTCGGAGAAAGTTAAATTAGTTGATGAATGTATTTGATAGGGATTTATTGAGTGCTTCTTGACTTCTGAAAGGCTTTGCCTACAACTGAAAAATGAACTCGGAGATTCTGGGCCCAGGAAGGGAATACGTGGAGACCTGTCTTCTCGATCAAGTTTGTGGCCATCATCACGGCCCCAGCCACCGCAGCCCTTCCCTCTCAGCCCTGAAGAATCACAGCCACTCCCAGTCCAATGGCCCAAGACACTACGACCAGTCCATCTCAGTTGTCATGCATATTGAAATCTTTTTGCCTGCCCCAAGGAAGACCAACTCATGTTTGCTTTTGAGTGCAGAAAGAGCTTCTCACCTTCAGTTCTTGCTCTTGTTTAGAACATGAGAGCTTCCTGCTGGGTCCTTTGCTGAGTTTAGAAACAGCATCCCATCTTGCTCCCTGACACAGATCATGCCTGATTCCCCTATCATCCAGAAAGAGCAAAACCGCAAATAGAGGAAAATGAAAGAAGTGAGCCCAAGCTCAAACTCTGTACCAGGAAGGAAACTTTGGGCACCACATACTGGCTTGTGGGCTGTATTCTCTTGGGACAGGGACCTTGCCCATGAGTGAGAGAGTTTGAATATGGGTGAGGTTTATTTTATTTTATTTTTATTTTGTCCTCTTTTTTTAAAAAAAATTTTTGGCCTTTTTTTTTTTTTATTGCTTTTCCATTTGTTTATTTTTCATCCATCTTAATTCTTTGTCCTGTGTGGGCCTCCCACTGCAGTGGTCTCTCTCGTTGCAGAGCACCAGCTCTGGGCGCATGCGCTCCAGAGCACTGGCTTGTAATTGGACACATCGGTCCAGCCACTCCACGGCACATAAGATCTTCCAGGGCCAGGGATCGAACTGGAGCTCCTTGCACTGCAAGGCAGACTCTTTACCCACTGGACCACCAGGGAAGCCCACGGGTGAGGTTTTTAAGCCAATGATGGGCAGTGCTGTACAAATAGCCCAGTTTAGTTAAAAATGCTTATAAAAATAATAAAAGGTTTTGGGGGGTTTTAGAGAAAACGAGTGAATGTAAAGGGTTGTCCCAGAGAAAGAACAGTTCCCATGGAGTATTCAATTTGCCAACATGGTGACTCGGAGAAAGTTAAATTAGTTGATGAATGTATTTGATAGGGATTTATTGAGTGCTTCTTGACTTCTGAAAGGCTTTGCCTACAACTGAAAAATGAACTCGGAGATTCTGGGCCCAGGAAGGGAATACGTGGAGACCTGTCTTCTCGATCAAGTTTGTGGCCATCATCACGGCCCCAGCCACCGCAGCCCTTCCCTCTCAGCCCTGAAGAATCACAGCCACTCCCAGTCCAATGGCCCAAGACACTACGACCAGTCCATCTCAGTTGTCATGCATATTGAAATCTTTTTGCCTGCCCCAAGGAAGACCAACTCATGTTTGCTTTTGAGTGCAGAAAGAGCTTCTCACCTTCAGTTCTTGCTCTTGTTTAGAACATGAGAGCTTCCTGCTGGGTCCTTTGCTGAGTTTAGAAACAGCATCCCATCTTGCTCCCTGACACAGATCATGCCTGATTCCCCTATCATCCAGAAAGAGCAAAACCGCAAATAGAGGAAAATGAAAGAAGTGAGCCCAAGCTCAAACTCTGTACCAGGAAGGAAACTTTGGGCACCACATACTGGCTTGTGGGCTGTATTCTCTTGGGACAGGGACCTTGCCCATGAGTGAGAGAGTTTGAATATGGGTGAGGTTTATTTTATTTTATTTTTATTTTGTCCTCTTTTTTTAAAAAAAATTTTTGGCCTTTTTTTTTTTTTATTGCTTTTCCATTTGTTTATTTTTCATCCATCTTAATTCTTTGTCCTGTGTGGGCCTCCCACTGCAGTGGTCTCTCTCGTTGCAGAGCACCAGCTCTGGGCGCATGCGCTCCAGAGCACTGGCTTGTAATTGGACACATCGGTCCAGCCACTCCACGGCACATAAGATCTTCCAGGGCCAGGGATCGAACTGGAGCTCCTTGCACTGCAAGGCAGACTCTTTACCCACTGGACCACCAGGGAAGCCCACGGGTGAGGTTTTTAAGCCAATGATGGGCAGTGCTGTACAAATAGCTTCTCAAATTTCAGTTTAGTTAAAAAATGCTTATAAAAAAATAATAATGATAATAAGAGACCTTGATTTCCCCATTTTTCAGGGAGCAGAGGTCTAGAGTGAGAACAGAGGAGGTGAGAGAGAGAGGTCAGGGAAAAAAGAGAACGTGTGTTTATTCCCAAGAAAATCTCCCATGACTCCTTTGCCAAACAGACAAATGAAAATGAAACATAGGAAGTAAGACAGCTAAAGAGAAATTGGTACCCAAAATATAAAAATCTCCTTGGCAGAAAAGAGCTATCTGAAACCCAAATGCTCTGAGAGCCAGTGGGAGTCTCCCCTCTCCCCGGCCTCCTCCTTTACCCCTTATCCTTCTGTGGATTAAATAGGAAGCGGGAGCCCAGGCCGCCTCAGACGGTCTCTCTTTCCCCCTCATTTAAGTGGGAGCTTGAGTGATTTGGCGGCAGGATCTGGGAACCTGCCTGCCAAACTCCACCTGCTAAAGGGACTTACTCCAGCTGTTTCTGAGAGCTCCTCTCTTGCAAAGGTTTATCAGAGAAAAGAGAGCTAATAAAAAAACATGATGAATCAGGAGGCTGAGGAGAGCCGAGTAGCCGCTGTAATGAGTCTCCTCTTCCCCCACCACCCTGGCGAGACCACCGCAGCTCTGTCCAGGACTCATCCAGACGAGAGCTCAGGGAGGGTTCAGAAACAGCAGAACTGGACTCACAGGCCCCCCTCCCCAGCGTGGGTCATTCATGCCGACTTGAGCCTCTGTTGCTTCCCTGATGCTCCTGGGGGGGTCTGGGGGATTCCATGGGGCAGCAACAGGGACAGAGCAGGTAATGTGGCTGCTTCTTGTAGCCAGGGTTGGCTTGAGATGGATGAGGTGACTGGGACAGATCCTCGCTTATTCTCCTTTTACCTCCCAGAGCACGAGCCTCTCACCACCCGCCCCCGTTTGGCAGTCCAGACCACTATTTCCAAGAGCATGATTTTATAAGGGAAAGACACATATTTTTTATTTTATGGAAGTGTAGTTGATTTGCAATGCTGTGCTAATTTCTTCTGTACAGCAAAGTGACTCAGTTACACATGTAGGAATATTCTTTTTCAGAGTCTTCCATTACTGGAAAGATAGCACAGAGAAAGTCATGTGTTTTGATTCCACACAACTCTTCAAGTCAAGCCGGCCGCCCCCCGGGCACCACTTGCCCAGGCAGCAACGTACGCCAGTACTGGGGAGAGAAGTGCCATGCAGGCTGATGGAGAGGCCTCTGTATCCTCCAATAGGATGGCGTCCCAAGGGATTTACAAGGACGATGTTGATGTGAAGTGATTTTAACCTTCCTTGCTACCTTCAGACTGTATCTGGGCTCAGAAGCATCAGTGGATACTCTCTGACCCCTAGATCTGTCTGAACACAAGATGAGGGCTTCAGAGCTTAGGCCCCAAGCCCCTACACAGATTCATCTGCAAACACATATCAGGCATCGACTATGAGTCAGATTTGTGTTAGATGTTATGTGCAAGATGATGAAAAGATAGGCCTGTCCTCAAGATGCTCATATTCAGCTGATGGAAAAATAAAAGAAGATGAAGGTAAGAAGTAACTTGCCTTTACATTGGTCCCCAGATCCTTGCAACAACTTCCCTTTAATAACCTCATCATAGACTTGATTAATACGATACATGAAAACATACCCCACACTGCTAGGCTGCTAGTTTCTGGGACAGGAGGAATCAGGGACCCAGCTCTGAATCATGATATGGGAAAACTGGAAAGAAAGACCTCTGCTGTCTGTACAGCATATAGCCAAGATTCACTCATTTATTCATTTGACAAATGATTGTAGGTGCTCAGTCACTCAGTCACGTCGTCTCTGACTCTTTGTGACCCTATGGACTATAGCCCCCCAGGCTCCTCTGTCCATGGGATTTAACAAGAAAGAATATTGAAGATGGTTGCCATTTCCTACTCCAGGGGGTCATCCCGACCTGAGGACGGAAGCTGCATCAGCTGTTGTTGGAAGCAACAGAGGCTCAAGTCAACATCCCCCACATTGGCAAGTGGATTCTTTGCCCCCAAGCACCTATTTTGTCCTGTGCTGTGCTTGGATTGGGTGATGACAAGATGAAGGTGATCTGTTCTGTCCTTGACTCACTCTCTGAAGAAGATAGACACAAAGGTCGTCACTAGAAAATAATGTGTTTCGTGACCTGTTAAGGATCACCTGAGAAAGAGAGATGAGGCTAACACCTGAGGAGTCAAGGGAGGCTTCCTGGGGGAAGAGAGGCTCTTACATAAAACCTGATGATAATTGCCTCTTTATGTACTTGAAGTTCCCTTGCTCTGGGTGAGTCCTGGGAGGGCAGGGTCAACCTCAGTGGGTTCTGCTTGACATCTTCAGCCCTCCATGCTGTGTCCATGCAAAGATTTGAGGAAGGGAGATGTAACAGAGGGTGGGATGAGAGCACTTTAGCTAAAGAATGTGCAAGAAAAAATATAGAAGTGGAGGCTCAGAGGCAGATGAAACGCATTTGCTTCAGTTAGAGGTGGGGAGAGCACTCAGGGATCAGGAGTGAATGCCAGACTCCTACAAATAGACACCCTGGGCTGGTCGTTGACAGCACGTCGTCTCAGATCTCTTTGGCTCTGCACACTGAATGGTCCTTCCCAGGTCAACCAACTCTCAAGGGAGTTCACCCTGGCCCATCCCTACCTCTCCCAGAGACATGTGGGGCATAAGCCACGCCTGAAGAGGAGGTGCTGCATCCGTCCTTCCCAAAGACCGACGATGCTGCACGTTTCTGAAGGAGGTCTGTGGCTTCTCCCAAGCTGACTCCTGGGCTTTCACACTCACCTGCTTCTTTGCTTTGCTCTCCGTCTCCTTCTCTGAGCACACTTGCCTCATCCGAAACACACCACAAGGGGCACTTTTGGAAAACAAGCTGGAGCTTCCCATCACCCTATCCGTCACGGCCCGGCCTTCCCTATAAGCCTGGGGCAGACTTCCTGGACCCTCCTAGCCTTGCCCCCTCCACCTGTCTTGGCAGGCTTTGAGATTTTCAAACACGAGTAAAACTGGTATCTCCCAAGACAGCTTCTACATATGTGGCAGGGATCTCTTTTTAATAAGGGCTTTCAAAAGCAACCTTCTGCTTCTGAGCTTTGCAAAATGCTGCTCTATAAAAAGTTAGCAAGCCTCCTTGCAGCAAACCTTGTTACCTCCTCACACAATCCGCTTCCTGTTAATTCCGTGATTAAACATTTTGCCCTCATCTATACAAGACAGGAGACGAGAGTGAAGCAATTCCGCGTGCAACCGTGGAAATTCAGAAAGAGGATTTTTTTTCTTTTCCTCCTCTTTCTCCTTTCAAATAGGAGATTTATAGTAATTAATGCCATTTAGTTCAATCTACAAACGTTTGAGGAAGTGATGCTATTTGTTTTAAGTACTACTCTCCATGAGAAAGTGCAGAGGCCCCTCCAATTTCTGACTTCATGCTCAAGAGCTAATGAACTGAACTCTTTGTCAACATTGGCAAAAGATGCAAATGAACAGACAGAGACTCCAAAGGTAGAGGGACACATGAGAAAGAGCTAATTTTACACAATTGACTCGGTAACCTTTTTGGATCAGTGGAATTAGAGACTGATTAATCAGCCATGATTAGCATTTACTGGAGCTTCTGACACCAGGGCCTTGTTTGTTGCTGTTGTGTTTCTTCTCCCTTTTCTTTTTTTTTCTTCTTTTATGCTTTTATTTTCCTCCTGTTGTTGTCTCCTGGGGTTAACAGTTTCTAATCCATTTAACTGCCAGCCTATCATCCTGGATGGGTCAGAGTGAGTCTTTATGGACTTTTAAAATTAATACTAGACAGTTCTCCTGTGACATGCCCTTGCTTCTTGCTGCTGCACTCGGCTGTTTAATTGTAGAGGTGGCCTCTGGTGGCCGTGTGCTCCCAATGTTTAGCAAGGGTTGGAAATATGGATGTTAGGAGAAAAACTGGCAGATGGCTGACAAGGCATTTTTACTCATAACACACCAGTAAAACTTTAACTCAGAAGATTTACTGCCAGAGTGTTCCAGCCAGCAAGCTGCAGCCATATGCAGATTTTTTTTCAAACTTCTAAACTGATGGTTTTGCAAAGTGTGCATAAGCAGCCTTTATTGATTATGATGTTAAAAATTGAAAGCGTCAGTATCATTTAGCTTGAGACAGTTTTAAAGGAAAAATGAACATTCGTTTTCATTATGAACTACGAAAAGGCCAGGGGCTGGTGAGGTCCACATTCATTATTTCTTCAATTCCAGAGAGGGATTCTCTCAAGTTGGTGTCTCTTCCAAAAAAATAAAATGTGTGCACTTGAAGGATATGAATCAAACCACAGGTCACTTATTCAAGGTAAGGTGACAAGCAGCTTACAAGAGCGACTTGTTGGCTAATTTGCGGGTCACAGCCCTGGGCTGCTTCTTGGCACATTGGGGATGGTATTTATTTTGGGCTCAATGAGGATTGATTTTACCAAAAACTATGCTAAATAACTCTAAGGTTTGGCAGGAAACCACAAAACTAGGGCAGGCCAGCTCAGGGCCTCTGGCACTAGCCCTAATTCATCCCAAAGAGAAGGACAGCTCACCTGGAGAAGCAGCCTTAATCTCCAGGACATCTTGCCCCTTTGCCAAGGAGGAAGCTGTGATTGGAGCTGGGCACACCAGCACATAGACGAGCATTTCTCTGTGGACCGTCTCAGCACCAGACAATGTGACAGTCCAGCTTCTGCTGATCTAATGTCAAAAATGCCCAGAGTCACTTGTCCCTATTACAGCTTAATGGTCTAATATGTGTTGCTTAAAATGGGTACACTTTGTTATGTCTGAGAGCAAAACAGCATGATACTAAGAGCAATAAGACTCAAGGAAGCCAATCACCTTTGCCAAAGTCATTGAAGGGAGGCCTACCTAAGCATTAACCCCTTTCTACTGCAGATACTGGAGAAATCAGGGCCCGGGCAAAGGACTTGGAAGCCAAAGAAATTCCATGTTGCGGAGATGATGAAAGAGACTCAGAAATCTGACTAATGTGAGGGGAACGGAGCAGGAACTCCCATTCCCAGCAGAGACACTAACACGTGGCTTGATGTGATGCTACTGAATCCTAATATTGTCCCAGCTCAGTCTTTGCATTGGGAGCTCTGATGAGCTGTGTTACTTCATCTTTGTAGCCAGCTCAGTGTCTTCATTGTCCCAGCTCAGCCTTTATTGATTATGATGTTAAAAATTGAAAGCGTCAGTATCATTTAGCTTGAGACAGTTTTAAAGGAAAAATGAACATTCGTTTTCATTATGAACTACGAAAAGGCCAGGGGCTGGTGAGGTCCACATTCATTATTTCTTCAATTCCAGAGAGGGATTCTCTCAAGTTGGTGTCTCTTCCAAAAAAATAAAATGTGTGCACTTGAAGGATATGAATCAAACCACAGGTCACTTATTCAAGGTAAGGTGACAAGCAGCTTACAAGAGCGACTTGTTGGCTAATTTGCGGGTCACAGCCCTGGGCTGCTTCTTGGCACATTGGGGATGGTATTTATTTTGGGCTCAATGAGTATTGATTTTACCCAAAACTATGCTAAATAACTCTAAGGTTTGGCAGGAAACCACAAAACTAGGGCAGGCCAGCTCAGGGCCTCTGGCACTAGCCCTAATTCATCCCAAAGAGAAGGACAGCTCACCTGGAGAAGCAGCCTTAATCTCCAGGACATCTTGCCCCTTTTTGCCAAGGAGGAAGCTGTGATTGGAGCTGGGCACACCAGCACATAGACGAGCATTTCTCTGTGGACCGTCTCAGCACCAGACAATGTGACAGTCCAGCTTCTGCTGATCTAATGTCAAAAATGCCCAGAGTCACTTGTCCCTATTACAGCTTAATGGTCTAATATTTGTTGCTTAAAATGGGTACACTTTGTTATGTCTGAGAGCAAAACAGCATGATACTAAGAGCAATAAGACTCAAGGAAGCCAATCACCTTTGCCAAAGTCATTGAAGGGAGGCCTACCTAAGCATTAACCCCTTTCTACTGCAGATACTGGAGAAATCAGGGCCTGGGCAAAGGACTTGGAAGCCAAAGAAATTCCATGTTGCGGAGATGATGAAAGAGACTCAGAAATCTGACTAATGTGAGGGGAACGGAACAGGAACTCCCATTCCCAGCAGAGACACTAACACGTGGCTTGATGTGATGCTACTGAATCCTAATATTGTCCCAGCTCAGTCTTTGCATTGGGAGCTCTGATGAGCTGTGTTACTTCATCTTTGTAGCCAGCTCAGTGTCTTCATTTTACACATGGAACAGTTTATTTTTACGAGCACTGAGCTATTGGATGGCTATTGGGCAAGTAACTTGCCCAAAGACTCCAGGTTTACAAGGGGAGAGATGGTCCCGAGTGCTGCCCTCCATCTGGGAAGACTAGAGGGACAGCCACAAGTCTGCTTCCGTCACCAGCCTCCCACACCTTCCTTAAAGGCACAAACATGCCTGCCTCTTTGTTCTCTCTCCTCAGGCCTGTCTTTGTCAGACTCACTGAAGATATAAGGTGTGTGGATTTAGGTGTCATGCTTTCATCCTGGAGGTCAGAGTTCACCATGTGCCAAGAGACTCTTCTCAGGATAAGCAGGGTTGCATTGGCCCTGAAGGCAAATGATGCTGGCCTATGAGTTTTGGGGAACCGCTGGATAAGGATTAAATATTTGGATAATTGAAGCAGAAAGAGTCATGGTTATGGCTGGAACAATCCTTCCCCTGTCACAAGACAATTCCCTCCTGGGCGAATGTCTCAGGTAAATCCATTACTCCCCAGTTAGGGAGCATTGTAGAGACATTTGCAAGTTTAATTACCAGAGAGTTTAATAAAGACTGCCCTGACAAGTGATGAAGTAACTGGGCCAGGATGGGTCGGGTTTTTCTTTTCCGTAGGAAGGACGGAGCTGTTCGCTTGCCAGTGAGTGAGGGCTCTTGAGAGACTGGCTCCATTCCTGGCCGGGGCACTAAGGCAGGGCAAACATTTGCACAATCACTGAGGCAGAGCACCGAAACCTCATGTAAAAAATTATTTTGTAGAGAAGACAGGCTTATGTATTCTGGCATGAGCAGCACTTTGTTCTACTTTCCTGGGTCCCTTGCAGCCCTGGTGGGACCAGGGGTAAGGAGTATGATTCTGATGTCTACATCTGCCAGGACTGAGCAAATGGTATCAAGTTTAGGTAAAAGTCTGACTTCTTCTCTGAGCTCCAAACACTAAATTGCGACCATCCTCATTTATGTCCAGTTTGGAATTCAGAAAGGTCTCCAGCTTGAGGGCTGGCAGGAGAACCAGGAGAAACCAGAAGGCCCATGCGGTATCAACATGTCCCTTAACTCCAAGACAGCTAGCTCCAGGCGACTCTAGAATGGGAGGACGCATCTTTATTGGTCCAAAGTCTGCGTTAACTAATGCTCATTGGATGGTGAATTATTATAGAAACTCTGTTAATGTGTGGGAGAGCCACATGAATATCAAACAAATTCATTATGATCGGTGCTATTACAGTGAATACCAAATGAGTTCATAATGATAGAACAATGAAAGTGTTACTGATAGATTTTATTTCTGTAACAAATCCTCCATGTAAAAAGCCCCTCCTATAGTGTTAATTCTAGTATAAGTTTGCCTTTGAATATTAGCCTCACAAGTAAATTATGTTTTTCAATAGTTCACACAATAACACTCAGGGTAGTGTTTTGTTCTGTTTGACTTTCTTGTCATAGAGACAAGCACCCCCACCACACATTTTTCAATCTGCCTCTGGAGTCAGATGACTGTTCTAAAGAGGTCACATATTCCTTGCCGTGTCCAATCATTAGAAATTCATTTAGCATCCCATATAATACCACTAATGCAACAGGACAGGATGAGTATGGAATTCATCTTGTGTTCATCTAGATGTGATATGTACTTCTGAAAGAGTTCTGCCCTGATTCAGCTTGAGTGTAACCCAAGTTAATGGACTGTTTTAAAAATACAGCATTTCTAGTAGATGATGACTCCATTTCTCTTAACGGACATTTGGAACTTTGTGGAGTCACAGTTATAATGCTGAAAGGATTTTTTTTCTAGCTGGGTCTGAAGCCATTCAGGCGGTGGACACCAGGGCTCCTGTGGGCCCAGATTTGGGAGGGAGGTGCAATTGATCTGAAATACACTGACAGTGTGAAGGGAAGCTTCATGGAGGGTTTGCTGTCCTCCTGTCTCCATGCTAAATGCCTAGGTAGGTTATCACTTGGTCAGGAAAGTAGTACCATTGCTAGCTTTGTTCGCCGCTATGAAGACACAGTGACTTGTCTGGCATCTTGCCGGCATCACACGACAGGGCTAGGCGTCGAGCCTGTGATCCTGCCTGTTCTCGATTTGCATTTGGAATTCAGAAAGGTCTGCTTGGGGCTAGGAGAACCAGGAGAAACCAGAAGGCCCATGCGGTATCAACATGTCCCTTAACTCCAAGACAGCTAGCTCCAGGCGACTCTAGAATGGGAGGACGCATCTTTATTGGTCCAAAGTCTGCGTTAACTAATGCTCATTGGATGGTGAATTATTATAGAAACTCTGTTAATGTGTGGGAGAGCCACATGAATATCAAACAAATTCATTATGATCGGTGCTATTACAGTGAATACCAAATGAGTTCATAATGATAGAACAATGAAAGTGTTACTGATAGATTTTATTTCTGTAACAAATCCTCCATGTAAAAGCCCTCCTATAGTGTTCATTCTAGTATAAGTTTGCCTTTGAATATTAGCCTCACAAGTAAATTATGTTTTTCAATAGTTCACACAATAACACTCAGGGTAGTGTTTTGTTCTGTTTGACTTTCTTGTCATAGAGACAAGCACCCCCACCACACATTTTTCAATCTGCCTCTGGAGTCAGATGACTGTTCTAAAGAGGTCACATATTCCTTGCCGTGTCCAATCATTAGAAATTCATTTAGCATCCCATATAATACCACTAATGCAACAGGACAGGATGAGTATGGAATTCATCTTGTGTTCATCTAGATGTGATATGTACTTCTGAAAGAGTTCTGCCCTGATTCAGCTTGAGTGTAACCCAAGTTAATGGACTGTTTTAAAAATACAGCATTTCTAGTAGATGATGACTCCATTTCTCTTAACGGACATTTGGAACTTTGTGGAGTCACAGTTATAATGCTGAAAGGATTTTTTTTCTAGCTGGGTCTGAAGCCATTCAGGCGGTGGACACCAGGGCTCCTGTGGGCCCAGATTTGGGAGGGAGGTGCAATTGATCTGAAATACACTGACAGTGTGAAGGGAAGTTTCATGGAGGGTTTGCTGTCCTCCTGTCTCCATGCTAAATGCCTAGGTAGGTTATCACTTGGTCAGGAAAGTAGTACCATTGCTAGCTTTGTTCGCCGCTATGAAGACACAGTGACTTGTCTGGCATCTTGCCGGCATCACACGACAGGGCTAGGCGTCGAGCCTGTGATCCTGCCTGTTCTCCAGAGCTGACTCCCATGCTCTTTCTCTCCTCCCAAAGCCCAGCAAGGTGTAGGCTCTCAATGCAGATTTGAATAAACACACCTTTGAAAGGGTCCCTCTTGGCCAAAGCAATGGAAAGATTCTGCCGAGAGTTAAGTAATATTTCAGGCTCAGGCTTGTATTAGTGATTGCCTGGGATTATATGTCGGAGTCTGAAAAATAACAAAGTTAGTATTTTTCTGCTTTCTCCTGCATCCCAGTCTCCTGTGCCTCCTGCTCACCCTTACTTACAGGTAGAGAAGAAACTCCAAAGCACCAGAGCAGGGCACCAGGTGATCCTGCCAGACCCTTTGCATCAGGCCTTCCTTTGCACTAAATGGTCAGCACAGAAAACGACGCCTGTCATTTCCTGTTATTTCTGGGAAAACACACCCAAATGCCATATGAAGGACTAAACATCTCAGCAAAATCTTCATTAAAATGCACTTACATTCCCTTCGATAGAAACATGGAGCATGTTCAGTCGCACCCCTGAAGCCTTCTGAATGGAGCACACACACACACACACACACACATACACACACACCCGTCTTAAACTGCAACTCAAACTGGCTGATTCCCAGGCTTACAGTTAGTTCCCTATCAAGAATTAATGCAATATCATGCACACACCATTACTGAAAAATTCTACGCTGTTTTTTGCCAAGTGTTCCTATATAACAGTTTTATCACAAGTCTGACAGCCTCCATAAAAATTCCAGGCATTCTATATCAACAGCCCTCTTTGTACTAAGTTATTAAACATTAAATTTTTATTCGTCATTTGTATTCTGTTATGCAAAATAAGCTCCTTGATAAGATGTGTCTTCTTAATTGGGCCCTTCGATGCTAAATTGGCCAGCTCGCTAGAAATACACTGACAGTGTGAAGGGAAGTTTCATGGAGGGTTTGCTGTCCTCCTGTCTCCATGCTAAATGCCTAGGTAGGTTATCACTTGGTCAGGAAAGTAGTACCATTGCTAGCTTTGTTCGCCGCTATGAAGACACAGTGACTTGTCTGGCATCTTGCCGGCATCACACGACAGGGCTAGGCGTCGAGCCTGTGATCCTGCCTGTTCTCCAGAGCTGACTCCCATGCTCTTTCTCTCCTCCCAAAGCCCAGCAAGGTGTAGGCTCTCAATGCAGATTTGAATAAACACACCTTTGAAAGGGTCCCTCTTGGCCAAAGCAATGGAAAGATTCTGCCGAGAGTTAAGTAATATTTCAGGCTCAGGCTTGTATTAGTGATTGCCTGGGATTATATGTCGGAGTCTGAAAAATAACAAAGTTAGTATTTTCTGCTTTCTCCTGCATCCCAGTCTCCTGTGCCTCCTGCTCACCCTTACTTACAGGTAGAGAAGAAACTCCAAAGCACCAGAGCAGGGCACCAGGTGATCCTGCCAGACCCTTTGCATCAGGCCTTCCTTTGCACTAAATGGTCAGCACAGAAAGCACGCCTGTCATTTCCTGTTATTTCTGGGAAAACACACCCAAATGCCATATGAAGGACTAAACATCTCAGCAAAATCTTCATTAAAATGCACTTACATTCCCTTCGATAGAAACATGGAGCATGTTCAGTCGCACCCCTGAAGCCTTCTGAATGGAGCACACACACACACACACACACATACACACACACCCGTCTTAAACTGCAACTCAAACTGGCTGATTCCCAGGCTTACAGTTAGTTCCCTATCAAGAATTAATGCAATATCATGCACACACCATTACTGAAAAATTCTACGCTGTTTTTTGCCAAGTGTTCCTATATAACAGTTTTATCACAAGTCTGACAGCCTCCATAAAAATTCCAGGCATTCTATATCAACAGCCCTCTTTGTACTAAGTTATTAAACATTAAATTTTTATTCGTCATTTGTATTCTGTTATGCAAAATAAGCTCCTTGATAAGATGTGTCTTCTTAATTGGGCCCTTGATGCTTCTTGGATCGGAGTTGTCAGATTAGCTGGAAGAAGAGGCGCTGCGTTGAGCCAGCTCGCTACCAGGAGACCAATAGCTTTGTAACAACGATATTAAGTTAGAGAGGCCAAATGGAGGGCAGCGCCAGGCTCAGGTGAGGGTTTGCATCTGTGCATGTCTTATGCTCAGGCACTTTTCTCCTGGCATCAGCAGGGCTGATGGAAATAGATTTGTTTGTTGTTTACAGCATGCAGCTGTGGGCAATGCTGCATGGGAGTTGTATAAGATTGAAGCAAATTTGTACTGAGACTAAAATATTGAGCTTTGCTCCCGTCAGCAGTCTCTGGAATCTTATTGTCGAAAACTTTATCTAGTTGTAACCTTCCCCAGGGTGATTTTCATTTGCAGCTGCCCTGTTCTGTCTCTCATCTCCTGTCCCCCACTGCCACCACGGCATCAGTACTTAGCGGGAGCCAGCCAGGCCGGCCGGAGCGCAGCTCCTTCCTGACAAGGCCACACATGAGGGCCTGGGGACAGGGCGGCCATTTTCTCCGCCCAGCCCTGGCCATGGCTGCCCAGTCCCGCTTGCTGCTGGCCTCTGCTGTCACTCTGTGTACGGGCTCTGGGCACCAGGCTCTCCGGCTTCCCCGCCTTGCGTGGACAGCCCAAGGCCCAGTAGATCTTCGAACAGTGGACAGTGAAGGATTTGTTTTGCTTGTGAGCCCATTTGTCTACCTTCCAGAGATGTTTCTAGTTTTACCACATGAGGCTTGTTTGGGTTACTGGACGTTTCTGTTTGTGCTTAGATACCATTGACAGAGAAAAGAAAAGAAAAGAAAGAGACTTTCCTGAGATTCTGTCAGTTACTCACTGGGAATACATGCATGGTTAGGCCTGTAGACCTGGTGACTGAGTTGAATGAATGAATCCTGGTGGATCCTTTAGAGTTTTAAAAAGTAGTGTGTGTATGTATGTGGTGTCGGTGTGTATCTCTGTGTCTGTGGATTTTTGTGTTGTGTCTGTGTACTTGTGTGTATGTGTGCATGTGTGTCTGTGTGTTTGTATATCTGTGTGTATCTGTCTGTATCTGTGTGTCTGTGTGTATCCATGTACTTGTGTGCATGTCTGTGTGTTGTGTGTGTGTGTGTATCCCTGCATCTATGTGTCTCTGTGTATGTATTTGTATGTGGTCTTATCTGTGTGTGAGTGTGTCTGGGCACATGTGTGTTTCTGTCTGGTATCTCTGTGTGTCTGTACCTCTGTGTGTCTGTGTGTTTATTTCTGTGTATCTGCATTTGCCTGTCTGTCTGTTGGTCTGTCTGTGTTTAGAGCAGAGTGTGGTTTTGGGAAAACATTGTGTGTTCTGGGTTTTTGTATCTCTGCCCCGTTGTTTACAGCATGCAGCTGTGGGCAATGCTGCATGGGAGTTGTATAAGATTGAAGCAAATTTGTACTGAGACTAAAATATTGAGCTTTGCTCCCGTCAGCAGTCTCTGGAATCTTATTGTCGAAAACTTTATCTAGTTGTAACCTTCCCCAGGGTGATTTTCATTTGCAGCTGCCCTGTTCTGTCTCTCATCTCCTGTCCCCCACTGCCACCACGGCATCAGTACTTAGCGGGAGCCAGCCAGGCCGGCCGGAGGCAGCTCCTTCCTGACAAGGCCACACATGAGGGCCTGGGGACAGGGCGGCCATTTTCTCCGCCCAGCCCTGGCCATGGCTGCCCAGTCCCGCTTGCTGCTGGCCTCTGCTGTCACTCTGTGTACGGGCTCTGGGCACCAGGCTCTCCGGCTTCCCCGCCTTGCGTGGACAGCCCAAGGCCCAGTAGATCTTCGAACAGTGGACAGTGAAGGATTTGTTTTGCTTGTGAGCCCATTTGTCTACCTTCCAGAGATGTTTCTAGTTTTACCACATGAGGCTTGTTTGGGTTACTGGACGTTTCTGTTTGTGCTTAGATACCATTGACAGAGAAAAGAAAAGAAAAGAAAGAGACTTTCCTGAGATTCTGTCAGTTACTCACTGGGAATACATGCATGGTTAGGCCTGTAGACCTGGTGACTGAGTTGAATGAATGAATCCTGGTGGATCCTTTAGAGTTTTAAAAAGTAGTGTGTGTATGTATGTGGTGTCGGTGTGTATCTCTGTGTCTGTGGATTTTTGTGTTGTGTCTGTGTACTTGTGTGTATGTGTGCATGTGTGTCTGTGTGTTTGTATATCTGTGTGTATCTGTCTGTATCTGTGTGTCTGTGTGTATCCATGTACTTGTGTGCATGTCTGTGTGTTGTGTGTGTGTGTGTATCCCTGCATCTATGTGTCTCTGTGTATGTATTTGTATGTGGTCTTATCTGTGTGTGAGTGTGTCTGGGCACATGTGTGTTTCTGTCTGGTATCTCTGTGTGTCTGTACCTCTGTGTGTCTGTGTGTTTATTTCTGTGTATCTGCATTTGCCTGTCTGTCTGTTGGTCTGTCTGTGTTTAGAGCAGATGTGGGGACGGACATTGGGTTTCTGAGCACAGAATACAACTCTCCAGTCTTTTGCAGCTACTGATGATCATATTCAGGATGTATTTGGCTGTTGGTGTGAGGTTGGAAGAGGGATTGTGGTAAAGCCTGTCTGATCTACTCTAAACCTCCTTGGCCTGACACGAAAGAACCCCTCTGGGACCAAATATGCTCCCTAGCTGCGGGCCCTCAGCCATCTCTGCTTCCCTGGCGAGCAGTAGGCCACTGCTTCCTCCCCACGGACACAAAGCAATGAGGAGGAAATAAGACATGCCCTGCAGGCCCCCAGTGAGTGGCCAGGGTCCCCTGGAGTTGGACCTCCTCCCCAGAGCAGCTCCATCTTCTGGGCCATCCCATGCGGATGTGTCCTTGGGGTCTGGGGTTCTGATCTCATCAGTCAAGCAGCCTCACGAGGAGCACTTGGTCTGGGCTTTCTGCTTTGGCAGTCCTTGGTTTTGGTCTCCTGGAGGGCCTTTTCTGGTGAGCAGGGGCAGATCCACACTGTGCAGCCTGGGAATGTGTCAGTTTGTGCCTGGAATTTAGACAGAAGCCACGAAGGTGGAGGGGTGGTCAGATACTGGGAAGATGTACAGGTACAGCCTTCACCAGTTGAACAGACCTTCATCCCAATTTCCTCTCATCTGATCAAGGCACCAGTAGGTCACCCTCAACATCTCCATGGTGAGAACAGAATTATTAGTTGTGCTAGTGCTTACCATTATAAGTCATGCTTCTCTGAGGCTTCAAGAGACAGAATTTAAACTCAAACTTGTTTGAACCAACACATAAACAAAAATGTGTCCTCTGCCAATGTAAAATCTAGGAGTGAGGGAGCCAGTTTCAGGCACATGTGATGTCAGGTGCCCATTGATGCCATTAGAACCCTTTCTCCAGCATGTGGATCTTTGTTCCCCCCATGGTAACATCATCCATAGGCAGGTTCACTACAAGAAGTGCCAAGATGACTACCAGCCTATGTTTTGCCTGCTTAGAAATCTTCATGGAAACAGCATACCTCATTCTTGAAAGCACCAACCAAAATCACAGATCTAATTCTCATTGACCTAATTTGATTATACTAGTCCATCCTGAACCAACCACCGTGAATGGGGAATGGAGCCCTCTCCAAAGTGGCTGTTACCTAGACTTGCCCTAGTGCCATTTTCTATGTAGACAAATATCAATTCATTATGTTGTATACCTAAAACTAATATAATGGTGTATGTCAGTTAGATCTCAGAAATGTGTTTAAGTGGCCAACACTGGCTCATCTGTCTATCTTTAGAACTCAGGTAAAGGTCAGGCCTATCTTGGACTGAGGATAGGGAAGAACTGGTTCACCAACATAATGAAAAGAAGGAGGGTGAAAGGTAAGAAGCATTGTCACCACAGGCTTTGGGGAAAGGCCCAGCCCCTCCATCTGGGTCTAAGCTTCTGGAACTATGCTGTCTATTGTGCGCAGACACTGTGAGGTAGGCCACCAGAGCACTTGCTGGCCTCTGAATGTGCTGTGTGCCTCTAGGTCTCTGGGTCCTTGTTCATACAAATCCATCCATAAGTGAAGACTGCCCAGCCATGATCCCTTCTCCCATCCCGTTCAAGTCTGCTGGTCCCGTGAGGCCCACCTAAGATAGCATGCTCTCTGAACATCTGTCTCCTCACCCAGCCCCCTCATTCATCATTTTCCCAAGTTCACGATGACATCAGTCCCTGCCCAGTGTTTTCCACTGTACACTGCATATCTCTTTGACCTGTAGCACTTGACATGGGGAACACACAGACCTGCCACTCGGGGAACAGAGAGGTGAGTTCCAACCATCCCGAGTTGAGAGCTCTAAGCCCAAGTGGAAGGGAGAGAAAAGAACAAAGACTCGTAAGATATCAAAATTCCAATTTTAGGATCAAATGCCTACACTTTTAGCCTCTCTGATAGCAGAGCAAAATATGAGTAGTTATAATTGTATGTGAGGGCCAGTTTCACCATTGATGCCATTAGAACCCTTTCTCCAGCATGTGGATCTTTGTTCCCCATGGTAACATCATCCATAGGCAGGTTCACTACAAGAAGTGCCAAGATGACTACCAGCCTATGTTTTGCCTGCTTAGAAATCTTCATGGAAACAGCATACCTCATTCTTGAAAGCACCAACCAAAATCACAGATCTAATTCTCATTGACCTAATTTGATTATACTAGTCCATCCTGAACCAACCACCGTGAATGGGGAATGGAGCCCTCTCCAAAGTGGCTGTTACCTAGACTTGCCCTAGTGCCATTTTCTATGTAGACAAATATCAATTCATTATGTTGTATACCTAAAACTAATATAATGGTGTATGTCAGTTAGATCTCAGAAATGTGTTTAAGTGGCCAACACTGGCTCATCTGTCTATCTTTAGAACTCAGGTAAAGGTCAGGCCTATCTTGGACTGAGGATAGGGAAGAACTGGTTCACCAACATAATGAAAAGAAGGAGGGTGAAAGGTAAGAAGCATTGTCACCACAGGCTTTGGGGAAAGGCCCAGCCCCTCCATCTGGGTCTAAGCTTCTGGAACTATGCTGTCTATTGTGCGCAGACACTGTGAGGTAGGCCACCAGAGCACTTGCTGGCCTCTGAATGTGCTGTGTGCCTCTAGGTCTCTGGGTCCTTGTTCATACAAATCCATCCATAAGTGAAGACTGCCCAGCCATGATCCCTTCTCCCATCCCGTTCAAGTCTGCTGGTCCCGTGAGGCCCACCTAAGATAGCATGCTCTCTGAACATCTGTCTCCTCACCCAGCCCCCTCATTCATCATTTTCCCAAGTTCACGATGACATCAGTCCCTGCCCAGTGTTTTCCACTGTACACTGCATATCTCTTTGACCTGTAGCACTTGACATGGGGAACACACAGACCTGCCACTCGGGGAACAGAGAGGTGAGTTCCAACCATCCCGAGTTGAGAGCTCTAAGCCCAAGTGGAAGGGAGAGAAAAGAACAAAGACTCGTAAGATATCAAAATTCCAATTTTAGGATCAAATGCCTACACTTTTAGCCTCTCTGATAGCAGAGCAAAATATGAGTAGTTATAATTGTATAGCACGGGAAAATTACTCAATATTCTGTAATGACATGTATGGGAAAAGAATCTAAAAAAGAGAATATAAGTATAGGTATAGCTTATGTGCTTCACTGTATCACAGAAAATAACACAGTGTTGTATCAACTATACCCCAATAAGAATTAATTTAAAGAAAAGGCCTAAGAAGGTGTAATTACAGCATTAAGGCCCCTAATTGCCACTAAGGACAAAGAAGTCTGATGACCTGATTTAACCTCCAAACAGACCCAGATTCACTGGAGAAATGCTGAGGCCTCCAGCCCTCTTGTCTCCCTACACAGAGGCTATGAAAATGATGAAAGACGGACATTATCTACATTCTAAATACATATAGGTTAATGAAAAGATCACTATTTTCTGGTAATCCATAATTCTCTTGAGATAAAGGACTCCTTCCTAGACAGTCAAGAGCCAATAGCCACTTGGACTAGAGTGGCCTTGGTTTCAGCTCCTGGCTGTGTTTCGACATTTCAAATTTGTAGAGGTCATGTGTGCAGCAGGGATGGTTGGCTAGAACACTGATGATAATATTCCTGGCAGGCTCAGGCGCTGGAAATTCCGGTTTCAAGATATCTCATTATCTGCAGGTGCCATAATGGGAAACTGAAGGCAAAGCTGTCAATCACAGAGGAACATTTGGAAATGCAGCCGCCTTAAAAGTCCCTCTGCTCAACGGGCTAAGCTGGTCCCGTGAGGCCCACCTAAGATAGCATGCTCTCTGAACATCTGTCTCCTCACCCAGCCCCCTCATTCATCATTTTCCCAAGTTCACGATGACATCAGTCCCTGCCCAGTGTTTTCCACTGTACACTGCATATCTCTTTGACCTGTAGCACTTGACATGGGGAACACACAGACCTGCCACTCGGGGAACAGAGAGGTGAGTTCCAACCATCCCGAGTTGAGAGCTCTAAGCCCAAGTGGAAGGGAGAGAAAAGAACAAAGACTCGTAAGATATCAAAATTCCAATTTTAGGATCAAATGCCTACACTTTTAGCCTCTCTGATAGCAGAGCAAAATATGAGTAGTTATAATTGTATAGCACGGGAAAATTACTCAATATTCTGTAATGACATGTATGGGAAAAGAATCTAAAAAAGAGAATATAAGTATAGGTATAGCTTATGTGCTTCACTGTATCACAGAAAATAACACAGTGTTGTATCAACTATACCCCAATAAGAATTAATTTAAAGAAAAGGCCTAAGAAGGTGTAATTACAGCATTAAGGCCCCTAATTGCCACTAAGGACAAAGAAGTCTGATGACCTGATTTAACCTCCAAACAGACCCAGATTCACTGGAGAAATGCTGAGGCCTCCAGCCCTCTTGTCTCCCTACACAGAGGCTATGAAAATGATGAAAGACGGACATTATCTACATTCTAAATACATATAGGTTAATGAAAAGATCACTATTTTCTGGTAATCCATAATTCTCTTGAGATAAAGGACTCCTTCCTAGACAGTCAAGAGCCAATAGCCACTTGGACTAGAGTGGCCTTGGTTTCAGCTCCTGGCTGTGTTTCGACATTTCAAATTTGTAGAGGTCATGTGTGCAGCAGGGATGGTTGGCTAGAACACTGATGATAATATTCCTGGCAGGCTCAGGCGCTGGAAATTCCGGTTTCAAGATATCTCATTATCTGCAGGTGCCATAATGGGAAACTGAAGGCAAAGCTGTCAATCACAGAGGAACATTTGGAAATGCAGCCGCCCCTTAAAAGCTTTCCCTGACTTAGTCCCTCTGCTCAACAAAGGAGGGAAGGAAGCTCAAAGATATGGTCCTGCAAGTAGCCCAGAAATGTCAAGCAAAACCCGGTGTGCTTGGTTATCTGATGTATATGGTGCCTGTGAACCACATGAACCCCATGGAGTGCCTGCCTTTCTCCAGAATCAAGCTTCAGGAATGCATTTCTACCTGCAGAGGTGGTGCTGGATCCTTTGCCTCTTGGCCCTCGCAGTCTCACAGTAAGGCCATGCCATGGTGGTACAGCTACACACTGGCCACGACACCTAAATGCTGTTCTGGGATCTATGCGGACTAGCCCAAATGGCTCTTGGCAGAGCTTGGCATATGAGGTTGGAGGCAAGGGTAAAAAACCTGGAAGGTTCCATCTACACTACACTTCCCTTGTAGGATTTTGGCTTCATGCTTGGTGCTAACCTTGAAGAAAGTCTCAATTCTCAGAACAAAACTGAATTTGATTTATTTGCAAGTAAAACCTGCCTAAAAGTACACATTCAAGAATGGATCTGATAAGTGAAGGTTAGTGAAGGTTACAAGGTATTACTGACTTATGTGTTGCTGGTCTCTGGTGCTGGTGACTCCCAGGCATCCTAAGGACAAGACGTGGAATGGACGGGGTTTAGAGCTGGAGCCTCGCACAAGCCTCCACAGACCAGAATGAAAGGAAGAGCCTGTCTCACGTTTGTTCAGTGTTCAAAGGTATACAGAGTGCTGGGAGGGCAAGTGGACCCCTTTGCAAAGCCCAGCTCCAATGACTATTTTCTGGTAATCCATAATTCTCTTGAGATAAAGGACTCCTTCCTAGACAGTCAAGAGCCAATAGCCACTTGGACTAGAGTGGCCTTGGTTTCAGCTCCTGGCTGTGTTTCGACATTTCAAATTTGTAGAGGTCATGTGTGCAGCAGGGATGGTTGGCTAGAACACTGATGATAATATTCCTGGCAGGCTCAGGCGCTGGAAATTCCGGTTTCAAGATATCTCATTATCTGCAGGTGCCATAATGGGAAACTGAAGGCAAAGCTGTCAATCACAGAGGAACATTTGGAAATGCAGCCGCCCCTTAAAAGCTTTCCCTGACTTAGTCCCTCTGCTCAACAAAGGAGGGAAGGAAGCTCAAAGATATGGTCCTGCAAGTAGCCCAGAAATGTCAAGCAAAACCCGGTGTGCTTGGTTATCTGATGTATATGGTGCCTGTGAACCACATGAACCCCATGGAGTGCCTGCCTTTCTCCAGAATCAAGCTTCAGGAATGCATTTCTACCTGCAGAGGTGGTGCTGGATCCTTTGCCTCTTGGCCCTCGCAGTCTCACAGTAAGGCCATGCCATGGTGGTACAGCTACACACTGGCCACGACACCTAAATGCTGTTCTGGGATCTATGGACTAGCCCAAATGGCTCTTGGCAGAGCTTGGCATATGAGGTTGGAGGCAAGGGTAAAAAACCTGGAAGGTTCCATCTACACTACACTTCCCTTGTAGGATTTTGGCTTCATGCTTGGTGCTAACCTTGAAGAAAGTCTCAATTCTCAGAACAAAACTGAATTTGATTTATTTGCAAGTAAAACCTGCCTAAAAGTACACATTCAAGAATGGATCTGATAAGTGAAGGTTAGTGAAGGTTACAAGGTATTACTGACTTATGTGTTGCTGGTCTCTGGTGCTGGTGACTCCCAGGCATCCTAAGGACAAGACGTGGAATGGACGGGGTTTAGAGCTGGAGCCTCGCACAAGCCTCCACAGACCAGAATGAAAGGAAGAGCCTGTCTCACGTTTGTTCAGTGTTCAGTGGTGCACAAGGACCACAGAGAGGGGGCCCCATGGCGGACAGGAAAGACGGGACTATACAGAGTGCTGGGAGGGCAAGTGGACCCCTTTGCAAAGCTATAACTTCTACTCAGCTCCAGCCAAACTTTGCCAGGAAGAAATGGTTAACCAACTCTGCTGGCTATTCCAAAGAAGTTGGAAATTCAAATTTTAAGTTTTTGTTTTCCATTCTGGCAACTGATTCAGATTTTAAGAACAACCACCACACAAAAAATGAAAGTGCTTTGGGTCCCCCATTTACTACTTCACTAATAAGAACTAAAAGGTAACTCCCAGCAAATGATAGAAGCCAAGAATTTCACTAGGTTATTTCTATGATTGGTTAATAATTATGTCCCCAATCCTTTGTATTTTCCTTAAAAGGAAATAACCTCTGTGGTAGGAATGACTTTCCTTTCGTATCTGTTACATAGTTTTTATCCTAATTGAGTGATTCATTCATTCATTCATTTGTTCAGCAGAGTTGTTGAGCTTTAGTTGTGTACCTTAGGCATAGGAGCTGCTAGAACAAAGACTGATAAATCCTCCCTTAAGGACCCCAGAGAGCTGTCAAGAGAGAATGGGCATGGGAGGATCTTCACCAGATGAACTATGTGTACTGAAGGTCATGCCCCAGGCCTGGGGGGGTGGAGTTATTTAAGAACTGATCCTCTGGGAAGGTTCCTTTGATGTTTATGTAGGTAGAGTAGGTAGGAGTTAACCACCACAGAAAGTGCACAAGTGGTGTTTGTTTATTGAAACGATGGTGTTCACCACAGAAAGGTGCACACTGTGTTTGGGGTAGAGTGTCTCAGACAAAACTGAATTTGATTTATTTGCAAGTAAAACCTGCCTAAAAGTACACATTCAAGAATGGATCTGATAAGTGAAGGTTAGTGAAGGTTACAAGGTATTACTGACTTATGTGTTGCTGGTCTCTGGTGCTGGTGACTCCCAGGCATCCTAAGGACAAGACGTGGAATGGACGGGGTTTAGAGCTGGAGCCTCGCACAAGCCTCCACAGACCAGAATGAAAGGAAGAGCCTGTCTCACGTTTGTTCAGTGTTCAGTGGTGCACAAGGACCACAGAGAGGGGCCACATGGCGGACAGGAAAGACGGGACTATACAGAGTGCTGGGAGGGCAAGTGGACCCCTTTGCAAAGCTATAACTTCTACTCAGCTCCAGCCAAACTTTGCCAGGAAGAAATGGTTAACCAACTCTGCTGGCTATTCCAAAGAAGTTGGAAATTCAAATTTTAAGTTTTTGTTTTCCATTCTGGCAACTGATTCAGATTTTAAGAACAACCACCACACAAAAAATGAAAGTGCTTTGGGTCCCCCATTTACTACTTCACTAATAAGAACTAAAAGGTAACTCCCAGCAAATGATAGAAGCCAAGAATTTCACTAGGTTATTTCTATGATTGGTTAATAATTATGTCCCCAATCCTTTGTATTTTCCTTAAAAGGAAATAACCTCTGTGGTAGGAATGACTTTCCTTTCGTATCTGTTACATAGTTTTTATCCTAATTGAGTGATTCATTCATTCATTCATTTGTTCAGCAGAGTTGTTGAGCTTTAGTTGTGTACCTTAGGCATAGGAGCTGCTAGAACAAAGACTGATAAATCCTCCCTTAAGGACCCCAGAGAGCTGTCAAGAGAGAATGGGCATGGGAGGATCTTCACCAGATGAACTATGTGTACTGAAGGTCATGCCCCAGGCCTGGGGGGGTGGAGTTATTTAAGAACTGATCCTCTGGGAAGGTTCCTTTGATGTTTATGTAGGTAGAGTAGGTAGGAGTTAACCACCACAGAAAGTGCACAAGTGGTGTTTGTTTATTGAAACGATGGTGTTCACAGAAGGTCACCTGCCCTCTGTTTAAGAAACAGTGATTGAGTTTCTGGAATCAGATATTTAGCTTGGAGAACATAAGGTTTTGGGAAGGCTAAGGGGATGATGAAATGGGAGAGCTGGCCACTTTCTCCTATGGACTGTCATGTTGTGATGGTCAAGCCTATGTGCCTCTGGTCTAAGGGGTGCCTAGAAAGCTGGTCAAACATTATTTCTGAATGTCTTTGTGAGGATGACTCCAGAAGAGGCTAGCACTGGAATCAGGAGAGAGGAGAAAGATAATACTCAGCAGTGTGGGTGGCATCATCCCATTCACTGAGGGTTCAAAAAGAACAAAAAGCAGAGAAAGGGCCAATCTGCTCCCTCTGCTAGAAGTGAGACATCTATCTTCTGCCCCAGGACACCAATGCCCCTCTCTCAGGATTTTAGTCTCAAACAAAGACTTATGCCATTGGCTTCCTAATTCTTAGGCTTTCAGACTAGAGCTGTCTCTCCTGTCTCTCAGGGTTACAGATGGCAGACCAAGGGACTTCTCAGCCTTCATAACTACCTAAGCCAATCCCCAGAATAAATTTGCACGTGTGTGTGTGTGTGTGTGTGTGTGTGTGTATACACTAAGTTGCTTCAGTCATGTCCAACTCTTTGTGACCCTATGGACTGCAGCCTGTCAGGCTCTTCTGTCCATGGAATTCTCTAGGCAAAAATACTGGAGTGGGCTACTATGCCCTTCTCCAGGGGATAATCCCCCCCCAGAATAAAACTAATATCTTTTATGCCTACCTGCATCAGCAGGCAGATTCTTTACCACTAGAGCCACCTGGGAAGCTCACATATATGTATACATATATGTATATACATGTTCTGTTTCTCTAGAGAAGCCTGACTAATACACTGATACACATGGAGAGAGGAATTAGCTTTGCTTCACGAGGAGGACAGACAGATGGGCAGAAGCTCAAGATCAGGGATCAAGTGTGAGAATCCAGGAGTCAGCAGACCCAGGGGCAGATCCTCAAACCACTTACTGTCTGTGTGATTTTCAGCAAGTTGTCTCCAAGCCTCAATCTCCTCTTCTGTTAAGTGATGCCTGTCTCACAGACCTGGTGATATAATTGAAAGAGATAATATTGTGGAGGGCTTAGCTCAGTACGTGGGATGTCCAAAGAACTCAAGAATGTCCTGGACAAACAGAAAGTTCATCTTTATGTGAAGTCAAAGTTTAACTGTCAGCTGTCTAAACAGGAAATGCGCTGTCTCTGGAAGTAGAAAGTTCTCCATTATGAGAAGTAAGAAGTGATTTGGCAGACACTAGGTGGCTAATAATCAGGAACGCTTTTCTTTACACAGGCTTGAAGGGTATTTATACAACTTAAAGTTTCTTTTCAGTTCTGAGCCTCAGGGATGTTCAGCAAAGGAACAGGTACCATATAAACATAGTTCGTGTCTGTGTGTGTGTGTGTGAGCCTGCATGTGCATCGACACATGAAATATCCAAGAAGATTTCTAACTATTATGGCAATTTTTCCAACAATAAAGTAAATGAGTGAATGATTTTAATAATTTAAATTCACTTCAGTTTTAAGTTTAAATAATATAGATGTTTGACTGTCCCCGTTCCTCCCCTTGAAAGCAAACAGATGTTATGCAGTATCCCTGTGAGACCAGAAGAAAGGCACAAGCAGCTATGGAGGTTTAGGCTCCTTGGAAACCTCAGCAGAGTCAGGGGAGAAGTGCTGTTCCCAAGGGTGGCAGCCTGATGGGAGAGGAGAACATGTCCAGGGTGTCCTGATATTCTGGACTGCAGCCTGTCAGGCTCTTCTGTCCATGGAATTCTCTAGGCAAAATACTGGAGTGGGCTACTATGCCCTTCTCCAGGGGATAATCCCCCCCCAGAATAAAACTAATATCTTTTATGCCTACCTGCATCAGCAGGCAGATTCTTTACCACTAGAGCCACCTGGGAAGCTCACATATATGTATACATATATGTATATACATGTTCTGTTTCTCTAGAGAAGCCTGACTAATACACTGATACACATGGAGAGAGGAATTAGCTTTGCTTCACGAGGAGGACAGACAGATGGGCAGAAGCTCAAGATCAGGGATCAAGTGTGAGAATCCAGGAGTCAGCAGACCCAGGGGCAGATCCTCAAACCACTTACTGTCTGTGTGATTTTCAGCAAGTTGTCTCCAAGCCTCAATCTCCTCTTCTGTTAAGTGATGCCTGTCTCACAGACCTGGTGATATAATTGAAAGAGATAATATTGTGGAGGGCTTAGCTCAGTACGTGGGATGTCCAAAGAACTCAAGAATGTCCTGGACAAACAGAAAGTTCATCTTTATGTGAAGTCAAAGTTTAACTGTCAGCTGTCTAAACAGGAAATGCGCTGTCTCTGGAAGTAGAAAGTTCTCCATTATGAGAAGTAAGAAGTGATTTGGCAGACACTAGGTGGCTAATAATCAGGAACGCTTTTCTTTACACAGGCTTGAAGGGTATTTATACAACTTAAAGTTTCTTTTCAGTTCTGAGCCTCAGGGATGTTCAGCAAAGGAACAGGTACCATATAAACATAGTTCGTGTCTGTGTGTGTGTGTGTGAGCCTGCATGTGCATCGACACATGAAATATCCAAGAAGATTTCTAACTATTATGGCAATTTTTCCAACAATAAAGTAAATGAGTGAATGATTTTAATAATTTAAATTCACTTCAGTTTTAAGTTTAAATAATATAGATGTTTGACTGTCCCCGTTCCTCCCCTTGAAAGCAAACAGATGTTATGCAGTATCCCTGTGAGACCAGAAGAAAGGCACAAGCAGCTATGGAGGTTTAGGCTCCTTGGAAACCTCAGCAGAGTCAGGGGAGAAGTGCTGTTCCCAAGGGTGGCAGCCTGATGGGAGAGGAGAACATGTCCAGGGTGTCCTGATATTCTGGACAGCACAGTTTTCCTATTTGTCAGTCCCAGAAATGACTTGCCTAAGAGCTAAGTTGGATTGTCTCATGATAATCTGTAAGGAACGTAATTTTATTTTATCTTTTGTAATTAAGGAAAGAGAGGAGGATGCAAGGTCAGTTTTTGGTTCTCCCAATCCCCATTTCCGGAATCCATAATATCATGATCTCCTCCTTCTCTTTTCTACCCTGTCCAAACTTTCTTTTCTACTTTGAGATGCTCACTGACACTTGTGGGTGATTTGTTACTTAGGGTGTTTTCATGTGAACAAAAGTAAAAATCCAGGGCCAAAATCAGTTCCAGTGGTTTGAACTTCAGGTTGGAAGGAGAGGTATTTAGGAGAGCCCTCTAGGATAGAGAAACAGGACAGGTTACTCTTGAAAGCCCTTGAAATCTCCCCAGGCAAGCAACTGTCTGGTTAGTTCATGTGTCAAGATGTTGAGGTCCCGAGAGACCAATATAAGAAGAAACCACTTAATATTTTTTTCACTCCATTGGTTGGATTTTATTCTGAAGTTTCAAGAAATTGTCCTTTTACCTCAAACTATAATTTGGTCTTGGATTTATTAACTTTCACCCAAGAAAGGCCATTCTAGAGATTCCTTAGCCACTGACTTTATCAGAAGATTGTTGGCCGAACCCACAGCCATCACACCCCATCCATCCTCTCCCAGCACACTTTCTCCCCTGGTCACCTCCTCATCCTCACCCCCAAACTCTTTTAGAATTGATTGGTTCTGCCCCTTTATATCTGAAAGATACCCCATGCTAAAGAGAGTGTTTCCACTTTGATGTGATAATTTTTCTTTCTTGCCTTTTAAAAAAAATGTAATAAAATAAGTCAGAGTGGATTCTAAGGATGCTTTGAGCCTAGTTGCACATGCTTAGCAAGTTATAGAGCATCTCTGAACAGCAGATATGAAGATAACAGTAACTAGTTTGGAGGCCCACATTAAAGATCAAGTCCAAAAAGGCCCATGATGTCATCAAAACACAAATGATGAAGGTTCCTCCTGCCCTTCCTTCTTTCTGTTAATTTTTCCTTTCTCTCTTTTTCCCTTCTTTCACAGAGGAATCAACAGAAAAACCCCAATGCCAGCCAGAAATCAGGACCGCATGATCATTTTGCACCATGACCCATACAGGACCTGAACCACCATCATTCCTTTCCAGAAACGTGAGGCATGCAGCAGCCGGAGCCCACACAGTGCATCCTCAGGCAGCCTCAACACCTCCCAGCTCCCAAGTGGCCACATGCCTCCCCCTCCTCAGGAGCAGCCAGGTCTCAGAAGAACGGCCTCATATGCCTGGGCTCCGGCGCGTGACCAGGAGGGAACATGCTGCATTGTGAAAACCCCACCGTACAGCCTGTTGCACATTTTACTTTTAAATGTTTCAATTGATTGATTCCTTCTGACAACATTTTCTTAAAGGCTTTTTCACCCTCCTAATGAGTCTGAGCCTTTGCGAAAGGCATGTGATTGACGGAGCCACAGATGGACAGCTTCACGTTTCTCCAAAGACTTGGAGTTTACAGCATTCTGTCTTGGTCCAGGTGAGCAATTCAAGAGTTGAGGTCCTTAGCCAGAGACCAATATAAGAAGAAACCACTTAATATTTTTTCACTCCATTGGTTGGATTTTATTCTGAAGTTTCAAGAAATTGTCCTTTACCTCAAACTATAATTTGGTCTTGGATTTATTAACTTTCACCCAAGAAAGGCCATTCTAGAGATTCCTTAGCCACTGACTTTATCAGAAGATTGTTGGCCGAACCCACAGCCATCACACCCCATCCATCCTCTCCCAGCACACTTTCTCCCCTGGTCACCTCCTCATCCTCACCCCCAAACTCTTTTAGAATTGATTGGTTCTGCCCCTTTATATCTGAAAGATACCCCATGCTAAAGAGAGTGTTTCCACTTTGATGTGATAATTTTTCTTTCTTGCCTTTTAAAAAAAATGTAATAAAATAAGTCAGAGTGGATTCTAAGGATGCTTTGAGCCTAGTTGCACATGCTTAGCAAGTTATAGAGCATCTCTGAACAGCAGATATGAAGATAACAGTAACTAGTTTGGAGGCCCACATTAAAGATCAAGTCCAAAAAGGCCCATGATGTCATCAAAACACAAATGATGAAGGTTCCTCCTGCCCTTCCTTCTTTCTGTTAATTTTTCCTTTCTCTCTTTTTCCCTTCTTTCACAGAGGAATCAACAGAAAAACCCCAATGCCAGCCAGAAATCAGGACCGCATGATCATTTTGCACCATGACCCATACAGGACCTGAACCACCATCATTCCTTTCCAGAAACGTGAGGCATGCAGCAGCCGGAGCCCACACAGTGCATCCTCAGGCAGCCTCAACACCTCCCAGCTCCCAAGTGGCCACATGCCTCCCCCTCCTCAGGAGCAGCCAGGTCTCAGAAGAACGGCCTCATATGCCTGGGCTCCGGCGCGTGACCAGGAGGGAACATGCTGCATTGTGAAAACCCCACCGTACAGCCTGTTGCACATTTTACTTTTAAATGTTTCAATTGATTGATTCCTTCTGACAACATTTTCTTAAAGGCTTTTTCACCCTCCTAATGAGTCTGAGCCTTTGCGAAAGGCATGTGATTGACGGAGCCACAGATGGACAGCTTCACGTTTCTCCAAAGACTTGGAGTTTACAGCATTCTGTCTTGGTCCAGGTGAGCAAGTGAGAGGAAGGGAGGCAAAGATCCAGGACTTCCATTTCCGGCTAGAGCCTGGGTAGTAGAACCTTTTTCTACTTATGTTGCTCAGATAATTGCTACAGTTTTAGGACAGATTCACAAACATTTCTTGAGTCTCCAGGATTTGTGGCATGGATGATGATGAGATGCAAAAGCCCTGGTCCCTACCCTGCAGATGCTCAGTCTCACGAGGAAACTAGACAAAAGATCGCCAGCAGCAGAGAATGGCCCTCCTGCAGGTGGTGCCCAGGTTGGGTCAGCACAAATGCAGACTGTGAATGGGAGCTGAGCCTTGAGAGCACAAGATGAGGAGTGGACAGCAATCAGGAGAGGCACTTCCTCTCTTCCGTGGCTTTGCCCAGGTGGGTCCCTCAAGTGGAAGCAGTGTAACTCTTTCATGGTGATGTTTTTATCACAGCTGTGTCAGGTCTACCCGGGGGATGCTGTGGTGTCAGGAGTCAGACATTACCAAGCGGGAGTACCAGGAGGGTCCTGGGAGGGCACATTAAAATCCATGGGACTTCTCCTACAGTCATTCGAGAGTCAGTGAGCTCATCCAAGGAAGAGGGTGGTACATGCCAGCCCATGTATAGAACACCATCTCTGGTGTAGTGTGGAGGGCCATTTGGAGAGGAGATAAACTAAAGACCATAGAAGGGCCAGTGTCTTCTCTGTGAACTTGTTGACTGGTGTCAGGGGTTAGCCGTGAACAAGAGGGCTCAGGTTAGATGCTCTGGCTAAGGTCCTTCTTTCATAAGTGAGGGTGGCAGCCAATGAGTTGGTCATGGACATTCTGATTAGAGTACCCAAGAAAATGCATCCAAAAGAAATCTGAGTTTAGCATTTAAGATCAAGGTTGAAGCTGTTTCAGAGTCTGGACATTTGGGGCTTGAGTCAGTGACTCGAAACAGAAATACACCAATTTCAAGAAAACAAGGTTGCAACCTGGGTTTCAGCACTTCTGGCCATTCTGGGGTATCATCCTTTGAAAGGCATGTGATTGACGGAGCCACAGATGGACAGCTTCACGTTTCTCCAAAGACTTGGAGTTTACAGATCCCCAGGTGAGCAAGTGAGAGGAAGGGAGGCAAAGATCCAGGACTTCCATTTCCGGCTAGAGCCTGGGTAGTAGAACCTTTTTCTACTTATGTTGCTCAGATAATTGCTACAGTTTTAGGACAGATTCACAAACATTTCTTGAGTCTCCAGGATTTGTGGCATGGATGATGATGAGATGCAAAAGCCCTGGTCCCTACCCTGCAGATGCTCAGTCTCACGAGGAAACTAGACAAAAGATCGCCAGCAGCAGAGAATGGCCCTCCTGCAGGTGGTGCCCAGGTTGGGTCAGCACAAATGCAGACTGTGAATGGGAGCTGAGCCTTGAGAGCACAAGATGAGGAGTGGACAGCAATCAGGAGAGGCACTTCCTCTCTTCCGTGGCTTTGCCCAGGTGGGTCCCTCAAGTGGAAGCAGTGTAACTCTTTCATGGTGATGTTTTTATCACAGCTGTGTCAGGTCTACCGGAGGATGCTGTGGTGTCAGGAGTCAGACATTACCAAGCGGGAGTACCAGGAGGGTCCTGGGAGGGCACATTAAAATCCATGGGACTTCTCCTACAGTCATTCGAGAGTCAGTGAGCTCATCCAAGGAAGAGGGTGGTACATGCCAGCCCATGTATAGAACACCATCTCTGGTGTAGTGTGGAGGGCCATTTGGAGAGGAGATAAACTAAAGACCATAGAAGGGCCAGTGTCTTCTCTGTGAACTTGTTGACTGGTGTCAGGGGTTAGCCGTGAACAAGAGGGCTCAGGTTAGATGCTCTGGCTAAGGTCCTTCTTTCATAAGTGAGGGTGGCAGCCAATGAGTTGGTCATGGACATTCTGATTAGAGTACCCAAGAAAATGCATCCAAAAGAAATCTGAGTTTAGCATTTAAGATCAAGGTTGAAGCTGTTTCAGATTCTGGACATTTGGGGTTTGAGTCAGTGACTCAAAACAGAAATACACCAATTCACGTCAAGCACACCCACTCAGACCAGTGTATGACAACCTGTGGTTAGACTCGAGACTCATAACTTACTCCGCTCCCACCCCTGCCTTCCATTCACCTGCTGGGTCATCATCCAATTGTTTGACCAAGCTGACCAGTCATTCATGTCTGAGCAGGGTGATTCTTTGCTTGGAAGGTGATGGTTTGCAGCATTCAGCTTTCCTATCCGCTCTTCCCTAATTCCAAAACACACAGGTATGGGGACCAAGGAGTCGTCGTAGCTCTGGTGGTTTGCAGGCAACCTGTCAGGAATGGGATATGAACACAGCCTCTCAACGAGAGGTCTATGACATTCACCTATGGAAGGATTTGCTGTTTTTCTCATATTTCGGGGTGACTTGTTTGATCAGATGTAATCAGACCATCCAGGGTCAGTTTTTAATTAATGACATTTAATTATACATTTTATTTGTAGCAATGGAAAAAAATAACCATGCTTTAGGTTAGCTCAGGTGACTGAATTGGTATTAAAAACAAAACAAAACAAAATATAAAATGGAACTGCCAAGGCACCTTCTCTCCCAGCAAATACCAAAGCCTGTTTGGAGTCAGTTCTGCTCACTCTTGCCACTCCTCAGGCATCTCTTCCTTCCTGATTGTTGAAGCTCCTGCCACCTTATCATGGTTTAAAATAGGATGGGACGAACAGCATCCCCCGCTCCACACTCTGTGCCTTCATGGGATTTCACCCAGAAGTACAGGCATTTAAAAAAAAAAGAGAAAACAAGGCCAAAGACCCTTTTGCTTCCTGAGGAGAAATCTGAAGCCAGAGGAAATGGGTAGGAAGGTCCTACAGACCCGGTTGTTGACTGGTGTCAGGGGTTAGCCGTGAACAAGAGGGCTCAGGTTAGATGCTCTGGCTAAGGTCCTTCTTTCATAAGTGAGGGTGGCAGCCAATGAGTTGGTCATGGACATTCTGATTAGAGTACCCAAGAAAATGCATCCAAAAGAAATCTGAGTTTAGCATTTAAGATCAAGGTTGAAGCTGTTTCAGATTCTGGACATTTGGGGTTTGAGTCAGTGACTCAAAACAGAAATACACCAATTCACGTCAAGCACACCCACTCAGACCAGTGTATGACAACCTGTGGTTAGACTCGAGACTCATAACT
Organism: Tragulus kanchil; assembly: GCA_022376925.1. Classification (NCBI taxonomy): domain Eukaryota; kingdom Metazoa; phylum Chordata; class Mammalia; order Artiodactyla; family Tragulidae; genus Tragulus; species Tragulus kanchil. The sequence continues at coordinate 111,531,346 of JAIOJX010000031.1, read as the reverse complement.
TACTCCGCTCCCACCCTGCCTTCCATTCCACTGCTGGGTCATCATCCAATTGTTTGACCAAGCTGACCAGTCATTCATGTCTGAGCAGGGTGATTCTTTGCTTGGAAGGTGATGGTTTGCAGCATTCAGCTTTCCTATCCGCTCTTCCCTAATTCCAAAACACACAGGTATGGGGACCAAGGAGTCGTCGTAGCTCTGGTGGTTTGCAGGCAACCTGTCAGGAATGGGATATGAACACAGCCTCTCAACGAGAGGTCTATGACATTCACCTATGGAAGGATTTGCTGTTTTTCTCATATTTCGGGGTGACTTGTTTGATCAGATGTAATCAGACCATCCAGGGTCAGTTTTTAATTAATGACATTTAATTATACATTTTATTTGTAGCAATGGAAAAAAATAACCATGCTTTAGGTTAGCTCAGGTGACTGAATTGGTATTAAAAACAAAACAAAACAAAATATAAAATGGAACTGCCAAGGCACCTTCTCTCCCAGCAAATACCAAAGCCTGTTTGGAGTCAGTTCTGCTCACTCTTGCCACTCCTCAGGCATCTCTTCCTTCCTGATTGTTGAAGCTCCTGCCACCTTATCATGGTTTAAAATAGGATGGGACGAACAGCATCCCCCGCTCCACACTCTGTGCCTTCATGGGATTTCACCCAGAAGTACAGGCATTTAAAAAAAAAAGAGAGAGAGAAAACAGGAAGGTGCCAAAGACCCCTTTTGCTTCCTGAGGAGAAATCTGAAGCCAGAGGAAATGGGTAGGAAGGTCCTCACCAAAGTACCCTGGTGGGAAAATGGCCTTCAAAGGACCCCAAAGAAAACTCTGCCAAGATCCTGGGTGGGTCATAGCCTGTCTCCCAGGCAGTACTTCAAAGGGTGACATGACGGAGCCAGTAAATTACAGATTCTTCCAGGAATGGTGCCAGAGAACTTGACATTTCACATTCACTCACACATTGGCAGCTGTCACCGTGGGTAACAAAATGCAGGCACTACCTACAGCTCAATAGGTAGCCAGTCCCCCAGTATTCAGAAGCACCCATCTTCAGTCCTGACAGCCCAGTGGCCAGGGATGTGACTCCAGATGCAATTCTGATGAAGCATTACTGCATGCATGTAACAGGAATAGTGTTCTGTGAATGTGTAAGTTGGGTTTAGCATAGAAACTAGAAACAGACGGCTTTGGACTGCCTAGGTTTGGCTTCAGATATTTTTGCATTCTTCTGTGTGAGTTTTCTTATTGCTAAAATAGGGCATTGTCAATGAAGATAATGTAGACAATTCAGATGAAAGAGACAAAGAAACATTCGAAGACATCTAAAATTAGCAACCCAAATATAGTTATTATTTTTTGTTTTAAATTCTTTGATCTATATACATATTAGTAAGAGATAAGATAGTATAATTAATAAATATACCATTGGACCATAGCTCACCAGATTCCTCTGTCCCTGGAATTTTTCAGACAAGAATATAGGAAGGGGGTTTCCTTTTCCTTCTCCCGGGGATCTTCCTGGGCCAGGGTTCAAATTCACGTCTCCTACCTCTCCTGCACTGCAGGTGAGTTCTTTACCCACTGAGCCATCTAGGAAAGCCACAGTAAAAGATAGTATAATATAATAATTAAATAAATACTGAAATACAGTGTACTATTTTATACACACATGCACACATCTTCTCTCGTAAGTTTAATGACACCTAGGTCAAAAGAAACACCATACCTTCTTATTTCTTTTTTTTTCAGTTTATTTATCTTACTTTATTTTTGGCTGCACTCATTCTCTGTTGTTATGCATGGACTTTCTCTAGCTGCGGCCTGCAGGCTTCGTATTGCAGTGGTTTCTCTTGCAGTGGGGCAGAGGCTCCAGGCACATGGGCTTCACTAGCTGCGACACGGGGATTTCATTGCCCTGTAGCATATGGGATCTTCTGTGGCCAGGGATCAAACCAGTATCCCTTGCATTGCAAGGCAGATTTTTAATCACTGGACCACCAGAGAAGCCCACATGGCTTCTTTATTTGGAAAGGAAGGCTCTATGTTAGATGAACAGAAAAGTGCTTTGACTCAGAAACAGCATTTTCATTTATCCATTTCATTTCATTCTGGTTTGTTTTTCTAAATCACAAGGTCATCAAAATTTAATGATCAAAATTTATCTATGCTTTCTTTTTAAAATTTTTTATTGGAGTATGGTTGATTTGCAATGTGGTGTTAGCTTCAGGTGTACAGCAAAGTGAATCAGTTATACATATACATATATATCCTGAAACTAGAAACAGACGGCTTTGGACTGCCTAGGTTTGGCTTCAGATATTTTTGCATTCTTCTGTGTGAGTTTTCTTATTGCTAAAATAGGGCATTGTCAATGAAGATAATGTAGACAATTCAGATGAAAGAGACAAAGAAACATTCGAAGACATCTAAAATTAGCAACCCAAATATAGTTATTATTTTTTGTTTTAAATTCTTTGATCTATATACATATTAGTAAGAGATAAGATAGTATAATTAATAAATATACCATTGGACCATAGCTCACCAGATTCCTCTGTCCCTGGAATTTTTCAGACAAGAATATAGGAAGGGGTTGCCTTTTCCTTCTCCAGGGGATCTTCCTGGGCCAGGGTTCAAATTCACGTCTCCTACCTCTCCTGCACTGCAGGTGAGTTCTTTACCCACTGAGCCATCTAGGAAAGCCACAGTAAAAGATAGTATAATATAATAATTAAATAAATACTGAAATACAGTGTACTATTTTATACACACATGCACACATCTTCTCTCGTAAGTTTAATGACACCTAGGTCAAAAGAAACACCATACCTTCTTATTTCTTTTTTTTTCAGTTTATTTATCTTACTTTATTTTTGGCTGCACTCATTCTCTGTTGTTATGCATGGACTTTCTCTAGCTGCGGCCTGCAGGCTTCGTATTGCAGTGGTTTCTCTTGCAGTGGGGCAGAGGCTCCAGGCACATGGGCTTCACTAGCTGCGACACGGGGATTTCATTGCCCTGTAGCATATGGGATCTTCTGTGGCCAGGGATCAAACCAGTATCCCTTGCATTGCAAGGCAGATTTTTAATCACTGGACCACCAGAGAAGCCCACATGGCTTCTTTATTTGGAAAGGAAGGCTCTATGTTAGATGAACAGAAAAGTGCTTTGACTCAGAAACAGCATTTTCATTTATCCATTTCATTTCATTCTGGTTTGTTTTTCTAAATCACAAGGTCATCAAAATTTAATGATCAAAATTTATCTATGCTTTCTTTTTAAAATTTTTTATTGGAGTATGGTTGATTTGCAATGTGGTGTTAGCTTCAGGTGTACAGCAAAGTGAATCAGTTATACATATACATATATATCCTGAATCTATGCTCTCTCAATAACTCTTGGTCACAAGTGGTAATGTGCCACCCGTCTCATGGAGTTCTGCTTTTTCACAACCCACATGGATGATCTTGATTTTGGTACCTTCCAACACTTTTATGAAGGACAGCCTATGTCTGAAGCATGTTAGACAACATTAGGGCTTGGCCTGCATTTCTTATTTGATTTAACTTTTAAGTAAACTTTCCTTCCACTCTTTACAGATGTGTATTCTTTGAGGACCATGGTGTTCTGTTGAAAGATGATTGGAAGTTTTAGGCAGATAGATGTTCAGTACTGAAAGAAAGTTCTCCTGACTTAGATACCCAGATGGCTCCTGACTGTGAAATTCTTGTCTCTGTCCCTAAGCACCAGGGGTTTCCATCACCTGTAACTGAATGATCAGACAGACATGTGATGGTCAGTCTTTTTTGTGCACATTAAAACATTGATTTCATTCTGATTCAAGGTAGCATCTTCCCAAAGAAAATTTGAGAGACAAGCAGAGGCCCAATTTTGAGTTACCTTTCTCTCTTCACTATGTTCCAGTGCTAATGATGCAGTAGAGGGGAGATTTGGACAAACAGGTACACTTTTATACAGAGCTGAATTTTTCTGTTCACATCTAATGATAACCATGTCCCAGGATACTTACCAGGGCCCAGCCTTGGTCTCAGTACTACCAGTGAGAGTCATAGAGCCCATGTTTGAATCCTGGCTGGCCACTCACAGCCCTGAGACTTAGCTACTTTCAACACCAGGTTATAGAAACTCTGTGAGAAGCAAAGTCATGTCACTTTAGCCTGGAGCCTGGCACATCACACAGACGCAGCCATGACTTTCTTCAGCAGCAGCAATGACTTTGTGTGTACCTGCCCTTTGCTGGTCTTTGTTCCAAATGCTTTACCTGTATTAACTCATTAAATCCTCCCTTCTGTCTGACAAGGCATGGGCTGATCAAAGGAGGAGACCAGGACATGGTATAGTTAAGTAATTTACTCTATATCACATAACTAGTAAGCAGTGAAGCCAGGATTTCACCAGCTGGCTTGGCTCCAGAGCACTAAGTCCTAGGCACACTCCACCTATGCAGAATGTGTGCATTTACATGAATCTGCATCATATATGAGTACGTATTATGCATCCTTTTCCTTCTTCCCCTTGTCTTCTCAAGTGCCTAAAGCACATTCTTTGTCATGGCAGCAGTGCAGCCGACTGTTTGCAATAGAGGATCATTCTGAGTTGCCTCTTTATTGTCGGACATTGAACTCATTTCCAATGTTTCAATATTATAAATAATGCTCAGGCAGAAGCTTAGTAGCTAAATTCTGGCACACGTTTATGGTTATGTTGTTAGAGTTGACTCTTAGACATGGAACTGCTGGGTAGGATGACAGCCCATCCTGGTTTGACTAGAACCAAGGGGTTTCCTGACTTAGATACCCAGATGGCTCCTGACTGTGAAATTCTTGTCTCTGTCCCTATGCACCAGGGGTTTCCATCACCTGTAACTGAATGATCAGACAGACATGTGATGGTCAGTCTTTTTGCACATTAAAACATTGATTTCATTCTGATTCAAGGTAGCATCTTCCCAAAGAAAATTTGAGAGACAAGCAGAGGCCCAATTTTGAGTTACCTTTCTCTCTTCACTATGTTCCAGTGCTAATGATGCAGTAGAGGGGAGATTTGGACAAACAGGTACACTTTTATACAGAGCTGAATTTTTCTGTTCACATCTAATGATAACCATGTCCCAGGATACTTACCAGGGCCCAGCCTTGGTCTCAGTACTACCAGTGAGAGTCATAGAGCCCATGTTTGAATCCTGGCTGGCCACTCACAGCCCTGAGACTTAGCTACTTTCAACACCAGGTTATAGAAACTCTGTGAGAAGCAAAGTCATGTCACTTTAGCCTGGAGCCTGGCACATCACACAGACGCAGCCATGACTTTCTTCAGCAGCAGCAATGACTTTGTGTGTACCTGCCCTTTGCTGGTCTTTGTTCCAAATGCTTTACCTGTATTAACTCATTAAATCCTCCCTTCTGTCTGACAAGGCATGGGCTGATCAAAGGAGGAGACCAGGACATGGTATAGTTAAGTAATTTACTCTATATCACATAACTAGTAAGCAGTGAAGCCAGGATTTCACCAGCTGGCTTGGCTCCAGAGCACTAAGTCCTAGGCACACTCCACCTATGCAGAATGTGTGCATTTACATGAATCTGCATCATATATGAGTACGTATTATGCATCCTTTTCCTTCTTCCCCTTGTCTTCTCAAGTGCCTAAAGCACATTCTTTGTCATGGCAGCAGTGCAGCCGACTGTTTGCAATAGAGGATCATTCTGAGTTGCCTCTTTATTGTCGGACATTGAACTCATTTCCAATGTTTCAATATTATAAATAATGCTCAGGCAGAAGCTTAGTAGCTAAATTCTGGCACACGTTTATGGTTATGTTGTTAGAGTTGACTCTTAGACATGGAACTGCTGGGTAGGATGACAGCCCATCCTGGTTTGACTAGAACCAAGGGGTTTCCTGGGACGTGGGAGTCCCATCGCTAAACAAGAACAGTCTTGGGCAAATCAGGATGGCTGGGTTGGGTCACAAGACATTTCTGCACCTGTTGTTTGTCAGAGTGTTCTGATAATTGTAACCCCTTAAGCATAAGGTTGAGGTTCAAGTGAGGGAGGTAAAGAAGAGGGTCTGTCAGGGTGAGTATTGGGATTGCCATGGGGAATTTGCATGTTTGTGTTCCGAAGGCATTGACTGGGGGCTTGAGGAGGGGATACAATGAAGGTCACAGAGACAAGTGAATACAAGGAAGACTAATACAAAGGCATAAAGTGAAAGAAGAATAAGAACCAGAAAAGGGCAAGGACAATATCATGGCCACTTGATGAAGCCAGAACCGATGTGGCCAAGGATAGGGAAGCATGTCTGAGCTGATGTAAAAAAGTGTGTCAGTGTTTAAAGTAACAAAGTATACTTATCCATGCTAGGCTCAATTTTTCATCAGTTCATTTCAGCAAATATTTACTGAATGCCTCCTCTATGCCTGGCACTGTGCTAGTTGCTGAAGGTAGAGAGGAAAGTAAGTGTCTCTGAGAAGGTACTTTTCAGAATCTGTGGTGCCTTCCTTGCCAGACACCCAGATCCTCGTGTAATCTTCACTTACTTATTCATTAGGCAAATATTTTTCTGGTACCAGGCCTATGACAGCCTTCATGGGATTTATAGCCTTCCTCTTTTATCCTGCTAAAATCCTTTTTAGAAGAAAATCTGCTTTCAGTTTTGGTGAAGAAACCCTTTCAAATGCAAGATGATTTTTAACTACCTTAACTTAAAATACTCCTTTCCTTGTTAAGAAGTTTTCAAAATCAAGGAACAGGTAGGGAAGACTTTGGGGGATGTGAGGCTCTCTTATTCAAACTGGCAGCCCACGCAAAGCCCAGTCCCACTGTGGAAACAGCCAAACAGCCTCATGGAAAGAAAATACAGACCTGCTCCTTTCCAGGTATAAGCAAGAGCAGGGGAGGAGGGCACCACACAAGAAGAGATATCCAGGTCTAGAGAGTGGAGAGCAGCTGAGCAAGGGCCAGCTGCCCTGGATTCCCCATTAGTGCCCTCCCTAATGCTGCAGTCAACGACCCTACCAACAGCACAACTTGCAAAGCACAAATTTCTGATCCCACAGTTGGAGGAAAAGCATTTGATTCTGATAAAGGTAGTTTTTATTGAGCGTCCATCAAGAACCTGGTAGCTTGTTCCAGAAAGGCAATTGGGTAGACACCTGATCTCATTAATCTCTGAAAAATAAGCATTAATATATGTCCATTTGTAAAAAGACCCGCCTACTTACACCCTCACATCAAACAATTGCAATCCAGTCTCAAGGTGCTGGCTCCACTTAACACGTGGCCTTCCCAACTTCCCTCCTAGCCCAAGACCAGGGGACTGTGGATGCCATCTTTCCTTTGGCCACCAGAAGCCTGCCCAGTGGCCCATCTTATCCCAGTCCCAAACAAGCATAATGTTCTTTTCTTCTTAAATTTGTCTACTGCATGGCAGATCTGAGGGATGACTCTCCCCAATGCCTACAGAGGCCTTGAAGCTAGGGAGAGACTCAGGCAGACCTGGGTGCCCCATCCTCCTGGCATGGACTCTTATCTACCCTGTTAAGAACACTGAGCAGCCAGGCAGGCAAGCTCCAAACGATCGTCAGGTCTTAATCAAGAGCAGCTCACAGGATCTTGGTGCCGACACTCCCAGGAGGTGCCAAACTCACCTCCTGCAGGGTGTTGCCCACATGGGCCTGCCCTCAGGGACCTAGGAGGCGGCATTGCAGTCAGAATGCGAAGAGTGGCAGCACCTTTCAAAGTCTCAGCAGTTGCTGGAGACCTGAATCAAGATGCAGTACTGAGAGCACCGGTCCAGCTTGGAGCAGGGAGGTAGTAACCATGACCTTGTGATCCAGGGTTAGCCGACTGGCTGTCTTGAGATGCCTGAAAATAAGGATAACCCATAATTATGGACATTTGTGGAGAACTTCACATATGCCACATTCTGTTCCAGGTTGCGTATCAACCCTAAGTGGTAGGAAGCAATATTCTATCCTTACAGGCAGGGGCCTGAGGCCTGTAAAGGGAAGTCAGTTGTTCAAGGTCTTACTGCTAATCAAGGACAGATCCAGGATGCCAAAGTGGGATTGAGTTGTGATCATGTGTGGTCCTGCCTTTCCTGAACTTTACAGGAGGCTCCCCAAACCCAGCTAATGACAGAGATCTCAAATCACTTAATTTTGTGTGTTTTAGAATGAGCTATAAATGGCTGGCATTTGAAAATCAAAATCGACATCACCAGAAGTATAAAAATAATGAGGTGGGTGGGAACCGGCACACTGAGTGTGTGAGCCATTTGCACCAGGAAAGGAGGGGCCACGTGGAGCCAACAAAGAAATGGCTTTTCTCCAGTCTCAGATAAAAAGCTGTCTTCAGTTAGGGGAAGGCAGCATTTAAGCAGTCACACTCACTGTAAGCTTCCTTTTGACTGCGGCAAATAACTTTTCCTCAAATGAGAGACTAGCTAATAAAAGGGAGGAAGGGTGACCACAGGGAACTCGGCATTCTGGAGCAAATGGTCTTTTCAGGGAGCCTGTCCTCAGCCCAGGGCCCTGTGCTCTGCATCCACACAGCCCCGTGGGTTCCATGGGGCCTTCTATGTAGCAGGGTCTCCGGGCTGACCACTGAGACGGCTTATTATCTCCCAGAAGCACATAATGTGTTGCAGCGAGTGACTGCATTACAGCAAGCCCCTAAATTGTATTTGGACAAAGAATAATTGAACACTGGACAGAATAACAAATGCCCCGGTCAAGTTTGCTTCATGGGTTTATCGTGTTGTATTAACATGATAGAAATATGAATACTTAAATCTTATCTCAGGTATAGTTTATAACTGCATTAATCATTTACTGTATTATATATTTTTCATGTCAGTAAGATTGTGAGGAAAAGATTCAATTTTCACAGCACAGTCAGAGAGTGTGTTTCAGATAAGTAGGAGGCTAGGATTAAACCACTGCAACAGGGCGTTCAATTGCAGACCCTATAAAGGGAAGGTTAGCATATATCAAGCAATATGAAGCAAGATCCTTTAGGCTTTGGGAAAATAAATCACCAAGCCATTCGATGCCATCACCATGTTTGCTTGAATCAGATAAACGCTTACAGACTTTCTACTTCTATGTGATCTATCCAACTAGGTTGGCCAAACGGCTGCTTGTCCAGGCCTAATACTCTGTACTTTGTAGAGTGGATGCTGACTTCCTGTGTCTGTTTTGGCAGTGACCTTTTTGACTTGATACTCCCTGGAAACAGCCATCACTTCAGATGTCCTCTCCTTCTAAAAACTTAATTTATGAGTTAATTTGCTTTATATTTTGGCTCCACCAGGCAGCCTATGGGATCTTAGTTTCCTGACCAGAGATCGAACCTGTGCTCCCTGCATTGGAAGGGTGGCATCTTAACCCTTGGACCACCAGGGAAGTCCCAAGATGTGTTCTCCTTCTTACAGGAACTGTTCTTTCAGAAAGGCAGCTCTGGCAAGCCCTCTGGGGGGCCAGTTCCTCCAGAACCCTGGAATATGTTTTCTGAAATAGCTGGGAGTGAGGGAGGCTGCCCCCTCCTAATAACAGGTGATGGATGAGACATTGCTTCCTACCTGGCTAAGTCCTCAAGAATCATGTCAGCATTACATTACCTCTCAACAGACATTCTACTGGAGGATGCAGATTTTTTTCAGATCACCAGCTTCAATCCATTCTGGTGAGAGGTTTAGATGTAGAACTTTGCTTTTTAATATAAACTTTCTGAAATTTCAGTTCACCCCAGCTCCCCAGCGATGTCTTTCCAAAAAAGTCTATCAGAGGTTTGTCATGGTTGCTTGTTTCCTTCATGCCCTTGTGTTTGCCCAGCAAAGGGAAAAAGAGGTCATGACATGGAGGAACTTACTTCTCAAAGTTTAGGAAAAAAAAATCAAAACAGCAGGCCATAGAATAGAAAGGTGAGATGCAAAGGCACAAATCACTTCCCAGTCACAAAAATTGCCAAAAAATAGCAGCTTGCAGCTGTGCACAGCAGGGACAGAAAACATTAAACACATGTTAAATAACAAATAGGAGACTTAAATATAGCTAAAAATGGACCTTATTCTGAATAAATCATGCAAGCTGCATCTTAACCATCCTGAGAAATGTAATGGATCATGTGAAATCTGCCAAATTTGTATTTAAAAAAAAATCAATAGTGTGTGCCTCTGCTTTTAAAACGACATGCTGATCGGTTCAGAGAAGATGTTCCGTGCTTCTGGCATTCCCCCTGCCCCCCACATTCTCCCGCCGCCCATAAGACTACAGCTGGATTTAAGAAATTTCACTTTAGTTAAAGACAAGCAAGACATGCATTTGAATAAGTCTATTTTTTTTTTTTTGGTGGATAAAAACTATTTAACATTCACTTTGCACTGCCTTAGCATTTCACAAAATTGTTCCCTCTTTCTTTTGAACATGTAAAGGAGTTGGCTCATCTATTCTGAACCATTTTTTGAAAACCGCAGAAGTTCATTTCTCTGATACTTCTCATCCATTTTTAGCCTCTACTAAGACATAGCCATTGCCACTCGGGCAAAGAGGTTTCATCCTCTCTCCTTCACTGTCTAGGGATTGGGGCGGGTGGGGTGGGGGGCGGGGTGGCATTTGCCTTTTATGACGAGAAGGCCAAATAAATCTCCAGGCAGAGTATTCAAATCAGTCCTGCTGGCAAGTCTCCTTCTCTTGAAATGTTTTCTGCCTCTATATTTCTGTCTTCAGATTACTTTCAAGTCCTTTGGCTTGCCTTCAGCGTGGAGGGCCATATTCTGGCTTAGCTCATGGGTGTCTCTCCTTGGAGATGAGTGTACCTTTAATCACATGAGAGAAAAGCTTGAGAGACTTCTTACCTCTGCCTTAATTTTCTCACAATAGTATATTTTGGTCTCCAGCCACTACACACACACACATACACACACACACACACACACACACACACACATACATTCACAGGCACACGCCTATATCTATTTCTTGAAAGGAAGGTAGCCTGTAGTCATGCACTTTCAGAGGCAGTGGAATTCCATTGCTATATGTATTTTTTTGAATCATCAATAATCAATGGCCAGGAATGCAGTGTGAGGGCTGGAGAGCCCTGTGGAAGGGAGCATCATAAAAAAGCAGGCACATTCCTCATCCGCCTGCCCACCCCGTGAACCAGGGGCTGCCCGCAGGGACACTGGTCTTTGTGCCTACCATTTTCTCCCAGAGTTCTATTTTTATTCAGAATATTCATAATACTCTCTCAGCACGAACAGCAAACCCATGGCTTGGAGGGCCAAAATATACATGTGTGTAAAGAAGAGAAGCAGAGAGAGAGAGAAAAAATTAAGAAACAGGAAGCAAGTGGAGTGTCGCTGGGGAGCGTGGAGAGGTATGATGAGAACCCTCCCCAGGCTGCTCAGCCCCAAACCGTCCTTTCTCAGCTGGTACAGGGAGCGTTTCCACCGCGCTGTGCTCAGGCGGGGGCTCTCGGAAGTCAGTGATGCTCTGATGTACTGAGAAGTCATAAATATGGAATAGGGCACCGCTGCTCCATTTCCTGTATTTCAACGATATGGGTGGAATTACAGATGGTGGTATAAGTAGTGATGAAAAAAGGGAGAAAGAACTGTAAAAAGGAAGAAAAGGGACTCTGGTTTAAAAAAAAAAGAAGAAGAAATAAAAGAAGAAGTAAGGGAGAAAGGAAAGGTAGAGAGGGAAGAAATAAAGGAAGGAAGGAAGCGAGAGAGGGAAGGAGGAAAGAAGAATATGATGTTTATCTTAGAACTCATTTAGCATCTGCCTTCCCCAGAAATATTATTTCCAGGAGAGGAGCCAATGGACAAGCACCATCTTCTTATTGGCAATAGGAGGGAGAGGAGATGGGTTGACTTAGGCAGGGATGGCCCCTGCTTAGAGAAAGGTCTGGTCCTCTACAGCTGTAGGAAATCAATTGGGTTTGCTCCTTTGCCCTCCCACCGTCAGTCACAGAGAAAATTTCCAAGCTGCCAGCCACCCTTCAGTATTCCCCAGAGACAAATTGTTTTTGAATTTTCCAGTGGGGAATTAACTCAAAAGGAAGCAGCAGAAAACT